>JAKELL010000059.1:0-298119 GCA_021524915.1 Lactarius akahatsu | reverse complement strand
GTGTCCAGCGACCTGTGGCGGTCAAATGTTAAGATCATCCCTAAGTAAAAGGTAAAATGAAATGTCTCACCTTTTCAAAGCGTGTCGCGTCCCATCTTACATCCACGTAGTCGATGTTTTCGCGAGGCATCCACCACTCGAGGAACGCAAAGAACAGACAATCGACGATGAGGATTATCGTGTAGATTGGACCAACAAAAAGGCCTAAGCTCATTGTCCTATTACGCGTCAAACCCCCGAGTACATCGCACAGAGTGAGTGTCAAAGACTCACCGCTGAATTCGGGTCCACAAGGGATACGGGGGCGTTGCCAGAACCGCACGGTAGACAACCTCGGTGCGCTTTGCAACCCTTGTCCAATCATAAAACCCACGAATTCTCTCATGTGCCCGGTGTGGATCGTGGTCTCCCCGCGCCACGTGTGCAATTGCCTCCGACATCGCGCGAAATACATCTTATGCAAGGTCAGCTGGGGGTGATTTCCAACAGAGCCAAGTAACCTTCTGCGGTGGGAGCGGCGAAAGAGATCATGTCTTCTGGAAGAATCTCGGGAACACCGCCGACGCGAGTGGAGACCACATGCAAACCTGCACACGCAGCTTCTAATATCGCAATACCGAATGACTCGGTAAGAGAGGTATTCATGAAAATGGAGCCTTGTTGGAGAACCTGCACACTAGTGAGTCGAACCGACTAAATCCACGATGTACATACGGAAGGCACGTCCCGGTGTGCAACGGGACCTAGCAAAGTGATCCGATCTTGCAAGAAATGGGCTCTCACGCATTTGGAGAAGATCAATCATTTTAGGTCCGTCTCCACCTGTACGGCGAAAGGGACGAGATGACGATATAACGTATAAAATCACATGAAAATGCAAGATACGCACCGACAACAAAACGAACGTTGGGAAAAGCGGCGCATATGCGCGGTGCGGTAGCCACAAGGAGATCGACACCCTTCCTGTGGGCCAAACGTGAGACGACAATTATAGTTACTGTGTGGGTGTCGCACACAAAGATGGTCAGAGGGTTCTGATCATATCGGGAAGAATAGAAGCGAACACTGACTTGTGTCTGTGGGGGGTGCGGAACGCGCAGGGCAAAAATGATCTGCCACTATCGCATTGGGGATGACGTAGACGGATTTGGGGGGGAGATTGGCGCGTAGAACCGTATTTTCACGTCTGAGGGGCCAAGACGATTGATTATGCTTCCGAATGAAATTGATGGTGGAGTGCGCCCATTACCCTATATGCGAAACACAAATTGCCGCATCAACGTTTCGGAGCATCCCCTCGAGAAGCTTGTTCGTGAGGATGCTGGCCGCATCGGCAAAGCCGAATAAACTATGATCAGTGAAGACGGTGCGAACACCGAGCAGATGTGCATGTAGGACGCCTTCATGCCCAAGTGAGGACAAACTTGCATGTGAATGGATAACAGTGATCCGCTCGCGGAGGATGATAGTACGGAGGTAGGGTAGGAAGGTGAGGAAGTTGGGTAAAGTAGCGGATGAGACAAGGGTCGGAAACGGAATGTGATAGACTTTCAAACCGGGAATGAGCCAGCGTATGCCAACACGGTCGGGGGGATGACTGTGCGTGATGACTATGACCTGTGGAGCGGGGAAAGCGGGGAGAGCGGCAAACTGATAATAGGGTTACCTTGTGCCCTCTCCGGATGAGGGAAGCGCCAAGCATGTATATGTGGTTCTCGACACCTCCAACGTCTGGGTGAAAGAAATCGGAGATCATACTGGAGATTGGTAAGACGAAATGCTTGCTCGATGGAGGAAACACCCACGCAATAGAGAGGGTTGAAGGGTGTTCCATGAACACGACCTGGCGACGCGTTACAAAGAAAGTGCCTAGAGGCTAATACTGCCGCCCACACATGTTTTGTTCGTACTTACGAGTGGGTCTCTTTCCCACGGTTCTCCAGATGGGACCCCTCAAGTAGGGCCCATGCCCGCAATTATTCAGCGCTTTGGACGTCCTTTCCATGAACACCGTCAACGCAATTCTTGACAAGTACGGTCGGTTTGGCCTCGATGCGGCCACTGCAGTGACCACCATTGGTTTCGCTGCAGCCAAAGCCACCACACAGTTGGGCGTACGTTGACTCCCCATCATCCTTCTGCGACTTCATCCGGATTCTTAGACCCGCACTTCCTACAGTTCTCCGTCACTCGGAGTGTAGTGTCCACGGCGGTAGGAACTACAGGGACAGCTCTTGACTTCGCACTCGGAACAAGCTCGGTGCCGGCGCTGCCCTCGAACGCGCCACGTCCGTTACCTTAGCAGCTGCGGAGCAGCTCGCCCTCGTCCCCATTTTCATCGGGGAGAGCCTTACGTCTGCGTCCCTCATCGCTGCCTACAGCTCCATCGATGCCTTTTCCTCACTTTTCCCTGGGGGCGAAGAAACCTCTTTCTCTATAGCCTCTTCATCAATCTCATGCGTAATGACTGGAATAATCCCGAACTTGGGGAACACCTCCCCGAGGAACACTTCAGCGTCGGGGAAGCCACCCGTGCCCTTTTCGCCTGGGGCACTCTTCAAAGCGTCACTTACGACTGGCAAGTCACAAAATGGTCCAAATATCTAAGCGAGATCCCACGCGAGGGCCCAATCCCCGACATTCACACCCGGATGCGGAACAATTCCATTATCAACGTCACTGGGGATGTCTTACTTGAAGGGAACAAAGGCCAAATTCTCACAGCAGACATCACAGAAACGGTGAGCGGGGCAGACAGCCTCGCTGTTGTCCCGCGACATCATCCTAATCTCCCGGTCCCCACACCCCACCCGAAATCGCAGAAAGACCTCAGGCTCACGCTCCGCCGGCTCTCAAAAATGTGTCTTGCCGGATACGGCGGTGCCTCGCTCCTGTTCTTCGGTGTACCCTCGAACTCGCCAATAAACAGCTCTGAGGAGAAGGCGACGCTCGAGGCGGCCGTCGAGGAGTCCGAGAAGCCCCAGGAGGATACGCAGATCCGGACATTCCCTTGGTGGTCAATGCTTTTGGGCAAGCACGACCACGACATCTTCCTGCACTATGCGAGCGGCGGCAAACGCGGGACAGACGTGACGGCCGTGATCGGGGACGAGGCGCGCATGCCACGCTTCTGGGTGCTCACTGACCACTCGCGACAACAGATCGTGCTCGTCTTTCGGGGCACGATGACCCTCAACGAGGTCGCGGTCGACCTCACGTGCGAACCCGAGGAGTTCGAGCCCGCGAGTGGTGACGACGAAGAAGAGGACTACGATTCCGACAGCGACGGCGAATATGGCGACGAGGACCAAGAGGGAGATGATACTGACGTACCCGGGTCAATGCCGTCTGGGAGCGATCAGCTACTCCGAGTTCCCAATTCGCGCCGGAGGCTCCGGAGCGCCTCGTTCAGGTCCGTGAATTCGTTCGAAGAGAAACACCGCTACTTGGTCCATGGTGGAATTCTCAAGATGTCTCTCGCGATGGGTGGGCGTGGTCGCCCGGTCTTCACCGCGGTAAAGGAAGCGTTATCTCGGAACCAGGGTTATGGCAAGTCGTGTTCATACTCTCACGAGTAGCCCCCATCTGATTTCGTAGAATTGGTAATGTGCGGGCATAGTCTTGGGGCTGGTTGTTGCGGGTGTTCTTGGCCTGGTGCGTCATACTTTTTCTTAGTCGGGTGCCGTTTGATGCGCGTGATGATTGAGGCGACGACCCTACGCACCCACAGAAATGGGCCGACCCCAAGACATGTCTCACAGCACGTTCTAGCGGGCTTCCCGTTGGCAGGCGTGTCTCTGTCTATTGCTTCGCACCGCCGTAAGTTGGCTTCCCCAGGGCGCCCCACCCTTCGGTCCTTACGTTCTATCCCCAGTGCCGCATACGATCCGCACCTCTGCGAACTTTCCAAGAATCTGATCACGTCCTTCGTCTATTCCCACGACCTCGTATCGCGTCTTTCCCTAGGGGCGCTGCGCGACATGTCCCGCGCCGCCGTTTGGCTCTGCAAAGCAGAGGCGGAGGGCCGCCCCGAGGGATACAGCGGCATCACCCGCCGGGCGCTCAGACATAAGATGGGCTTTGGCTCGCGCGACGATCCCATCTGGGTGCGTGTCTTGCCCTATCTCAACTCTGCTCACGAGGAAAGCTCACCGCGACGTGCAGTTCCTGTCCATCCGCAAGACGCTCGAGGCCAACATGCCCCTACACAGTCTCTATCCGCCTGGGCGCGTCCTGTGGGCCGTCCGCGACTCAGACGTGTCGTATGCTGCGCCACCGCCTGCGGAGCGGCGCTACAGTCCGATGGAGGCATTGCGCGCGCAGCGGGAGGAGGACGGCGTCCGTTTGTTCGAGGTGCTCGACGTGGAGAAAGTTTTCACGCAGATTATTTTCTCCCGCGACATGATCGGGTACGAGTCACACGATTCTGTCGGTGATGCAATGCTGATATGGAGTTGCGTCGGGGTAGGTTCGCACATGGCACACACTTACGACAAGGGTTATCGAGGAGCTCCAATGAAGGTACGGTATAACACATAGAAAGAGGGGTGTTCTGCGTCCCTCACACGTCGATTCAGCTCAGACATCGCGCACGAACCATTCCTGTCCTTTCCTACATGTATATACTTGCACGCATTTAATATTGCCTATAATTCGGTCACGACGTACGTTACAGGGTAAAACAAAAAACTTTGGCAAGTGAGTACAGACTCCATTTTACCAGCACGGCAAGCGCAAACGTCTGAACGTCCTAGGGATGAAACGACCCCCGTTCGAAATCGTTTCGAAACTGACGTCACGGGAGAAGGGGATATGTAAGTTCAGTCGACCTCAGTTTGGTCGCGTGGGCGGGTACTTGATGCCCTGCGACTCAAGCTCCTGCTCGACATCTTCGGGAATCCGACCTTTCACTGTGATCGCGTACATCCCGCGCACGTATTATCTACAATGCCACAACACGTTAAGCAGAGTGGGACAAAAGAAAACACACGACGCACTTGTTCTTGCCAACGCGCCACCCAGCTCTTCTCCGGATCAACGACTGCGACGGACCCGTCGAAATGTGTCGTCGTGCAAGCTTGAATACGATCCGGAGAGCCCTTCATCTAAGAAAACGAATGGTCGAGCCCCCTCCTTTGAAACCTTAGAGGACGGACAATTACCTGCATGATCTCTTCACAGTTCGGACAGCCATTACGCCGGAAGTCTATGGGTGTTTGTATGATAGAGCAGAGGAGGCAGGCTCTCAGTTTCTTTGATCTTGCTTGCGCTGGGATAGGGGGCGGCAGGAGTCGAGGATGCCATGGGTGGTCCAGCTGTAGCTGCTCAGTTGTATGATGGTAAGAACACTCGCTTTTGATTACATAACAAAGGCACCTCGCTGCGATCGACATGCACTGGTACTGTAAGTTACTGCCAGCCTATTATGCTTTTCGTTTTGGTCAAATCGGAGAGGGTCTGGACGCTCCAAGCACGGCATAACTAAGTTGGCACTGTTAGCCCTCTTGCTACTTATCTTTTCAAATTATGGTCCGGGGTCAGCCCAAAGGGCTCTGCCCGTAATTTTTGACTTGGACCCATCCGTTATTTCATAAACTAGTAGAGCTAGTGATTTGATAGGAACTGGGGCTCAAAGGGCCTACACGAATCCGATTCGGACAGTTCGTGAAGACGTCACATTACGAGTAAGACACAATACAGCAAATAGAGACCCTCAGGTTACTTCTACTCAACCGGGACAGAGGGGAAAGGGCTACATCACCGAGAGCCAGGAGAACAACGCATTGCTCAGTGTTCAAAGCCACGATATCAGAACTGCGGGTCCATTATTCGGATTTGCCGACCCTTAGACGAGTACGGATAAACGATCTAGTACATAAGCCAGAGGGACATCCCTTGATAGCCAAAAGAAATGAGACAGTGAGAAGGTGCACCGAGCAGAAAGTCAATAATCGAAAGATGTAGCAATCAATCACTCGAGTGATATTGTTCAAAGAGACGAGAGTAGGACGAGTAGACGGATTTGCCACATCTGGTGGTAACGTGCCTGTCAGGTCAGAGCTTGATACAGAGATGATACAAAGATGAAACCCTGGTATGGACCCGGGGGTTTGTTGTAGCAAGCGCGTGATAATGCCCGAGGACGCAGGGGTCTTGACGAATGGAGTTAGGTTGTACTGCGCGAAGGATGATAAAGAATAATCCATGAGAACCCGGGAGCGAAAATCGCGGTTCTTGGCTTGACAAGCAAAGTATGCATCAGAGTAAACGGATAATGCCTAATAATGGTAAGGGGTTGTGACCTAGTGTTCAAGTGCGCTGGACAGGGGAGAAGGGCTAGATGTAGTAAGTGGCGGGAGGCGGCAGTACTTGGATGTCAGAAGGGATGGATCTGAAAGCCACCGAGAACACATAGACGCTCGAAAAGGAACGACGCGCAGGAGGAACGGTAGAGTGGAGTGGGGCCTGTGTCGGCCAAACATGTGCGAACTACCACCAAACGTCCCGGGTGCGGGAGCGCCGAAGGGGTACGAGAAGGCAAGGGCCAACGTGCGGGTTGAGATGATGAATAAGAGGAAGAATTGGCTGAATGCTGTAGCGGTGGCCATGACAAGGACTGGTTGTAGTTGTTTGTTATCACCAACGGAGAGCACGTGGCGATAGCGTATCACGGGTCAGTTCCCGACCCGCTTTTTTTTTTCGGTTGATTTTAAACGGCAAGGGAGTTCAGTCAGTCAGTTATCAGCTTTAGTCGGAGGGCACGGCCATACCTCAGGACAAGCATCATCGACAATGCTCGCCCTCTTGAACATCCCCAGCTCATCTACGCTGGCTCTCCTCCACCTCCCCCACCCCCCCATCACAAGGCGTGAATCTACTAGAAGATCCGTGCCATCTTCTATCACCGTCGTCCCCCCTCCCCGACCCCACCCATCCACATCTCATTCTCAATACCCCACCCTCCAGCCTCTACGTTCCCGGCCGCATCCTCTTCCCTTCCTTCTACAGCGGCCCCAGGTGCGCACGTCGCCCCCCGCCACCCTCACCCTTCTCCTCCCACCTCATTCGCCAAGCCGTATTTAACATCCACGAATACCCCTCACAAGACCTTCTTCGCCTCCTTGGCCGCCCTTCTTAGCAGATCGCTGACGCGAACGATGCTTTACCAAAGTCTCCGACATCACCTTCTTCACCTCTCCCAACCCACGCTACCCACGCTTCTCTGCAGCGTTATTCACACAGCCCCATCTGGCCATCCCTTCACCCTCGCATCTCGAATAGCGCTCACCACATCTACCCCTTCTCTCTCATTTCATGCTCGCAATGTACCCACCATCACCCTCGAGTCCTACCGTCTCCGTATCCTCAAGTAATTGCCCGACCACAAACGAGGTCTTCGTATCTCTCCTCGTCTATTTTGATCGCATGGCGAAGCTCTCGAAAGAGGCGACGAGGTCGCGAGTTCATCATAGATAACTTCAACATTCACCGCCTCGTCATAGCTGGCGTGACCGTCGCATCCAAGTTTTTCTCTGACGTCTTCTACACAAACTCGCGCTATGCAAAGGGTCTGATCGGTGATCTCCGTCCCTCCTCTGAAACCCACTGACTCTCAAGATCCGCAGGTTGGTGGCCTTCCGCAAGCTGAGCTCAATCAGCTAGAGCTGTCATTTTCTCCTTCTCAATCAGATTTCCGCTCACGAATATCCCCGGACGAGATGCAGTTTCTATGCACGGCGGCTGCAATCGCGCACTCACAAGGGAAACACTCTCCGCGCACCCACCCTCCATCAGACCCGCCCATACCGATCATTGCGGCACCGCTCCGCACGATGGGGCGCGGATGGGACGCTTACGTGGCGATGGCCCCAGCACTCCCACATGCGGCCGACGTCAAAAACTCGTGCAATCAAGCGTCATCCGCGTCCCTGGCCTCGGCGTGTTCGCGTGCGACGTCGATATCTGAGGCCGGAAACGGAGAGGTACCGATGGTGGAGGTGACGGGGGGAGCACGGACGACGAGCCGACGGTGCGCCCCACGTGGAGCGTGCGCGGTGGTGACGATTCGGGACGAGGGCGAGGAACGGGGCGGACGGACGGGGAAGGGGTCGATTTGGACCGATTGACGACGACGAAGATGGCCCAGGAGATCTGCGCATGGCGAGCCGTACACGCACCCGCTGGTAGCGCGCCACAATTTCTCCATCCCATTCCATTTGCAGCATTTAGCAGCATCGATCACACCCTTGTCCTCTTTACCCACTTCTCTTCCTCTCCCCACAGACCCACCTATTCCCACGCCCATGCCTCTCTCTCACGCCGGTCTCAGTTCCACTCACACTTTCCCTCTTTCCGTGCTCCTCCCGTGCTCTCGATATCTGTTGCCTTGTCCTCCCCTGTCAATTTTTTCACCTTTCAACCTTTCATCCTTTTTTTTTTTTTTTTCCTTTTTTTTGATTGCATTACATGCACATGTGCATGTTGTACCCATACTCAATACTCTCAATATTTAGGTATTACAGCTGGTGCACTCGTGCGTTAAAACATATACATACGATACAAATGAGTCTTTTTCTTGGTCTGGCCCTCTGCGTTTGTTCTACATTTTAGTGGCGTCGAACCAATTGTCCTCTCTGAGAACAAAGGCTCTTCATTCTGCCACGCCACGACCACTTCTTCAATACGCACACCAACCACAACTGATCGTACGATCGTGCGTCTACACAGGGGAAAAGCTTGAATTAGGCTGGTGCCTGGTCATTGTGTCCAAGTGTCCGAGATCACCTCACCTGCCAATTTGTGTTATAATTTGATAAATGTATTACAGTAGTGGTACCTGTGAACCCAACGATACAAAGGGGCAAGGTCTACTCGTCATTTTGTTGAAACGGAGAAACGACGAATGATGTTCTTTGTTGAGATCATAGTGTTATTCAAATGAAGACAACGTATTGAGCAGCATTGGCGCAGCTGGTATAGCGCGCAGGGCCCATAACCCTGACCGGTCCCTCGATCGAAACGAGGTGCTTGCTACTTCCTTTTTTGCAATTTTTATTCCTCTTCGCCTTCTCCACCCTCTAGACCTTCTTTTGCACTTAGAGAATTAGTGTGCGAAGGACCCACGCAGACTCCAAGAGGGGGGAGAGGGGACAAAATGCACGACGCAATGAGACGTGACAAAGAGGGGGTAACAACACAATCACTCTGCCGTCTGTAAATTTAGGATAGGAGCCCGTCCCCAAACGTCTCGCGCCACCGTTCTGCCAACGTCCGTGCGCGATCGCGCAAGCCATAAGCATCCCCCAGCGGCACATCCTCCAGCTCACTGAGCCTACGCACAGTGTCTGCCAACGCGCTCTCCTGCAACGACATTCAAGCCTCAGTCAGCGCTCCTGCTTTGCCGGCGGGTTACCACGCCAAACCCACCTTGAGCATGCCCAGGGTGATGAGGGCCTGCTCGCTAGCATACTCTACCTTGCTCAACGGATCGCTCGTGCGTACCATCCCCGCCTCGTCCATCGGTCATCTTGCCTTTTACAAGCGGGAGCAAACGCGACCGTCCAACGTGGCCGCCTCGCTTTCGTTCGCGTCAGCATTGGTAGTGTCGTCGTCAGGAACCACGAGAGGGTCGTCAGTGTCGTCGAGTGAGGGCGATGTACGCCGCGAGGGCGGCTTGAGGGTACGGCGGACATGCCCGTACGAGAGTGTGTTCGCGAAGACCATCGTAGGTGCGCGTTTCGAAGGCCCTCCTTCGCTGTTCTTTCGTTTCGCCGCACCCGCCGGTCGCTGCAACAAAATTTGAGGAAAAGTCGCCTGGCGTGCGGGAAAATTCAAGTTGAAGAGCGGGACTTGACTTACTGCCATCACGCCGCGGCTTGCGGCCCAAACACGGTCGAGCGGCCTGGCCCAAACGCGTCCTCCAGTCGTTCTGCCCACATCCGCGCTTTGGTTGTCGTGGACGACACCTCGGCCCTCCAGCGACCAGCACCCTCTCCTATTGGTGGGGGTGGGTCGTTCGCAAGATCGGCAGGGAGTAGTAGCCGTAGGGTGCGCTGGATGTCCGCCTTGGCACGCGCCTCGTATGTAGGATGCTGCCACCATAGCGACTTGTCCTTATCCTCGACTCTTATCATTGTTGTCCTCGTTACCGTCGGAGGCTGCTAGGTGGATGCGGGGATTTAGGTCGAACGGGACGGGAGTGGCGTCGAGGAGGTCATCAATATCTTGGGACGTGAGTGACGAACCATCGAGGTAGGTAATTCCACGACGGGAGCGCCGCAATCCCTGCTCGGGTACAGAATCTGTGACGGCCTCGGCTGTCTGCGCGCGAGGTGGAGGTGGGGGCGTGGGGGTGGGTGGGTGGGTGTATCGAGGACGATTGTCTCTGGCATTTTGCCATTTACATTTTTCGATAATTCATCCACGGGGGCAGTGCCGGGCGTGGACGCAGGCGGAGAGTCGTCATGTGGCCACGACGCGTCCGGTTCCTGGGGTTTCTGTGTTGCATGTCTTGGTGGTGGAGTAACCACGACCGCAAAGTCAGGCACGACTTTCGCGGCTGTCCGCGGATTTTATTACCACTACCCCCATTGAGTGTGACATCATTCTGCTTTGACGTTGACACGCTTGCCTTGTGTTTAACGACTGGCCTTAGGTGGGCAAGATTATGAGCCGGGTCATCGGTTTCGGGTGGGCATGAGCTCGGGCAGCACTTGGCCGTATGTGCTTGACCAGTACGACCTCCTGGTCATCTTCTTTCAATGCGATGGGATCCGGTGAAGATGCAGAGGAGTGGCCAGGCGACGAGCTTTGTGGGGGACGACTAGGCTGTTTGTCGGTTCCCTGGGTCTGCCTTTGGAGTGAGGGGTACATTCGACACGTCCACCTGGTCGGATACGCCGCTATCACCGGCGGAGCCGAGTATAGAGATCGGCAAGTGACGTGACCTGCTTCAAAGGAGGTACGGTATTCCCAGGAGCCATTGCACTCGGGACTCGCGCCGCAATCTTCGCACGCTTTTGCTCAACCATTTCCTGGGCCTCCCTCAGCTGGGAAGAACTCCCACTGCGGGGTTCCGAGTCCCTTTTACGTTTGTTAGGCCGGTTACGCGGTTGTCCCTCGGACATGGCTTCATCAAGGAGTTTCGTCGAGGTTGGTCGTGTAAACGAGATCCCGTTCGATTTTACAGCGGGCTGGGAAGGGTCGAAAGTGGACGTCCGGAAGACCTTGAGGGTATACTTGTACCAGAAGCATGTGACAACGCACTCGCGTTGAGTGCATGGCGTGAATGAAGATGTGGTGGTTGAGAGCCGTCTATAGAGGAATGGGTAACTTTAGTACTAGCTGAAGATGGGGTCATCAGCACAACTGTTGAAAGGTTTGCATTTGGATAGAGAGGAACCACAAGTTATCAAGGGGGGCCCTGATGTTTACGTAATCAATTCGCCATGTGACTTTGTCAGCTTGACAAATAAGAGTATCCACAAAACTGACTCATGTTGTAGTAGAATAGATGCTTAGGAGTAATGTATCTCCATGGGAAACTTGATAATGAGAAATGTAGATACCAATAGCCAATGTGTCATGGTTATCATATGGTAACCTTTTAATTAATGAAAAGTATGGATACATGAAAGTTCATTCATAAAAGCCATATACACCAAATATATCTGTATATCTGAAAGGACTTGATGATTACTTTTTCGACCCGCAACAGAAACACGTACCTCAATGCAAGAAGTAGGTTTTAAGAGCAGATATCTCGCCCACGATGTCTCTCGCTTTCTCCTCGAGTGTGCGTATCCGATCCAAGATCCGGACCCCCGTCTTCAGCAGACAAGGTACCCGTGTAGTTCTCTCCCTCCCCTTCCCCCCAGCCGGCGGCTGTCCTCGCCGCACGAGCGGCCTCCATGAATTCATCGTCGTCGCTGCCAAACGGATCGCCTTCGCTGTCTTCGTTACGATCCACACGTACGCGCTTGCCACCAGGAGTGGGCAAACCCCGGACGGCCGGGCCGCGGCTGATTTTGCGCTTGAGGGTCCTCGTACCCGCCTGCGCGGAGGGGCCAGTACTACCGGTTGCGGGCACAGGACGAGCCTCCGGAGCCGAAGGACGCGGTCGTTTGCTATGGGAATGAGGGACGCGTGACTCTGGTGCTTGGGCGTCAGACTCGGGCGTGCCGGCTGTCACGTCCTTGCGCGGTTTGGCGACATGTGAACATGCGACGCGGCGCTCCTTGCAAGGGAGGCAGGCACGTCCTTCTTTACCGACGCAGCTGCGGCCTCGTCGAGCGCACAAGTCGCAGGGAACGGGGCGTTTCCTGACACCGTCAGCGAGCTCTTCCTCCTAAGACCACGGTTATGGCTGTTCCGGTAGAACATCGGGCTCTATTACTGACCTGGAGTTCATCGTTTTCCTTTTTAGAACCAGCCAACCCTTGAGCCCATGTTGCGTGGACAAGCGAAAAGTAATGCCACTCACCTCGAGAGCCGGGCTCTCCTTCACTTTGTCCTCACTGTGATTCTCCTTTTTTTGGGCGTTCTCTCCGTTTGTTTTCTCCGTCGCCTCCGCGGGTGCTGACGTAGTCGTGTCGGGTTCGCCCTCGGCATCGCTACTAGCATGGTCGTTCACCATAACGGAGTAATCCACTTCTCCCGTGCTCCCCGCCGCAGAACCCGGCTGTTCAGGACCCTTCAACACTTCGTTCGGGTCTCGGAGTCGGTCGTATATGATCTTCGCTTCCTTTTTGCGACTCAGAACTTTATGCTCCCTCTCGAGGAGCTCTCCGGTCGGTGCCTCTTGGAAACCAACGCTATTGAGGATACCGCGGTATTCGGTCTGGGGAAAGTAGATGACGAAGTTAGAAAGGGGAAAGGGGAGAGGCCGCATGACCAAGGACTTGCCCATTGTTTGTCCATGTCACGGAGCCAAACTACCCATGCACGGAGGTGCTCAGGTTTGTTTTCAGGCTGGAGGGCCAAAGTATCCTCGAGGAAACGGAGTTCAGTGCTAATGCGATGCAATTTCGGGAGTCGAGCGGAGGGACAGCCATTTTTTTTTCAACAGGAGTCGGCTGCCGAGTTGTAAAAGAGCCCGCTCTGCAGATATAAAAATAGCGGAGTTCAAGCTTGAGAGAGGAGAGCGATAGCGAACGACGGAATGGAAGGGCGAGGGAGACCGGAAATAACCAAACGCAGTCGCAGTGGTCGGGAGGGGCGCGGTTTTGAGTAATGTTGTTGATCAACCGCTGGACTCGAATCTTGTTGGATTGTCGAGCGCTTTCGCTGCCGGCGGCTAATGAAGAACAGCGGGCGCGAAGGCCATAAAAATCAACCGGCGGGTCATGCGGGGCGAGACACTTTCGGCCCGCTTCGGCGTTTGTCCCCCGCCGTCACGGCTCCGAACTCAGCGAGAGCGGCTGGTGGCTGGTCTAATTCGTATGTGGCTGGTCCGGCTCTCACGTCGTCCACGACGTTGATGGAAGGCCTCTCAGGGAAACCGTCGCTCTCGGAACCTCAGCAACGACGATCTGTTGCCTCTGATTTTCGGGGGGTCGCAGCGCCGCATCACACGTGTATGCAGAGTGTGACTTGTGCGGCGCAATTTTCCTTGCATTTTTCCCTCCCTAATGTGCATAAATTAAACCCGCGAGCGCTAGAGAGATACGCAGTGGCTCTTCTTCCCGATGTCTAGCGAGACACTGCGAGGCATGCGTGCATCACTCATCGACATGCGCCGTCCAGCTTACGCCTCACGATTTATTTTTATTCCTTCCCTGGTAATTATATGACTGATCATGCATCGATCATGACTTGGAGACAAGTTGATGTTTGGGAATGTGTGCCTTGTCCATCAGCAAATTTCTTCAAGAACTTGCCATCGGAGCTGCATCTACATCAACCTTCACCGAACCTTGACTTTCAGGCTATGATCAGTTCACTTTAAGAAGGCCCGCTCCTCGCTATGGAAATACGTACGGTGACGTCGATTCGTGCGATGACGCGACTCTGAAAAAACTCTGCTCTTTGCAACCCCACGTGTCTGTCAAGAAGGGTGCCTCCACCAGAGTTCATATTAGCGGCCGCGAAACATGTTCCCTCTTGTGTTCACTGTCAGAGATGATGGACAGGAGCATGCAAGGCATCTTACGTCGCCGGGCGAGCAGTCGACCGTAAGCGCTCGTCATCTCACGGGACTGCAGGCTTTGCGAACCCAAGCGCTCCAGTTCAAGCGCCGCCCCAGGACTACTACAACGCGCGCACGTAGATTGGTTCACGAGTGTGCCAACATCCACTTCATGAGTGGGCTCCAGTCTTGCGGTTGGCTTCGCTTTTTCCCAGGTCTATTATTGCGCCATACTGTGTGGGAGTTCTCATTGATATCAAGCCACCGGTACTGTACGGGCACAATTTCCTCCGGAAAATATATCATTTACCCACGCAGAGCGCGTAGTTTCTCTATCATGTGCCCCCCGCCCCCGACGTCTGTCTGCCTATCGACGCGGAATTGCACCCGTGAGTTGGGAAACGACGCCGCCAAATCCGTCCAGACCACATGTTCGTTACTCCGCGCACCTAACCGTTGCTATATTTGCTTCCCGATGGTCTCTTCGAGATTACAGGATTAGGGGATATAAAGTACGCTGGTCAACCCCCCGAGACAAAGTGTGACGAAAGTTCAAATGATGTTCCTCCGCCTCCCACGCAATGATCGGCCTACTGTTGCTCTTGAACGCGATCGCTCACGCATCACTTCTCACTTTGCCCGGAGCCGCGCTCCGTCAACGACCAATGCCTTTCCGGCGAATCGTGGCCGCAAGGTCCCGGCCATGCTATTGCACCACAGCTGCCGGACGATGAACTACGCTCGATCCTCAAAGAAATTGATCCTCAGCGCATCCGCGCGACGATCGAGAAGCTGACGACGTTCGGTACGCGCCACACGCTTTCGAGCCAGACGGACCCAGTGCGCGGCATCGGAGCTGCGCGTGACTGGATCGCGCACAGATGCGCACGTTCGCCGCAGCCGCGCGCCCAGGTACAAACGCGACGGTGCAGGTGTCCGGCTACACGCAACAGCCAGTGGGTAGGATACCGAATGCAACGGTCATCAGCAACGTGGTCCACGACGATACAAGGCGCGGATGAGCCAAATCGTGTATACGTGATCACGGGGCATTATGACTCGAGAGTTACAGACATCATGGATTTTACGTCGGATGCACCTGGCGCAGGATGATGATGCATCTGGTGTTGCGGTGAGTCACTGCTCTCTTGGAGCTGTCGCAAAAAGCTTAGAAAAACGCGGTATTGCGCAGGTGGTCATGGAGCTCATCCGAATCCTTTCTACTCGGCCGCCTCCCCGTGCAACCATTATGCTTGGCGCAGTAGCTGGGGAAGAGCAGGGTCTGTTTGGTGCAAATTTTTTGGCACAGACCTTGCGAAACAACAGCGTCGACGTGCAGGGAATGTTCACCAACGACATTGTCGGCGCATCCAAGGCGGACAACGGAGTTACGGATGCGCACAGCATCAGGTTGTTTGCGCAGGGTATCCCGTCGACAGACAGCGCTTCCCAGCTAGCAAACAGAGAGACGATCGGAGGAGAAAATGATTCGCCGGCGAGACAACTTGCACGTTTTGTGGTCGACGTCGCGTCCAATCCCGTTACGGATATGAACGGTAGGTCTGGGGCGTCAGGAAGGGGGAGAGAAGAGTTCTGATCGGCTTTCGGGCCAGTGCGCGTTATCTACAGAGCTGACCGGTTCTTGCGCGGTGGCGACCACGAGCCGTTCTTGAGTGCAGGGTTTGCGGCAGCACGGTTCACCGAACCAAACGAAAACTTTGCGCACCAACACCAGAACACGCGGATTGATCCAGTCACGGGTGTACAGTTTGGCGACCTGATCGAGTTTGTCGACTTGGACTTTACGGCGCGGGTAGCTCGGGTGAACGGGGCCACGATCTGGTCCTTGGCCCAGGCCCCTGGGACCCCAAAGAACGTGACGATCGACACGTCTGTGCTAACGAATAATAGCACGCTAGCGTGGGCACTTGATACCAGCCCAGCTGTAGCAGGCTATGAGATAGTGTGGAGGTCGACAGACGCGCCTTTGTGGACTAATGTGGTGCCTGTTGGGTTGGTGGATCGGGCGACGGTACTATTGTCGAAAGACAATGCGATATTTGGAGTGAGAGCGGTGGGGAGGAACGGGTTCCGTAGTCCAGCGACGTTCCCCTTCCCTCTGTAATAGTTAGTGGTAGCGGCTAAACCCGAGATGACTGCGGTGGCTCTTGTGCCCAAACCCAACGCGCGTGTCGAGTCCCTTGACCCCTCCCCCCTCTGTCACCCGTCTCGCACCTCCTCAACGCGGCCATCTTTTTCACTGATCGTCATTTAGCATAAAAATGCAGCAGCCAACCTCGCGTCCTGCCTCCACCTCGACTCGCCCTGGCCCTTCTCCCCGCCCTTACCAGGTCAACACCCAGACAAAGCTTATTGACACAGTCCACGGTAGAATACTCTGCATTGCCGATGTTCGAGGTCGGCTCTCTTCCCTCAATGACTTGGCGCGTGAAGCCAACGCAAAAGCAATCATTCATACGGGCGATTTTGGTTTCTTCGGTCTGTTCTGATATCTTTTTTTCTCCTCTATCCCGTACCCTAACCAGACCATTCGCAACCCCAGAGGCAACCAGCATCGAGCGCATACATGACCGCACTCTCCGCCACCTCACTATGTATTCCCCCCTGATATCTAGTGCGCAGCGGCATCACCTGCTTGCTCCTGAGAATCCGCCTTCCGCTATTCGCCAAACCTTAACTATCTCCATGCTGTCCGAATTCCCGCTTCTCCTATCCGGCCAGATCAAGCTACAGGTACCGGTCTTTACCGTCGCAGGCGCATGCGAAGATATTCTCCTACTCGAAAACTGCGCACAGGCACGTACGACATCGAGAATTTACACCTCATTGACGAGGCTACCACTCGTTGTCTCGATATCGGTGGTATCAAGCTGCGGCTTCTCGGTTTGGGTGGTGCCTTTGTCACCCACAAAATGTTCGACAACGGAGAGGGTAGTGCAACAATTGCTGGCGGCAATGGGACTATCTGGACTACGGCCCTCCAAATTGGCGAGCTCGTCGATACTGCCCAACGCGTTTTTGACCCCACAGAGACCCGTCTCCTCATCTCCCACGCTAGCCCTGGTCGAGAAGGCATCCTTGCGTCCCTTGCCCTCGTCCTCAAGGCGGACCTCACCTTGTCGGCCGGCCTTCATTTCCGCTACGCCTCTTCGTGGAACGAGTTCAGTGTCCAAGGCGACTACGAAGCTTTCAGGAGCAAGTTACGCAACGGGAGGGATGCGTTTTACCGGGTTTGGGACAGCGTCAAGTCGCAAGTTGACGCCGTCATCGATGAGCACCAACGCGTCCTCCTTGACAAGGCATTAGCTGTCGTTGATCGCATTCCGCTCGCTATAGGCCAACCCGCTCCTGGGGGTGGTCCTCCCGGGACGGAGGACGCTGCGTGGAAGAATTGCTGGAACTGGAATCTTTGTGACGCAGCATATGGTTCGTTGGTTCTTGACATCAAAGAGGGTCGTGTAAGCGCAGAGCTGAAAAGCCAAGGTACGTCGCAACATCTTCTCCCCCTTCTCGCCATTCATTCGCTTCCCCTAGGTTTCAATTATGCCTACCGTCGCACCGCAACGCCAACGACTCAGCCTACACCGACATCCGCCAAGCCATCGTTGCCACTGCGAACAGGGACATCAAATACTCCTATCAAATCGTCAACGCCAGCTCCTGCCGCAGACAAGGAACCCGATGCGCAGTCACCTTCTCAGGGTGCATCTTCCACATCCGACCCCGCATCCGGTAAAGAGACGCCACCTGTCGTCAAAATGAATGGGAACGAGTCCGCCACCGGCTCGGCCGAAAGGGATCGCAATCGTGAAAAAGCGGAAAAACAAAAAACCAAGAAGAAAGAGCGCAAGGAACGTGATCATGCCGAGCGGGAAGCGGCGCGTGAAGCTGGCAGCGAAGGCGGTAATGATGAGAAGAAAGATTCTACGACGACAGGGCCAGCCAAACCAAACGTAGACACGACGGGCTCACCTGCCCGTGGTTCCGACGGTGGTCCATTGAGCCCGCGTACAGACAGCACAGGCGCCCGCACGCCGACTAGTCGCAAGCAGGCACGGAATCCTTGGACATTGTTCATACGCCTACCAAACACCACGACCGAGACGGAGTTGCGGGACTTTTTCGGGGAGGCAAAGAACGGGGTGCGTGTCCGTCCTTTGGGCTGTCGTTCCATCTATCCGGAAGGCTAACACCCATGCATGTACTTCACAGATCACGCGAGTGAACTTCCCAGGCCCGGTCGGTGGACGTGATCGCAAGATCGCATATGTTGAATTTGGCGACGAAGAAGCCATGAAGGCTGGGCTCGACAAGCACGCTGAGGTATGTCCGGTCCTTTTTCTCTTCTCGTAGAAATACTGACCCCGCAACCCTTCAGAAACTCGGTGATGGGGTCCCAGAAGTAAAACGAGCCGACAACGAACAGCGCAATTACAGTAGCTTTCGTGGAGGTCGAGGACGTGGTGGCTTCCGTGGCCACGGATTCGCTTCTCGTGGTTTGTCTGCCGCTGGATTAGTAAGAGGCGGGGCTCCAAAGACGAACGGAGATGCATGAATCAGGTTATGACGCTGTAACGATCTCTTTTTTTTACCCTTTGATTCTCCTTTCAATTTGACTTGCCTCGCTTTTCAGTTATCAGGCACTCTACAACTTACGCGTTATCAGGTAGTATCAGTACCTCCTACTTACCTTTTCAATGTGCTCGAGTTTTACGTACACCTTTAATCAACCTCTCCCACTCGGTGGATTCCAGTGCTTCGATCTTTACGACTAGCTTTCCAGATATGTTCGCATCAGTCGTCAGAAGTGAGGCTTAGTGAGCGGTCATCTAACTTTGCAAGAAACAGGCGACCGTTGTATGGCTATGTCAATCTATTATCGACACAGGCAGCGTTACGCACCGTCGCAGAGAACTAATCAAAACAGACAAGCATTCAAAGCGCGAGAACCGAGAAATCATGTCAGCGCTCAGGGTCGTTGGGACGGCGCCAGCGACGGTGAAGAGAACTGCTTGAAAGCGACGACGTTATATATGATTCAGAGTGAGAACTCCACAGGACTGAGCGTCCAGGTCCGGGTCGCAACGGGCACCGGCTACACTGCAGCAGTGGTGCTTCAAGTTGGTGAGAAAGTTGGACGGGTGATGACTGATTCTGATCCTTAGATTAGATCAAGGGTTAGACCTAACAAAGAAAGGTGTATCCCGTGGCATCACTAATCCACCACTGTAATCTCATGAACAACGGCGGCCGGTGAGTGTCTATCCCTGGCTTGGACACGAACCTCACGCCCAAGGCCTAGTTGGGTGAAATGCGCAGCAAATTCCCACACGGTCCACTTGGGGGCCAGATTCTGTACATCGATCACCAATTATCAATGCATTCACTGCCTGAGCCTCGTACACGTATCAAGTAGCACCAGCTTCGTCAGGGGGGGAGTGTTCCTGAGGCGATTCAAATGCCGTCCTTGAGAGGAAGGGATGAATAAAAGCCTATTAAGAGGACAGGGCCCCAAAATTCATCTGCACAGAGCAATAGCATATATCCACACACATGTCCGGGTACAAGAGTTTTGCCATCGTCGGAGCTGGCATCTTTGGCAGCTTCGTCGTCCGCCAATTCTTGAAAGACAAGACGGCTGGAACGGTCAACGAAGTCGTCGTCCTCACCCGCCAGGTACGTTCGTGACCGCGGCAACTGGAGATTGCGGCGCTATCTATTCACCCGTCATCCGACAGGGATCTAAGACCACCATCGAGGGTGATGCCAAAGTGGTCGCGGTCGACTATTCCAACAAGGAGTCTATCAAGAATGCACTGACTGGCGTGGATGTCGTCATCTGCACGATTTCACGTACGGCGCTCGACCTACAGGCAGGAATCGCCGCGGCCGCAAAAGAGGCTGGGGTCAAGTTGTTCATTCCTTCGGAGTTCGGAAATGTTTCAGAGGGGGAGACGCAGGGGATGTTCGGCCAGAAGGCAGGAATCCAAACTGAGCTGAAAACTCTGGACATCCCTTGCACCAACTTCTACACGGGTCCATTCGCGGATAAGATCTGGGCGCCGTATGTGTTTCTCCTCACTTCTTGGCGTCTGTTGACTTTACACCTATGGGCCAGATTCTTGGACCTCGATGTGAGGAGTGGCAAAGTGACCATCGGCGGTAACGGCAACAAGCAGATCTCGTTCACGTCTAGAGCAGACATCGCGCGTTACGTTTCTTATGTCTTGACGCGTCTACCCGCCGAACAACTGAACAACCGCTCCTTCATGATAGCTGGAGACAACAAGGTACGCCCAGCCGAAAGGCCGTTGTATATCTAAACAGTACCTAGTCACGGCGGCACCAAAAACAGTCGTTCAACGACATCTTCAAGGGATTCGAGGTGAAAACGGGGAGAAAGGTGGAGGTCACTTACGTCCCGATTTCCGAATTCGACGCGCGATTAGCCGCCAACCCTAACGATCTCCCCGCCCTCCTGCACAAGTTCTTTGCGACGGCGGGTCCTTTCCCGAAGACCGACAACCACCTGTACCCTGATTGGAACCCCTCCCTGGTGCTCGACCACGTCCCGGTCTCTTGAATACGCGGAGACAAAGCCAATCCGTTATCAAAACGTCCAATTGTTGCGAGACCTATCAAAGGCGTCGCCTGTTAGGAAAGCGTTCTGATATGTGAACCCGTACGAAACTGTTGTAATCTATTCGATCCTTTTGATGCACACACTACAAAGGATATAATTCATCGCGTCAGGTTGTGTGGTCAAGGCGCGCTTGGTTTCTGCGTTACAGCCTCCGGGAGTGAGAGTAAGTCCCGCATGTTGATTGGTGCGTGACGGGCTGCCTGCAAATGAGTGAAGGGGAGTTACGTGGAGGAGGGTCCCTGATTCGTGATGTGCTGCCTCAGTTGAACAACTTGATTCTACCTTTCTCGCTTATATCTTGACGTGTCGTCCGCCACCAGTCATGGCCTATCGTTGGAATCCTGTTGAGTTGCATGCCGTCGACGCTGGATTTAGGTTTCCGAGGAGTGCGAAAGAAGAAGGCTTCTACAGCGGGTTTCATAACGATAGATACCTAGCAACCATTTTTCACATATAGGCGGCATTTGAATGGGTATTTCGGTGACCATGCCGAGTTTTCTTCCCACGCAAACTAATTGTAGTAATTAAATAAGAAAGTTATATAATGTACTTATCATTTTTCGAGACTAACAGAAAGCAGCAAGTGTGGGGCACTGACCCTCAGGAATCATTGACACACTGGAAGTATTAAAAAAAAGCTCATATATTTGATAAGAGGAACAAACCCACAGCTACACTGTACTGAGCATAAGCACTGGATGGAAAATACACTTTTACCATTGACAAAATTTAGGCATATCCAATAATAAAAGATATTTTTTATTCACAATTTTTCATACATAAAATGTTGATAAAGTAGCTAAATATTGTCAATACAATTTCAACACACAATATGTAAACAATATAATTTTCCTTTTCCATAATATTGTCAGAATATTATAGAGGTTATACTATGTATCTTGTTGAAATATTTCACATGGTAATATCTTGATAAAATGTTTTTGTGGTTGAACCCTGAACATTGCCTGAACCCTCTGAACTGAGCCACTGTTGCATTTTACAAAGATATTACCATGTGAAATATTTTAACAAGATACATAATATAACCTCTATAATATTCTGACAATGTTATGGAAAAGGAAATTTATATTGTCTACATATTGTACTTTAAAACTGCATTGACAATATTTAGTTGCCTTATCAACATTTTATGTATGACAAATTGTGGATAAAAAATACCTTTTGTTATTGGCTATGCCTAAATTTTGTCAGGTAAAAGTGTATTTTCCATCCAGTGAAGTAAGGGGCCATCATTATGGCCAGCAACATCCCATCACCTTCCATTGTCACCATTGTTGTCAATCCATGGTTGTCATAACTGCCATCTTTGTGTTCATGGTCACCTTGCATTGCTGTGGTTGTGGTTGTAGTCACTCTGGCGCAGTTGTTGTTGTTGTTGTGATACAGCCTGGAAAGTACAATGATACTACAATCCAAGGCTAGCCCATATATTAGATAATTGGTAGATTACTGCATAATAATATTGTTGATAATGTTGATAAGTGACCTGTGCGCACTTAGCGGCTCAAATGGACACGCAGATAACGGACTGCTTTAGATAAGATATATTGGACTTATGTAGATTAGATTATTATGATCTTTACAATCTCGGACTTTCTTATCTATGACATCACTGTACAATGACATCATGGACTCCTCTGGACTCCTATTGTATTTCGTCCTTGTACTCACTTCTTTTGTTTTATCTTTATTGTGATGTCACTATGATATCATAGTCTAGCCTTCCCTTGTTCTTTGCGCTCTTGTTCTCCTTCTGCACACTCCTTTGTGTCCCTCTGTAGAACAACGCTCCTTGTATTATGTGACTCTGTGTTACTTCTGTTGTACTAGTGTCACTCCTGTATTTTGTATAAGTAGTACAGCTTGTACGCTCCTGGTCCACATCAGTTCTCATCTGTTGTGTGCCAGACTCTCATCTGCTTCACTTGCTTGATAACACTCTGTTGCTGCTTCCAGCCACTCTTGACATCTCACCACAGTCACCAGTTCACTGTGAGTATCATCCCTTCATGTGCGCTGTTCATCAGGTTATGGGCCCTGGTGCCCTAGCCACTCCACTTGGCTGGTCACTGTGTTCTTAGGATCACACACCAGGCTAAGGTCTGTCTGGGGCCTCACCAGCCTTGCCCAAGGCAGTTGACACTGGGGCGCCAGTGGTCACTGCTGAGGAACCTCCTGTATCATGTACTGCCCAGTAGTCCTACTTTCATCCCTACTGTTTTCCTAGCCCCTGCGCTATGCGCAAGGAGATTGGGTCTGGTAGCCCTTCAATCCATATCCAGGTGTGCATGGCCCACTGGGCTGTGTATTGTGGAGCTTAGCGCCAGCTGTCTCTGGTGCTCCACACTGGGCGCAGGATCTCCTCACCATGGGAGTGTAAAACCTGGTTCAGACTCTGGGGGGTGTTCACCATTATGGTGTTCTGCAACCAGATACCTGCCTTGTAGCGGCAATGGGAAAGGATTCAGTAAAGCCACTTGTGGCGATGAGGCAACCAATAGGCCGAGGAGGCTGAGGTAGACAGCCTTGGGCTCTGAAAGCATCCATTCCATATCCCCCTGACGCAAACTAGTGAGCCGTGTCCTAGACACATCCTGGCTGGCAGCTGGCTCCTAGTATGGCAAAGGGACCTTCCATCCTGGGCCTAGCCCTTGTATCACTGGCATACCACAGGAGGCAGGACGCGTTAGCGTTCTGGCCTTACAGATTCACAGACAGGAGTGGTACCCCCATCCATATCTTGCAACTATTTTTGAAGCACTATCGCTGACTGCTCCTCGGCGATAGATAAATCATCCCTATGTCTTCCACACACTCCTCTCGCGCTGCCTCGCCCACTGGTGCTACTGGTGCGGCTGCAGGCGCCACAGTAGGCGGTTCACTGCCACCTGCTACTGGGTCCACACCCTCCTCGCGTATCTCAAACGCGTATGGCAATTCCTTTGGCATGCCTTCGGGCATCAATCTCACCCGATTCGATGGGTCCAACTGGAACGAGTGGTCTGGAACCTTAGAGGCCATCCTCACGCTAAATGAAGCGGAGGATGTGTTCTACCTCCAAGTTCCACCCTCTGGAATCACCGCCGATGAGTGGGACTCTGTCCAGCGTCGGGCTAAGGCGTATCTTCGCCTCTATCTTAAGCCTGACGTCTACTCCCTCGTTGCCGACCCACTCGCCTATCCCACCTTCAAGTCAAAGTGGGACAAGCTGAAGGACGTATATGCTGGTGCTAGCGGCAGCACCACCATTTTCAATTTGTGGATCCAATTAACCCAAGCCCGCCTCGACGACTCCGCACCTATGGCCTCTCAATTGGCTAAGCTCAATGAGCTGCGGGTCGGCCTTTCCAACGCACAGATGGGTGTCACTGACACCCAATTCTGTCTCATACTTCTCCACGCCCTGCCAGCCTCTTATGAGGTTCTGGCCTCTACCATCCTCGCCAGTGGCGCCCCCTCCAAGCTTAAGCACGCTGAAATAATTGCGCGCATCGTTTCGGAGGAAGCGCGCCGTACTGGCCCCTCTGGATCTTCCCTCAACAAGGCTGCCCCCATTAAGCCTAGCAGTGGCCCACGTAAGAAGAAGGATCATTCTCAGCTTACTTGCCACTACTGTAATAAAAAGGGGCATATCAAGCCTGACTGCAGGCAGAGGAAGAAGGATGAAGCTGCGGGGAAGCTTAAGGACACTGGCAACAAGGCTGCCAACTCTCATGTATTAGTACCAACCACCGCCTCCATTAAGGAGGTCGATGACGAGCCCACCATTAACTGGGCGGACAATGCAGTTGGAGTTGCCTTGTATGTTGCCTCGCGTGTGCGTTGGATGATGGACAGTGGTGCCACACACCACATCACACCACATCGGTCTGACTTCAAGGACTACACCCCGTGTAAAGGTGCTGTGCGCCTGGGTGATAAGTCCACAATCGACCAAGTTGGTGTAGGCTCCGTCGTCTTCACTACGAGCCAGGGCATTCCTATCACCCTCAGTAATGTGCTGCACCTTCCACAGGTGAAGACACGCTTCCTATCGACGCGTGCCCTAGCACAAAAGGGTGCGGAAGTGGCCTTTGACAGTGGCTCATTTAAAATATCTGTCAGTAAAAAATGTGTAGCTGTTGGCTACTTGGAGGACAACCTCTACTGGTTGGACGCTTCAAGCATTGGCCTCAATGCTCACATCAAAAGTGCTGCCACCACTCTTGATATCTGGCATCAGCGCATGGGACACATCTCCCCTGCTGCTCTTAAGTCGTACGGTCCCTCTGCCACTACTGGCATGGACATTGACAGCTCTACTACGCACACTGCTGTGTGTCGTGGATGCGAGTTAGGCAAATCCACTCGCCAACCCTTCCCTGCGTCCTCCACCAAGAGGACAACTCGTATATTTGAGATAGTGCACAGTGACCTAGCCGGTCCTATGCAAACTCAATCCCTGCAAGGCTCTGCATACACCGCCACCTTCATAGACGACCACTCTAAGTTTGCAGTGGTGTACTTCATTAAGTCAAAAGATCAGTTTGTGAAAGCGCTGCAGATGTATTTGGCCTGGGGTGAAACCCAGACATCCCATAAACTGCGCGCACTCCACTCTGACCGCGGAGGCGAGTACATGGCAAGCCAAGTGCAGGACATTCTCAAGCAGAGAGGGATAGAGCATCACCTTACGATGCCAGGTTCACCACAGTCGAACGGGAAAGCCGAGCGGTTTAACTGCACCATTACGGACAAGGCAATGGCCATGCTCCACACAGCTGGCATGTCTAAAGGCTTCTGGGAACACGCTATGAGCACTGCGGTACACATCTACAACCGCTCTCCCACCCGTACACTTAAGTGGCGCACACCTTATGAGCTCTGGTACTCTGGCAAAGTACCAGATGTCTCACATTTACGCGTCTTTGGATGCAAGGGGTACATGCATGTACCCGCTGATAAGCGTCGCAAATTGGATGCGAAGGCCATTGAGGTCACGCTTATTGGGTTTGAGCCCGAATCTAAGGGCTATAAGCTTTGGGACCGCCAAACCCGCTCTGTCCGTTTGTCCAGGGATGTGACATTCGACGAGAGCAGCTTCCCGTCCCTCCAGGGTGTTGAGCCACACCCACAACCTTCTCAAGTGGCCTCACAACCACTACCTCCACCAGTGATTGCCGTACCTAGCACGTCGGCGTTACCACCACAGCGAGCACCCTCCCCTGCACACTCAGACACTAGTGAGGAGGAGGATGTTGAAGACATTCTAGACCCTAAACAAGAGCGTCCTCACACGCCACCACCACCTGCACCACCCACTCTTCCTGTCACACCTAAGCGTGAGCAGCCCACTCCTACTTCGCCACCGCCGCGTCAAAGCGCAACGCGCATCATGCGCCATGTCCCTCCTCCTTCCCCAGATATGCCGGGAGGTTTTGAGGACCGTGCACAGCGTAGTCAGTTGTTGCGCAAGATGGACAATGCGCCTAGACGCTCTGCCCGTGCACCCGTGCCCAATCCCCGCTATTTCTCAGCGGATAATGTGGCCATGCGCGGCAGACGGTTGGGATATGCGGAACTGTTGGCTGCAGCTTACATTGGAAGAGATCCTGCATCTTACGCAGAGGCCATGCGGTCTGTGGATGCAGATGAGTGGACTAAGGCGTGTCAGTATGAAATGGACGCCTTGCCCATAATGGCACCTGGGAGTTAGTAGATCTCCCGCCTAATCGAAAGGCAGTAAAATCCAAATGGGTTTTCAAGCTCAAGGCGGATGGCCGCTACAGAGCTCGCTTGGTGGCTAAGGGGTTTACGCAAATCCCTGGCATTGATTTTGATGAAACCTTCTCTCCCGTCGCACGATTTGAGTCGCTGAGATTACTTCTGGCGTTGGCCGCGCTGGAGGACTGGCACATCCATCAGATGGATGTCAAGTCTGCGTTCCTCAATGGCGTGCTTGACGAGGAGATTTACATGGAGCAACCACAAGGGTTCATCACCACTGGTGCAGAGACGAAGGTGTGTCGCCTAGTCAAGGCGATATATGGTTTCAAACAAGCCTCCCGTGCATGGAACTTGCAATTCCATGGAGTGCTACGTGCACTCGGCTTCAAGCGGACGTTTGCCGATGCCGGCGTATATGTGTTGCCTCAACGAGAGGGGGATGATCCACTCTTCATTATCGTTTACGTTGACGACATCACTATATTAGGTGCCTCACTGGAGAAGATTAAGCGTTTGAAGTCAGATCTTTCTGAACGCTATGAAATGACAGATCTCGGGGAGATAGAGTCCTATCTTGGTATGCGCATTGTGCGCGACCGCTCCCTCAGACGCATCGAAATAGATCAGTCTGGCTATGTCAAGGATGTCCTTGAACGCTTTGGCATGTCTGATGCCACTCCACACTCCACACCCTTGCCCGCTGGTGCTGACGAGCACCTTCATAAATATACGGGTCAGGCTACTGCCTCTGACATTACACACTACCAGTCACTCATTGGTAGTCTGCTGTACGTTCAGATTGGTACTAGACCGGACATTTCCTTCGCTGTGTCACGTCTGGCGCAGTACGCAGCGAATCCTTCACCACAACATCTGCGGCTTGCGCAATACGTTCTGGCTTACTTAGTAGGCACTGTGGACATGCGGATAGTCTACGATGGCGCCAGTGGAGACGGCCTTCATGGCTACTCTGATTCTTCCCTGGGTGACCAGGTTGATGACAGACACTCCACTTCGGGCTATGTGTTCCTTTTAGCCAATGGTGCAATAAGCTGGTCTTCGCGAAAGCAAAAGACAGTGGCCCAAAACACTACAGAGGCGGAATACATGGCCATGACCGATGCGGCCAACCAAGCCGCTTGGTATCAGAGCTTCCTTGCGGAACTCGGGTACGAGGTCGACGACCCCATCCCACTACATGGTGACAACAAGGGTGCCATTGACTTGGCCTTGAACCCTGTCACTGGGAGGCGATCGAAGCACATTGCCATTAGGCATCATGTCATAAGGGAGTACATCGAAAAGGGGACCATCACCCTTATTAGAACCCCTACTGCGGAAATGGTTGCGGACGGCTTCACCAAGTCGCTTGCGCGTGTCCTGCTGCAGCAACACAATATTGACATGGGCTTGTGCTAGTCCCAGATTGCTGATCACGGGGAGATGTTGATAAGTGACCTGTGCGCACTTAGCGGCTCAAATGGACACGCAGATAACGGACTGCTTTAGATAAGATATATTGGACTTATGTAGATTAGATTATTATGATCTTTACAATCTCGGACTTTCTTATCTATGACATCACTGTACAATGACATCATGGACTCCTCTGGACTCCTATTGTATTTCGTCCTTGTACTCACTTCTTTTGTTTTATCTTTATTGTGATGTCACTATGATATCATAGTCTAGCCTTCCCTTGTTCTTTGCGCTCTTGTTCTCCTTCTGCACACTCCTTTGTGTCCCTCTGTAGAACAACGCTCCTTGTATTATGTGACTCTGTGTTACTTCTGTTGTACTAGTGTCACTCCTGTATTTTGTATAAGTAGTACAGCTTGTACGCTCCTGGTCCACATCAGTTCTCATCTGTTGTGTGCCAGACTCTCATCTGCTTCACTTGCTTGATAACACTCTGTTGCTGCTTCCAGCCACTCTTGACATCTCACCACAGTCACCAGTTCACTGTGAGTATCATCCCTTCATGTGCGCTGTTCATCAGATAAGTGGCCTGGGTGCACTTAGTGGCTCAAAGGACTTGCAGATAATGGACTGCTTTAGATTAGATATACAGAACTTGTAGATTAGATATTATGATCTATACAATCTCGGACTTCTTGTATTTCTTTATCTATGACATCACATATGTACATGACATCATGGACCACTCTGGATCACCCTTGTACCTCGTCATTGTACTTTCCTTTGTCCTTATCTTGATTGTGATGTCACTATAATATCATAGTCTGGACTCTTCTTGTTCTATACGCCTTGTTCTCCAGAACAGTCCACTCCTTTGTCTGCTTGTAGAACAATGCACTTTGTATTTACTGTGACTTGGTGTTACCTGTGTCACTCTGTATTTTGTATAAGTAGTGCAGCTTGTATGCTCCTGGTCCACATCAGTTCTCATCTGTTGTGGGCCAGGTATGTCTTCTTCTCTGTAATAACATCAGTTCTCATCTGTTGTGTGCCAGACACTCTATCTGCTTCACTTGCTTGATTACACTCTGTTGCTGCTTCCAGCCACCCTTCATATCTCACCACAGTCTCCACTTGTCACTGTGAGTATGATCCCTTCATGTGCATTGTTCATCAAATATTGCAGGGATATGTTATGGTTTCACCTATAACTACTCCCCCAGACACCCCTGTATGACCCCAGAACACTGCTGTGAAGCAATCATGTGCCAATTTGGCTGAGGAAGAAGCTGAAGTTATGAAGATTGTGGCCTGTAGTGCCCAGCAATGAGCTAAGTGTCATGGATGTGTATATTATTTTCCTATTTTTCTGTATTATTACAGAATTACTTGAGGAAGATATAAAGGGCCAAAGTACGAGACTTTGTTAGTCACATGCTGCCATCATGTGCACCCTCAAGCACATGAGTCTGGGATAGTTGCACCCTTAATGGGACAACCAAACTCAGTCACACTTCTATATACATACGGACTCACACGATTGGTAGATAAGGAAGGAACATTCTAGATAGTTCTAGACTTTGCTTAGTAGTGTACGCTTACTTGCTGTATTAGGTTTTACTCAGCAAGATAGGTAACGCATCAGCAGCTATGACCGTGCATCAGTCAGCACAATAAGATAGCACTATTATTAGACACAACGTGTCAGCCTCTGAGTCATGAGGTCTTACTATACACTTAGTAATAGTGTTCAGACTCAGATCCAAGCTCAGCCACAGTAGTGTATATAAACCCTCCTGTAGCGTCCTGAGTGGAACCAACTTGTCCTCTTGGTTTCCACTCAGCTTACCACCGTGTGACATTGCAAGTCACGCTCCTGTATAAGGACTGCCTTTGATCCTGCATGCTCCACATTGACTGTAAGTTCGGCATGTGATTTATCTCCGTGCTAGGCTTGAGTCCTGAAGACCTGGCAGTTCATCAAATCACTCTTTCACTTGAGCTTAGCATAGTGAGGTGTCATACTGCTACACTAAGTCATTTGACTACTGATACATATGGGGTAGTGCTCACAAGCCCCAGGAGTATTGGGAATAGATCACATGATCTTATGCAACTGCCCATCACATGACCCTGGCACGTGACCTGGCTAGACTTGCACCAGAAGGGTCCAGATGAGCTTGTGCCTGGACCAGTCTTGACTGCCTCATGTTTGTGATGACTTGTATGTGTTGATTGATTGTGCCTGGTTTCTGATGTATACTATATGCTTCCCATTCTGTGATTGGTTCATGACTGCACCCATACAACTTGTGATTCCTTATCTCTGACTCATGCCATGAGGGCCTTATGCCATTGGCTTCTGATTATCTCTGACTCATTGTGACTCATTCCTAGGATCTGTGTATTAGGGTTTCAGAGTTCCAAGCTGGGGTTCAAACCTCCTTGGAGTAGTATATAGGCTCTGGCTTATGGTTGCTGAAGACCTAAGCTTGACTTCTTGGACTATCCACCCAGTGCCTGCTCTAGTAGCTGTATAGGCTGTTGGCTGTTATCAATTGATGTTGTCTTTTGAGCCGCACCTGGAGATCCTCCTCGTCCTTAGCTGTTGGAGCTGTCTCACCCATATCCACTTCTTTCTGCTCATCTCTAAGCCACCACAGGTGTGCTAGCTATTCTCTTTAGTCACCTTCTCATCTATTTCCCCATTTGTATTCTTTGGGCAACCCTACTACGTCTCATAAGTGAGCTAGTAGAAGATTGTGTATGTGACTTCGACATATCCTGTGATTGTTAGGTCACATTGGTAGCCTTGTGTTGATAAGTGACCTGAGCACACTTAGTGGCTCAAAGGACATGCAGATAGTGGACTGCTATAGATAAGATGTATTGGACTTATGTAGATTAGATTATTTTGATCTTTACAGTCTTGGACTTATTGTACTTCTTATCTATGACATCACTGTACTGTATGACATCATAAATTCTGGACTTTGCATTGTATTCAATGCTCTTGTACCTTCTCTTTGTCCTATCTTTATTACGATGTCACTATGATATCATTTGTCTGGATCCTTCTTGTTCTCATTGCCTCTTGTTCTCAGAACATCCACTCCTTTGTCTGTCTATAGAACAAAGGCTCTTGTATTTACTGTGACTCTGTGTTACTAGTGTCACTCTGTATTTTGTATAAGTAGTGCAGCTTGCCAGTGTATGCTCCTGGTCCACATCAGTTCTTATCTGTTGTGTGCCAGGTATGTCTCCTCTCTTGTAATATCAATCAGTTCTCATCTGTTGTGTGCCAGACTACCATCTGCTTCACTTGCTTGATTACACTTTGTTGCTGATGAGGGTGTCATTGCCCATACGTCAGTGTCCACTTCTTGGCCTGAGGTGCCAGTCAGTCTGAAACATAACATCATCCCCTTTTCACGGTCAAAGCCCCAGCTTGACCATGCTGGGCGGCCTCCCTCTCTGCCATGACCCACTGTCCCTCTTCCAGTCCAGGGCGGTATGAATCCTGCTCAGCCTTGATGCAGGTGATCACGTTGGCCCACTGGAGCCAGAGCACGCAGTCCCTCCTTACCCTGGCTATCTTGTCCAGCTTGTCCATCTTCTTCGCTAGCTCTGCCTCTTTGGCTTCATAGCCCACCTGTGCACAGTGGTAGTGGTGGACCTCTGCAATGAGAGTGAGGTCCTTCATGCCTGTGAGGGCATGGTCAACCGACTTGCGCATGGAACTGCACTGATCTAGGAAGATCAGGTCGTTGTTGTAGTAGTGGCCGTCTGCGGGGTGGTTATAGTTGGGGGTGGTTATAGTTGGGGGTGGTTATAGTTGGGGGTGGTTATAGTTGGGGGTGGCGTGCACTGGCTTGCCGTACTGCGTACTGCTGGTCACTGCCTCTCCTGTAGGCAAGGACAAATGGGTCTGCTGTGAGGATGAGCTGCATATACCGAGCTGGGTGCAGGTGGTCTTGAGCATCTTGGATCTGGAAAGGGATATAATGTACTCCCCTGTTGTGCTGGAACCTGACAGGTGGAGGAGTCTCCACTTGGCATCAGGAAATTGGGCTGTGTTCTTCCACATGGTAGTGGCAGACCTGGGGTCAAGTAGCTTTTGGCATAGTGATAGGTTCCCCGTCGGTGGTGCATAACAGTGGGGTTTCGTTGTGCATGGTGGTGAGGTGTGTCCCATACTTGAGGTGTTTGTGTAGAGGGCAATGCTCCTCTGATAGGTACTGGTTGAAGTCCCAGTCCTCTTGAACCTGAGCCTGGTCTGTATTGGGTTGAGCAGTCATCGACATGTTGACCAGTGAAGAGTCTCCTGTATGCACTGCTGTAGGAGAGGGCAAAGGAAGGAGGGATGGTACGGGGGTAGGTGGATGACTTCCTCCTGTGAGAATGGGCTGGGGTGATGGTGGCACATTCTGAATGATGAGGGTAGGCTGGATAGATATTGGGAGTAGGTCATCAAGTACATAGTGCACTTGGACTGGGGACGATGTCACAATCCACTGATGGTGCCATCGGCAAAGTTCTGGTATATTCTCGGCTCAGCAGTCTGGTTCTCAAGTTTCAAGATTTGGCTTCTCATTCTGTCAGAAAGTTCCAAGTGTTTCAAAGTCCTGCCTTCTGTTCCTTTCATTCTAGAGTTCGGCTTCTCATTCTGTCAGAAAGTTCTGAGTGTTTCAAAGTCCTGCCTTCTGTTCCTGCCAGCTCACAAATGAGAGAAAAACATAGCAAAAAAAGGATTTCCTGTACTAGTATTTAAGGAGCCAGTAGTCTACAGTGTATGCCTCGTACTGGTCTTGTTTCCGAATATAGCCCATCTACCAACCTCAGTGCTCTGCCTGGCTATATAGGCAGTACTTCTCTTGGTAGCTCAAGAAGGTCCCTCTTGCTTGAAAGACAGCAATCCTGTGTCCTCCCCAGGTTCCCGCGCCACGCCACAGACAATCCGGGTGATCATAAAAGATGAGGACATTGTTGATAAGTGGCCTGAGCGCATCTAGTGGCTCAATGGACATGCAGATAATGGACTGCTTTAGATAAGATATATTGGACTTATGTAGATTAGATTATACTGTATATGATCTTTACAATCTCGGACTTTTCTTATCTATGACATCACTGTACAATGACATCATGGACTCCTCTGGACTCCCCTTGTATTTTGTCCTTGTACTCTGACCTTTGTTCATATCTTTATTATGATGTCACTATGATATCATATTCCAGACCTTCCTTGTTCTATACGCCTTGTTCTCCAGAACAGTACACTCCTTTGTCCACCTGTAGAACAATGCATCTTGTATTTACTGTGACCAGCTGTTACCTGTGTCACCCTGTATTTTGTATAAGTAGTGCAGCTTGTACGCTCCTGGTCCACATCAGTTCTCATCTGTTGTGTGCCAGGTATGTCTTCTCCTCTATAATATTATCAGTTCTCATCTGTTGTGTGCCAGACATCATCTGCTTCACTTGCTTGATAACACTCTGTTGCTGCTTCCAGCCCTCTCTCATATCTCACCACAGTCTCCCTTTGTCACTGTGAGTATGATCCCTTTATGTGCACTGTTCATCAGGTTATGGGCCCTGGTGCCCTAGCCACTCCACTTGGCTGGTCACTGTGTTCTTAGGATCACACACCAGGCTAAGGTCCGTCTGGGGCCTCACCAGCCTTGCCCAAGGCAGTAGACACTGGGGCACCAGTGGTCTCTGCTGAGGAACCTCCTGTCCATGTACTGCCCAGTAGTCCTACTTTCACCCCTACTGTTTTCCTAGCCCCTGCCCTATGCGCAAGGAGACTGGGTCTGGTAGCCCCTTAATACATATCCAGGTGTGCATGGCCCACTGGGCTGTGTATTGTGGAGCTTAGTGCCAGCTGTCTCTGGTGCTCCACACTGGGCGCAGGATCTCCTCACCATGGGAGTGTAAAACCTGGTTCAGACTCTGGGGGGTGTTCACCTTATGGTGTTCTGCAACCAGATACCTGCCTTGTAGCGGCAATGGGAAAGGATTCAGTAAAGCCCTTTGTGGTGATGAGGCAACCAATAGGCCAAGGAGGCTGAGGTAGACAGCCTTGGGCTCTGAAAGCATTCATTACATATCCCCCTGACACAAACTAGTGAGCCGTGTCCTAGACACATCCTGGCTGGCAGCTGGCTCCTAGTATGGCAAAGGGATCTCCCATCCTGGGCCTAGCCCTTGTATCACTGGCATACCACAGGAGGCAGGATGCATTAGCATTCTGGCCTTACAGATTCACAGACAGGAGTGGTATCCCCCCATATCTTGCAACTATTAGAAGCACTGTCGCTGACTGCTCCTCGGCGACAGATAAATCATCCCCATGTTGTCTACACACTCTTCTCGGGCTGCCTCACCCACCGGTGTTGCCACCACTGGTGCGGCTGCAGGAGCTGCAGCAGGTACCTCAACCGGCCTGCCCCCTATTACTTCTGGGTCCACACCCTCTACACGCATCTCCAATGCGTATTCCACAACCTTTGGCATGCCTTCTGGCATTCGCCTCGAGCAATTCGATGGGACCCACTGGAATGAGTGGTCTGGGACACTTGAGGCCATCCTCACTCTACATGAAGCTGAGGATGTGTTCACCTGTCATGCCCCTCCCACTGGAGTCTCCCCTGAAGAGTGGGAATCCATCCAGCATCGGTCCAAGGCGTACCTCCGCCTATATCTTAAACCAGATGTCTACTCCCTCATTGCTGACCCATATGCCTATCCTACCTTTGCTGCGAAGTGGGACAAGCTGAAGGATGTGTATGCTGGTGCTTCGGGCAGCACCACCATTTTTAACTTGTGGATCCAGCTAACACAAGCCCATCTCGACGACTCCGCACCAATGGCCTCCCAGTTGGCCAAGCTCAATGAGCTGCAGGTCAGCCTCTCCAACGTGCAGATGGGCGTCACTGACGTCCAGTTCTGTCTCATTCTCCTCCACGCCCTGCCAGCCTCCTATGAGGTTCTGGCATCTACCATCCTTGCCAGTGGCGCACCCTCCAAACTCAAGCACGCTGAAATAATTGCGCGCATTGTTTCGGAGGAGGCGTGCCATTCTGGCCCCTCTGGTTCTTCCCTCAACAAAGCTGCCCCCATTAAGCCCACTAGTGGTGGCCATAAGAACAAGGATCACTCTCAACTTACGTGCCATTATTGTAACAAAAAGGGGCATATCAAGCCTGACTGCAGGCAGAGGAAGAAGGATGAAGCTGTGGGGCAGCTGAAGGACACTGGCAACAAGGCTGCCAACTCTAATGTACTCATACCTACCACTACCTCCATTAAGGAGGTCAGTGATGAACCGGCCATTGATTGGGCCGCCAATACAGTTGGAGTTGCCTTGTATGCTGCCTCGCGTGTGCATTGGATGATGGACAGTGGTGCAACACACCACATCACACCATGTGGAGCAGGCATGGGGAGCAATGGTATATTGCATACTACTTTAGCTTACCTGTGAGGCCTGTACTTTACGACTACTTAGTTGTTCTGAATGAACTGTGTTTATTGGATGTGTCCTTGGTGTCTTATATACACTTCAGAACACTATATAAATAGCTATCTATTGTATCTAAAGGCCTAAGGCCACTCAACTGAGTGCAGACACTGTCTGCGCTCTGATTCGTACTAGCGAGGCCACAGCTCACTGCTGTGGCCGAGCCTGTGGCTCAGCGTTGTGGCACTTGCCGATTACTTGGCTCGCAGTGCACACACTCGCTCGCTCTCACTCAACACTCCCCCTTGCTTTGCACACTGGTAGAGGTGTTCAGAGCGTTTTTAGACGAATATATTTCGAGTCCAAGAGTGCCCCGAAACTGTGTGAACTTGATGCGACCCAAATTCTTAGTGAACATGTCTGCAGGATTATCAGCACCATTTATGAAGAATAACTCCACTCGGTGTTGCTGATCCACTTCCCGAATGTAATGGTAGCATATGTCTATGTGTTTGATCCTGCGCTCTTGCACAGGATTTGACGCCATGAATATAGAGCCCTGATTATCGCCGCACAGTGGAATCAGTCCCATGTTAATGTCAAGCTCACTAATTTTACGATTACCTGGATTGTCTCTGACTTAGCACGGGACTCAGGATAACTCGGGGACTGGGACCTGGGGGAAGGGCTCGATACCTTCAGGTACTCGCTTGAACCACCAAGTGGAGTGCTGCCTATATAGCTAGACAGAGCCTAAGACTACTCTTGATCCTTCCAAGAGGAGAAGCTGCTTATAGAGCCAAGCAGAGCACTAGGGGTGGTAGATGGGCTATATTTGAGAACAAGACCAGTACGGGGAATACAGGGTAGACAACTGACTCCTTAAGTATCCTACAAGAATCCTATTTTTCTGTGCTTTTCCTACTATTTTCTGGGGACGCGTAAGCGAGAAACTAAATATAAACTGAGCACGTCAGTCTGTCGCAACGATTGCGCGATCTATGCGCAGTCGGGAATCTTCGAATGGAATGAGAAGTAGAATCTGAAACATGAGACGAGAGACGAGAAATCGAGAATTTCCTGAGACTCTTCTTATCGATGGTATAATCGATGGATCGTGACATACGCCCCTCTCTTGACTGATTCGTCCTCGAATCATTTTAGTCTTCCCTACGAGCATCGGGGTAATCATAGTCGTAGGCGTAGTTGCGTGGATCCTGCAGGAAGTTGTGATGAAAGTTTTCTACAGCTCTTGTAAGAGCTGACACAGGTGCCGGGTGTCTTGAGTGAGTTGGCAGCTCCGTGATAACTTGGGAGCGCCAGGCTTCGATGCATCGTCTGAACGCCCTATGTTTGTCGTCGTCGTCTGGTGGCGTGGGTTCACTGGGCGACGCGTTGAGTCTTCGGGGTGCGTGCCGATCTTGATTTTCTTAAAATTGGATGCATGGTTTTCAGTGCAATGTGTGCGGGGTGGTGAGATCGATAGTTGGTTCGCGCTGGGCTGTCTGTGTTTGCGCAGTGGGTTGTCATGATGGAGAACGGTGTTGAGGGCTTCGCACCATAGCGTGGTGTGTCGTTCTGTCTGTATCGGGTGGTTGTGGGCTGTCTGGTCTCTGTGCGACCTGTGGGGTGGGATGTGACACATGTTGTGTTTCGGTTTGAACGCGTGTTACCGGGGCGACTTGTGCGACTTGGTCCGGGTCTCGTGGGCTTTCAAGCACGTGGGAAAGGAATAGGGACGGGTAATATGTGACTTTTTCAGGTGGCGGTGTTTGATCGATGGTTTCTGGCGTCAAAACCGAGGTTTTGATGGTTTTCACCCCCCTGAAAGGCGGGTTGTCATCCTCAACAATGAACGGTGGCAGGACACGGGGGCTGGATGGGCGCAGAGGGCTTCGTGGGGGATGGGGAGGCGGCGAGGGGATAGGGGAAGGCGTGTGAGGAGGCGAAGCAATGGGGGAACGAGGTGCTTCATCGACGGGTGTGAAACTGAGGAGAGCGACATGTGTGGGGGAATGAATGGGAGAGAGGGAACGGGGAATGGGTGATGGAGGGCAGGAGGGTGCAGGGTGAGGGATAGATGAGGGGAAGGGAAGCGCCAGAGCATTGATCTGCGTGACGGGAGAGGCGGGGTCCAGATCACAGTCTGCGAGGAGAAGGCTGTTGATGACCTGCTGTCGCTCCGCGGAACTGAGACCAAGGATGTCACGAACGACTTCGGTCACCAGAGGAGAGGCGGTGGGTAGTGACAGGGCCGCGATGGTGTTGACGTGGGCACGTGGAGGCGACGACCGGGAGGGGCAAGACAGGGATAGATGACCCTGTTGTTTGCAGCAAAAGCAACAATGTTCACGCATGCAACGTTCGTGTTCGGCATCTGAAAGAGGTGGACTGCGAGGGCGAGACGTGGAGATGGCATCGACGTCCATCAGGACGATGCTATCGACAGGTGGAACAGGTGGGGGTGCAGTGACGTTTGAGGTGACGGGGATAGGGTCTGATCAGCGAGAAGACTTGACGCCTCGAGCCTGGAGACAGCTATCGAGGATGCACGCACGCTGTGCCTCAGCGCAGGCAGCATCCTGCCATTCGGTCATGGATTCTGGGGGTGTAGTGCGCAAGATGCAGGCACGGAGGAGCGATTTGGTGAGACCACAGCGGAAGAATTCCACTGTTCCACTGGCATCGCGGTGCCATTCTGCGGCGCTGGCAAGATATTCGAACTGCGAAATATAAGTGTCAACATCGTCTCCCTTCATCTGGAGCATCATTAACTTTTGGTATGCATTCTGCTTGCTGAGTGTATCCGTCCATGCAGCCTTGATCGATGCTTTGAATGCTGTCCAAAGTTGTTCATCCGTTTCAGCGACGGGGTTTGTGGCTTGTGTAATCAGGGCATCGAGTTTTTGCTCTTCTATGTCGACCCAGTTGTTAACTGAGGGTCCGCGTATGAAACCGAGGGCACAGATAACACGCGAGTACGGGTTTTGCATAATGCCATTGTCTCTATTGAGTTTGCGGTGCAGGCGGAATTCCCACAGGAATTGCTCGCTATCCGTGCAATTTCCAGTGAAGAGAGCCGGGGGTGTGCCTTTGAGGGCACCAGTGAGTGGAGCTGTAGCCATTGGGACAACTGTGGGAGTGGTACAGGGTGCGAACGAGGCTGTCGGGACAGTGGGCATAGGCGTGGGCACGGAAGAGTCGACAAGAGCGAGATCGACGTGGATCGGGGTCAATCGACGGAAGGCTTCCATGAGTTCATCGACGGGATCGGGGAGCGGGAGGTCAAGGGAGATGTCTTCATCAATATATTTGAGCTGCTCTTCCTCTCGGGGTTCCTCTATGGGGGCGGGTGTGATAGCAGGAGGGAATCGATCTGGGTTGGCCTCGTCTTCAGGGAGCCACCAGCCTAGGTCGAGAGCGTTTTCTCTGTCGAGTGCAGCAGATCGTTGGGTGCGATGGATATGATGTCCAAGATCTGTGTCAAAGTGGCACTCTATGAAGTGCCACACGTTGTTGATAAATTCGAGGAGGAAAACTTGCTGTCCAACTACACAACGGCAACCTCTGTGGGGGTCGGTCGGGGATGTATTCCAATATGCGGATCCTAATACGTGTGCGGGGAGGTCGTCTTCCCAATGGTGAAGGACTTCGATCCACTCGTCATCGTCTTTGGGAAACTGAAGGCGTAAACTTGCCACGGCTGGGGTCTCTGAGTTTTCACAGGTTCAGTGGGGTCACGAGCTCTCGCGGTCATGTCGAGAGGGTTCCGGCTTGTTGACAGTGTCAGGAGTCATGGTCTGGGTTCGGGGCTTCCTAGCAGGCCGTGGCGAATTGCGCCTCCTGTTTCGGTAGTGACGTGTGGGCTCTCATGGATGTTGTGAGAGGGTGGTGGGCTGGTACTGGTCTTATTTTATGATCACCTGGATTGTCTCTGACTCAGCGTGGGACTTGGGATAACTTGGGGACTGGGACCTGGGGGAAGGGATCGATACCTTCGGGTACTCACTTGAACCACCAAGCGGAGTGCTGCCTATATAGCTAGACAGAGCCTAAGACTACTCTTGATCCTTCCAAGAGGAGAAGCTGCTTATAGAGCCAAGCAGAGCACTAGGGGTGGTAGATGGGCTATATTTGAGAACAAGACCAGTACAGGGAATACAGGGTAGACAACTGACTCCTTAAGTATCCTACAAGAATCCTATTTTTCTGTGCTTTTCCTACTATTTTCTGGGGACGCGTAAGTGAGAAACTAAATATAAACCAAGCATGTCAGTCTGTCACAACGATTGCGTGATCTATGCGCAGTCGGGAATCTTCGAATGGAATGAGAAGTAGAATCTGAAACATGAGACGAGAGATGAGAAATCGAGAATTTCCTGAGACTCTTCCTATCGATGGCACAATTGATGGATCGTGACAACTAAGGAGCGCTTGAATCCACACAAGCTGATGGCTTGTGTCTGACAGGGACATGTATTCCGCTTCTGTCGAGGACAGAGCAACTGTGCACTGGGCTCTGGAATTCCAGCTGAATATTCCATCCACTAGTTTAACCATATATCCGGTAGTGGACCTGTGATCCACAGGGTTTGATGCCCAGTCAGAATCTGCACACGTGAATAAACCCTTATTTGAGTGGCCACTGTACACCAGTGCGTAATCTGCAGTGCCTGCAAGATAGTGGCATATGTGCAGTGCACAATTCAAGTGGTCTTGTGAGCGCTATCTACCCCATGTTGCATGACAAAGATATCACCTTGAGGGAATTCCTTGACGAACAACTCAAGAAGGGGTATATCTGACCATCCAAATCCCCTTATGCATCCCCTTTCTTCTTCATCAAGAAGAAGGATGGGAAGCTGCGACTGGTCCAAGACTACCAAAAGATCAACTCGTTTACCATACATAACCAATACCCCTTGCTGCTCATACAAGAGCTCATCACAGACCTGGGCAATGCGGACATCTATACCAAACTTGACATCTGCCTGGGGTACAACAATGTCCGCATATGTGAGGGCAATGAAGAGAAAGCCACGTTGAAGCTACGCCACAGATTCTTTGAGCTGCTAGTTATGTACTTGGGCATGACCAACTCACCAGCCACCTTCCAGGACATGATGGACTTCCTCTGCAGCCCCGCCATCCTCAAACACGAAAAGCTGGGCACCACAATTTGGGTATACATGGACAACATTGGCATTGCCTCCCAAAACAGCCAAGCAGGCCACATCACAGCCATACATGACATACTCCAGGTTGCAAAGGACCATGACTTGTACTTCAAGCTAGAGAAGTACATCTTCAATGCACCATCCATCGATTACCTGGGGGTAATCCTTGAAAAGGGGGTGACTTGCATGGACCCCATCAAGGTTGCAGGCATCCACGATTGGCCAATACCCACCACAGTCAAACAAGTCCGATCTTTTCTCAGTTTCTGCAACTTTTACTGCCTCTTCATCAAGGGATTTGCCACGCATGCATGCCCACTAAACCAACTGACAAGGAAGGACACGGAATGGCAGTGGGGCCAAGCAGAGGAAGACACCTTCACAAAGCTCAAAGACCTGGTCACCAGCGAACCGGTGCTGGCACACCCAAACCTCCAAGATCAATTTGAGATGGAGGTGGACATGTCAGGCTTTGTGGTGGGCACCGTACTCCTACAATGCAAAAAGGATGGAAAACAATACCCTGTAGGCTACTACTCAGCGACACTCAATGAAGCAGAACGGAACTATGACATCTACGACCTTGAGCTGCTGGCCATCGTCAAAGCCTTCTGCCACTGGCGACCCCTACTCGCAGGGTCACCACACAAGATTAAGGTGTTCTCTGACCACCTCAACCTACAGTACTGGTGATCCCCACAATGAATAAGCAGATGCATTACAAGGGAAGTACTAGAACTCTCTGAGCACAACTTCAAAATTCACCACATCAAAGGCACAGCAAACGGAAGAGCAGACACGCTCTCCTGAAGACCAGACTATGACCAAGGAGACAACAACAACAAGGACGTAACTGTCCTCCCCAACACGCTCTTCATCCGAGCCACCCATGTCGAAACAGTCACGCCAACCACCCTGACAATAAGACCTGAGGAGATGGAGAGACCAGATGCAGCATACCACCAAGATGAAGACTACCTCTGCCCATGGATAGACCCACACTGCCTAAAGAAGGTCAAAGGCACCTGGTACAAAGACGGAAGACAAGTAGTGATGGGTGGGTTATACGATAAGAGAAGTATCATCTCTGCCCACCACACACCACCGGTTTATGGACACCCAGTGTTATGTTTTGGACTGACTGGCACCTCAGGCCAAGAAGTGGACACTGATGTACGGGCTATGACACCCTTGTCAGCAGTATATTGTCATGGACTTATGGGATCAGTCAGCTGGGTAAGCTCTGGTGCATGTGATTGTATGATATGGCTCGGATCTTGTAGTGACTCATACTAGGATAGCTGTACTAGGCTTTGCTCTACTTACGCTATTGGCTAGTACTTCTTGGAGTGGCGCTTTAAAGCCTGCACATATCTGTATAAGTAGGGTACCACGAAGACCAAGAATGGTATCTTGGTCTTCTTCAATACCACTGCCTTAACTCATTATCTACAGGGCTCTCCCCCTTTGAGTGAGTCATCTGGCATATCCCCTTAGACCAGGGATCCCCGTGACTTATCCTGAGATCCCCTTCGTGGGCAGTGGAATACCCGATTGGCACAGCTGCATACCAAGTTCACCTCTACCACAGTGAGTGAGTCACCTCGCCTTATACTTCATTCTACATCCTCGACAATGACAACTGGGCACACGCTTGCTACATAGCAGAGGTACCCCCAGGCATCCCACTCCATGAAGACATCCATGCATACTTCGGGATAGACAAGCATCTTCTACCCCATCCTGTGTTCTACTCTGATGCCCCATGAACAGGAACTTCTTCCCACAAAGGTTCACCACCCCACAAGAGGCCTAAGTCAGGCAAATGTCTGTGGTAGACGTAACATTAAGACCAAGATCCCACTGTGGCCAACCCTATGAGAACAACCAAAGACTTCTGGGTGCCCTTCCAGCCCTATCACATTGACAAAAGAGGAGATTGCAACGTCCCCAAGAGATATCTAGAGAACACATTTTGGAAAGACAACACAGAAGACCCAGGCTACTGCACCTACTACACCAATTGACAAAACAACTCTGGCTCACAACAGTAGAATTCAACTTTGACAACACCTGTTGGGTTGAAATTCATTGGGACAACCTCCACAACAAATACCAAGTAACCAGACCAGCAAGCTCTTGCCTCAACCTCGACATCCTACAGTCCAACATTGTTACCTGAGACCAGTGGGGATTAATCGATGGAGAAGAGGAAGAACCCATTTGCTCCCCAACACCAAAAACACCAGCACCATCCCCATCCATCACAAGCAACCCAGAAAAAATCTGCATCATCCAAAGCCAGGAAGAAGAACACCTGGAACAGATTGCTAAGTCCATCCCCACAGACATGTCTGCTACCGCCACAGTAACAATGACCCAAGCCAGAACTGCACTATTTGGGAAATCCCCCGATAAAGGAAAAGGTGGAGGTGGAGGTGGAGCACCACCAGGAGGAGACCCAGATGACAACCCACACCACGAAGATGAGAATGCCAGGATAAACTCCAAGAACTTCACAATGCCTGACACTGACAAATTCCTAGGGAAAGAGCCCAAGGTGTTCACAGGAAACCACGATGAAGTGCAAGCATTTCTTGCCCAGTGGAACCGATTTGCCAGGGTCAATGCCGCAAACTGGAGCATGAAGGTTCCGTACATCAAAGCCATGATGTTCCTCATGTACATACAGGGACCACTCATCGATGAATGGGCAGCAGAAACCATCAAATGGCTCAACACTCAGCCAAACTGTAGCGGTATGACACCTCGCTACACTAAGCTCAAGTGTGAACTAAAGTGAACCGTCTGATGAGCACACCCAAGCTGAGCGTGGAGATAAATCACACGCTAGACGTACAGTCACAGTGGAGGGGACAACAACTTAGAGTCTTTATGCAAGAACTCAGGTTATCAGTAATCACGCTGTGGTACGCTGAGTGGAGAACCAAGAGGACAAGTTGGTTCCACTCAGGATGCTACAGGGAGGTTTATATATGCTACTGGAGCTGAGCTTAAACTGAGTCTTAACACTATTACTAAGTGTACAGTAAGACTCCATGACTCAGGAGCTGACGTGTCGTGTCTATAAATAGCACTATCTATTGTGCTTACTGATGCACTTGTCATAGTGCTGATGTGATGCCTTATCTTGCTGAGTAAAACCTAATACAGTGAGTAAGCGTAAACTACTAAGTGAAGTCTAGAACTATCTAGAATGTTCCTTCCTTATCTACCAATCATGAGAGCCCGTATATATGTAGAATGTGACTGGGCTGGGTTGTCCCGTTAAGGGTGCAACTATCCCAGGGTCACGTGCTTAAAGGTGCACATGGTGGCAACACATGACTAACGAAGTCTTGTACTTTGGCCCTTTATATCTTCCTTGGATAATTCTGCATAAATACAGAAAAATAGGAAAATAATATACGTGTCCATGACACAAACAAGAATGACTCATGGCTGTGGGCGAGGGTGGAACTCACCTTCAAAAGCCAATTCTGTGACAACTTGGAAAAGGACCATGCAAGACTCGAGCTAGACAAAGGGTTCAAAATGATGAACAAAGACATAGACAGCTACATCACTAAATTCAAAAAGCTAGTCTGACAAGCTGACTACTGACTGGATGAACCACTCGTCCTTGACAAGTTTACAAGAGGAGTTCCCCTCAAACTCTACCAGAATGTGTATCAATTCCACAACCCGCACAACTACTCCCAATGGAAGAGCATACTTATCAAACAACAGAAGTGCTACCTGCACATGAAAGCCAGAACGGAAGGCTTCAGAAGACAACCACAAGCACCACAACACCCACGACAGAACCAACCTGTGCAGTTCCAAGCACCACAGTGTCAGACACAACCACAAGGATGGCAGCAATATCGCAACCACCCAGACACAATGGACACCACACCTGGAAGGATCTGAGCACAAGTTGCAGAAATAGGCAACATCAACCAAAATCATCCTGAAGACATAAGGGACTACAACCCCAGAAGACCACCGTTCCCGCCAAGAGCAGGGTTCATGCAGTGCAGAGGAGGAGGATGTGGGATAATGAACATAAGGGACGTAACCTGTTTCAACTGCAACCAGAAAGGCCACTTCTCATGGGACTGCAATCAACCAAGGAAGGCATGAGGCAGAGGGGCATACATAGAAGAAGTCCCCACCACTCCTCAGAGCATAGCCAAAGAACCCCTCATTGACCTGGATGAACCAGTCCAGGCAAACCGCACAGCTGCAGATCCCCAGATAAGCAACATCATGGGTTGCATCGCAGCCCTACCAGAGGAGCAGAAGGAGGTGTTCATAAGGGATATGGTGGGGAGGCAGGATTTTCAAAGTGCCTCAACCCAATGGCCTGGGTGAGGGCTTCAAATTGTAACTCATCGTTTATCACACACTATTGATCTATGCATGTCCCAGTTTCGATCCATACGAGTAACTTCATGGCCGACAAGAAAGCGTTGGTAGACTCTGGAGCCACGCACAACTTCATACATCTGGACTTTGTTAGAAGAATGGGTCTGGGAACCAAGGAATTACCCAGCCCGCGCAACATATGGAATATAGATTGAATGCATAACAAAGGAGGGAAAATCACCCTGTCATGGACGCGTACATTATTTTCCTTATTTTTCTGTATTTCTACAGAATTATTTAGGGAAGATATAAAGGGCCAAAGTACAAGACATTGTCAGTCACATGCTGCCACCATGTGCACCTACAAGCACGTGACCCTGGGATAGTTGCACCCTTAAAGGGACAACCTAATCCGGTCACATTCCATTTACGTACGGACTCCCGTGATTGGTAGATAAGGAAGGAACATTCTAGATAGCTCTAGAACTCGCTTAGTAGTTTACGCTTACTCACTGTATTAGGTTTTACTCAGCAAGATAAGGCATCGCGTCAGCGCTATGACAAGTGCATCAGTCAGCACAATAGATAGCGCTATTATTAGACACGACGCGTCAGCTCCTGAGTCATGGAGTCTTACTGTACACTTAGTAGTAGTGTTTAGACTCAGCTCAAGCTCAGCTCCAGTAGCGTATATAAACCCTCCTGTAGCGTCCTGAGTAGAACCAACTTGTCCTCTTGGTTTCTACTCAGGTGCGTACCTCACTGTATTCCTTACTCTCCAATCCTAACTTGTCCTCTTGGTTTCTACTCAGCTTACCATCGTGTGACATCGCAAGTTGCGCTCCTGTATAAGGATCGCCCTTGACCTTGCATGCTCCACGCTGACTGTAAGTTCGGCGCGTGATTTATCTCCGCGCTAGGCTTGAGTCCTGAAGGCCAGACAGTTCACTTCAACTACTTCTTTCACTTGAGCTTAGCGTAGCGAGGTGTCATACCGCTACACACCCACTGCATCAATCTCAACATACAAACTGATGGAAAGCTTAAAACCATCCAGTTCCTTATCACCAATGTCGGAGGGGAAGACCTCATCCTAGGATATCCATGGCTAGCTACATTCCAGCCAAACATAAGATGGGCAACAGCCACGATGGATACAAAACAATACCCTATCATCATCCACACCACCAACCCCAACAAGCCACTCAACCCCAAGGTGGAAATCTGAAGAATCATCACACAAATACAAGACGAGCAATGACAACAAGCCTTCCAAGAGCTTGAAGAAGAAATGCACCCGATACACATATGAACAACAGCAACAGATCTGGCAATACAGGCACAACAATACACAGAAAAGAAGGAAATCCCAGACTGTCATGATCTGATCGTGCCATCGATTGCCTCCGATCACTCTTGATCTCTCACTCTTCTATGTCTCCATGTTTCCGGAAGATTCTCACTTCCTTGTTCTATTCTGGAGTGTTCCATTTCTTGAAACTTATGATACGATTGCATGCTACTGATGATACAATAGATGACACGATTCTTGCAACAGAAAGGCTTATGCATCTTGTAGAAAATACAAGACAAATAGGATTGTATACAGTATAAAGGAGCCTGTAGGGTGGCCTGTATCCCCTCGTTCTAGTCTTGTCTTCTGTAGCTTGCCTCTGAAATCCATTGCTATTACCATTCACTTGCAGTCGTGTGCAAGCTGTCTTACATAATCGACCAAATCCTGAATCTCTGCATGCAACTTGGTATCAAGCCTGAGCCCTGCGCGAACTTTCGACTGCAACTAACTCAGTGCCAGCCTGAGCTCTAGATCATGAAACAGACAAATACAAGAGACATGCTAAGGTATTCAGCAAGGAAGAATCCCAATGATTCCCACCTTCCAGACCATGGGACCATGCCATAGACCTCAAACCCAACGCCCCAGACAGTATCAACTGCAAGATATACCCACTCAACCAAACAGAGGACAAGGCCCTTGATGAATTCCTAGACAAGCAACTGGCAAAGGGGTACATACACCCTTCTAAATTGCAGTATGCATCTCCCTTCTTCTTTGTCAAAAAGAAGGACGGAAAGCTACACCTGGTACAGGACTATAGGGAACTTAACAAATGGACAATACACAACCAATACCCACTCCCCCTTATATAGCAACTAATCACAGACCTCAGTGGGGGATGGATATTCTCCAAGTTCAATGTCCATTGGGGCTACAATAACATTAGGGTCAAACCAGGTGATGAACACAAAGTGGCCTTCAAGACAAAAAGAGGGTTCTTTGAAAACTGGTAATGTACTTTGGCATGATGAACTCCCCAGCAACCTTCCAGGACATGATGAACCACATCTTTGGCCCAGTCATTGAATATCATGAGAAGAAAGGAACCATCATCCACATCTACATGGACAACATCGGCGTCGCCACATTGACAACAGAACAGGTGCATACAGAAGCAATCCATGACATACTGGATCTCCTGGAACAACATGATCTATACCTCAAACTCAAGAAATGCACCTTCCTCTCTGACTCCCTTGATTACCTGGGGGTAATCATTAAAAAGGGGGTGATTCACATGGACCCTGTCAAAATTTCCAGAATTCATGAATGGCCAGTCCCCAAAAACGTCAAACAGGTATGATCATTCCTACAATTCTGCAACTTCTACCACACTTTCATCCGAAATTTTGCCACACACACCCAACCACTCAACAAAACTCACATGCAAAGACTCAGAATGGCTATGGGGAGCAGAACAACAACAGGCATTCGACAAGCTCAAAACTCTGGTAAGTGCAGAAGCCATACTCAAACACCCTGAACTCGACAAACCCTTTGAACTAGAAGTTGATGCCTCGGGATATGCAGTAGGAGCAGTACTACTCCAACGTGACATGGACAACAAGTGCCACCCAATCGCCTATTACTTGAACACACTCAACACAGCAGAACAGAACTACAACATCTATGACCTAGAGCTACTAGCAATCGTCAAAGCACTGAGAAACTGGAGACCCTACCTTGCTGGATCCCTGCACAAGATCAAAGTATTTTCCAATCACATGAACTTGCAATACTGGAGATCCCCGCAAAAGATCAGCAGACACGTAGCAAGGGAAGTACTAGAACTCTCAGAATACAACATAGAGATTCACCACATCAAAGGCTCTGCGAACGGAAGAGCCGATGCTCTATCATGAAGACCTGACTATGACCAGGGAGAACACGACAACGAACAAGTCACCATCCTCCCTGACCATATATTCATCAGAGCAGCAGAAATTGACACCATGAAAAACCCCATTTGCACCAGCTCAACAATCACTGTCACCAAGATGCAACCCACACACCCAGTATACACCCAAGACAACAACACAATCACAAAATGGGTAGACCCGCACAAACTCAAGCACATCAAAGAGACTTAGTACAAGGATGGGCGACATGTCGTCACAGGAGATGTCCATGAATGAAGACGCATCATACAGGCTCACCACGACACCCTAGCCCACAAACACCCTGGAATCAACCGAACAATCAAACTGATTGAAAGATACTACTGGTGGCCTGGACTCCAGCAAGAAGCACAGGATTACATCAAGGGATGCACCAACTGTCAGAGAGTCAAAGTCAACAACTGGCCAACATGTGCACCCCTGCAACCGATCTTCCCAAAACTGGAAGCAACCCCATTCAAGACCATAGTGCTGGACTTCATCACAAAACTACCACTAGCGGATGCCTGTGACTCCATACTGACAGTAACGGACCATGACTGCTCTAAAGTGGCAATATTCATCCCATGCCTGGAGGAAATTAGCACAGAAGGAACTGCGGCCCTGTACATGACACACATTTTTCCAAGATTCAGACTGCCAGCGCACATCATCAGTGATCGAGACCCCAGGTTCACATCAAAATTCACCTGCAAACTGTGCCAAATATTTGGCATCAAACAGATCTCGACTGTGTACCACCCAAGGACCGATGGCCAATCGGAATGCACCAACCAATGGCTGGAACATTACCTGAGGTTCTGGGTCAATGAGCGACAGGACGACTGGACCTGCTACCTGTTGAAGTGCAGAACTAACGAGCAAAGGGTTAATAGCAAGGAGCTAGTAGACAAGTTAACTTCAGAGGTGAAGGGAACTCTATTACAACTGCATACCTAGTAGACAAGTTACTATGGAACGTCTATGAGCAAAGGTAGTTGGAGGAGTAAGATAGAAGGGGACTTACACTTCAGAGGTGAAGGGAACTCTGAAGTGTAGAGGCGAAAACAGCAGTCCTTATATACAGGACGCTTAGCTAAGAATGGTCTGTGCGCATAGGTGATCCAAACACAATACAGGTGATCTGTGCGCCAGAGGGAGAAATGCCATTGGAGGGCAGAGAACAATAGCTGCCTAAAGCAGACAATACTGGTATCTTAACAATGAAGAACAATAAGAGCCATATATGACTCTGACAATAAAGATAAACAAAAGCGGTCCGTAAGAGTCCGGCCAAGTCCAAAACAGTCCATAAGGGACAGATACCATATTCAGTATATGGGATGACTCAATCATATCCCACAAGACATGTGACACTCAGTAAAAAGGGAAGTTGCAAGAAAGTCGCTAAAATAGGATGTTGGTCAGTCAAAGTCAAACCATTAGTCAAGATTTTTGCACAAGTCAGGCCAAGTCAACCAAAGTCATTGGAAATTTGGAGAAAAAAACCAGGATATTATTTTTGAGGACATGAGATGGTCAGTCAATGTCAATATCAGTCAGGGAAAGTCCATGAATTATGGAAAAAAACACAAACACCAGGGTGGGTGTGGGTGGGATGAGGATGGGGAACATGGGTGTGGGTGTGGGTGGGATGGGAACAGGGAGCATGGGGGTGAGTGTGGGTGGGATGGGATGGGAGCATGGGGGTGGGTGTGGGTGGGGATGGGGAGCATGGGGATGGGTGTGGGTGGGATGGGGATGGGGAACATGGGGGTGGGTGTGGGTGGGATGGGGAGCATGGGGGTGGGTGTGGGTGGGAGAACAGGGAGCATGGGGGTGGGTGTGGGTGGGGATGGGGAGCATGGGGATGGGTGTGGGTGGGATGGGGATGGGGAACATGGGGGTGGGTGTGGGTGGGATGGGGATGGGGAACATGGGGGTGGGTGTGGGTGGGATGGGGATAGGGAACATGGGGGTGGGTGTGGGTAGGGATGGGGAGCATGGGGGTGGGTGTGGGTGGGAGAACAGGGAGCATGGGGGTGGGTGTGGGTGGGATGGGGACGGGAGCATGGGGGTGGGTGTGGGTGGGATGGGAGCATGGGGGTGGGTGGGATGGGGATGGGGAACACAAGAGTGGGTGTGAGTAGGATGGGGATGGGGAATGTTGGTGCTTGGTGTTGGTGTGGGTGGGATGGGGATAGGAAACATGGGGGTGGTGTAAGTACGATGAGAATGAGGAACACGGTGGTGGGTGTGGGTGGGATGGGGAATAGGATATGAATGTGTGCATGGTCTATGTCAGTTCATTCCAGTTATCTGTGACTGAGAGATCTCAGAAGACCAGTCACAGTCTCAGTCCATGTTCTCATGTTCCAAAGACTGGACCAGACTGCACTTTCAAATACTATTCTCTTTCTTCTCCACCTTCCCAAACATGTGGCAGTCCACCCATACTTCTCTGAACCTCCAGTACTCCCTTCTGTATGAACTAGGCAATCTAGTTTCAACTTACAACTCTGTAGTTAAACAATTACCCTAGCAATGGGAGTCATACCCACTGGACCTGTTAATGTATTAACAGGGCCAGTATCACCTCCACCAGTGATACTCTGCATTGGCTGCTTCTGATGCTCCACATTCATCACCATGTGAAGGAGGGAGTTCTGAATCATGTGCCAGAGAGCCCCTAGCTCTGTCTTCCTTTCCCTACAATATTTCAGAACAACAAGAACGGCCATGCTATTGCTCACATGGGTGCACATTTGCCATATGAGACAAGTGGAGAACATGAGAGGACCTGAGCACCTTGACTTGTTTCTCTCTGTAGATTGTCATCCCACCAGATCTGTTAACAAGGCAACATCTGCAAGGGTGGACCCTGTCAAAGCTGTCAGGGACCAGTCGGCGACAGTCGGCAACCGGTCCCTGACAGCTTTGACAGGGTCCACTTTTGCAGATGAAGCACCACCTCTGCTAGTTATACTCTGCACAGGCTACTTCTGGTGCTCTACATTCATTGCCATTTGGAGGAGGGAGTTCTACACCATGTGCCAGAGAGTCCCTAGCTCTGTCCTCTTTTCTTGACAATGTTTCTGAACAACAAGAATGTTCCTCCCTAGAGAACATGAGAAGACCTAAGCACCTTGACTTGTTTCTCTCTATAGATTGTCATCCCACCAGATCTGTTAACATGTTAACAGGGCCAGCGTCGCCTCTGCTAGTCATACTCTCTCAGAATGATATAAGAGTCACCCTGGTGTTCTCTTAAGCAGCACAATACCATTGTCCTTTAATCCCTTGCCTCTCCTATGGGTCAAATATTCATGGAGAGAAGCCTATTATTGTAGACATTTTTCAATCTCTTTAACATTAAGCACAAGTACAAGCCATCTATCTTACTACTTTATTCCTCATCTTGCTCTTCAATACCATGCTCACTAGAACTAAGCATATCTAATCCTGGGTGCTTTCTCAGGATATGAACCTTTGACCCCCATGCCCAAATACCAACCAGTGTAATAATGCTAGATGTTTTTAACACCATGCACTCTTCTGACCACTCTCCACACCATCTCCCTAGTACATTCCTCATCCCTTCTAGCTCATGATAGACCACCAGACTATAGCCATAGTCTTGCAAAAAATAAAATGCCAATGCCTCTCCAAAGATAGGCCCCTCCTCTCCTTGAGCCTCAAAATGTCTAGATGACCTTGAGGCTTCACCTCCCTTCTCAGAGATTCTGCTCCTCAAAGTGACATCTCCTGGTATTTTGCACTTTCCCCATCTTTGAATGATGAGGTCCATGTCCAGAGTGACTTCAAGAAAATCACAAATTGCAGCAAGGTGATCATAATGTTCTGAGGGATCTTCTATCTCAGTCTTTTTGATTGGCAGTGACTGAAACAGGTGTTCTGTTTTCCTTCCTTCTTTAGGGGGAATGGCCAGGAATGGATACTGCAAAGTCAACACCTTGGTGCTTGCCCTCTCATATAGAATTGTGGCTATATTGGCAATGGGTGCCTTCTTGGATCTGACTTTGTGACCAATTTCTCCAATGGCCCTCTCAACTGTGGCTTGAGAGCCAAATCTGATTGAGCCATTCCAGAAAATATGGTGTGGGACATGGATTAATTGCCAGATGCACAGTCTGCATCTTGAGACCTTGACTGGGTCATCCCCCACATAAAGCCTCTCAAATCCTTGGAGGAAGGACTTGATTAGATCGTGTAAGGATGCTAGGTCTTCATCAGACTTTGGTGATTGAGACATTGCTGCTTCAACAATGTCCACAAATTGTACAAAGTTCCTCAACACATCTCTATCAAATTCCAGCTCCCATGCCATTGGAATGATATACCAATGAAGGAGGACCATCCATTCATAGACTTTGTACTGGCTTTGGCGCTTTTTATATGGGTTCCTAATTGGCCCACAGAAAGATGAAGGAAGGGTCTGTACTGCCTTTTCAACCAGTGCACCAAGTTCTGAAGCCATGTCTTTATCCATGTGTATCTTCTCATCAATGGAACTGTGTGTCACCCACAAATCCCAGATATGCACCATGCAGTTTTCATAGAATAAATGGAAGGGGTCCAGTGGGAAAAATGACAGATGTGAAAATGTAGGACTGGCTGCACATATTGTAAGGCGAGAAATTCCTGTCTCCTTTACAATCCTCTGGAGCTCTGCTTGGGTTCTTGCAGACTCAAGCCTTTCAATAGTCTGCCAATAATGTCTTTGGCCTCGCATGGGTAAGTGGTCTAAGTCAATAATCTGGCGATCTGGATTATGTCTCTCCTTTTGAGGTGGAGAGACTGGATAGTACTGGGCCCTAGCACCTCTGTCCTTCGCAGGGCGGGCACCTTGTACCAAACTAAAGCAATCTCCATAAAGGGCTGAATGTCCTGCCATCCCACTCAACTTGGCAGATCCAAGCATGTCTCCTTTTACACCACAGAGATATGCTCTCAGAACAAAGTAGGATGAATCAACAGCATCCCATGTCCACATCCCCACACTTGCCATTGCCATCTCTTCAAAAAGGGGATATATGAAGGACTCTATATTCCCAGGTGCTGTTGGGCCTGGGATTGCAAGTGGAATGATGTCATTTTTTGCTCTGTAGCACATCTCTGGTGGGAGATTGAGCAGCACAACAATTAAGAGCCACATATTGGACTGCTTTTTCATGGTGAGCTGAGCACCATCTGTAGAGATTGACAAAGCAGTGTCCCTTCCATCATCAAACAGCCCCAATTTTGTGTAGTGGGAAATATGATTGTCAGAGTTGGCAAACTCTGACTTCTTTACACCAGCACCACTTGCAAGCAAATTTAGTGTGCTCTTTAAGCATTCATCCCTATGGCACATCTCATGGGATGTCTCTGCATTGGCATAGTATGCTTGAATGATGGGAGTGATGGGCATGTAGAGCATGGTTGCCCTTGGCTTTGCTTTGGCTGTAGAGCTCATCTGCAAAAGTGGACCCTGTCAAAGCTGTCAGGGACCGGTTGCCGACTGTTGCTGACCGGTCCACCCTTGCAGATGCTCTGTTGTGGTTTGTAGCGCAGTTCATTACAGTCTTTGTATGAGCAAGTGGACTGAGAATGGGAGTCTCCAGTGTATGCCATGCAACTTTTAGGGCACATATCAATGAATGAGGGGTGTAGCCCAGTGAGTCCTTCAGCTAGCTTTCTGACCCTATAAAGGTTGAGGATTTCCTCCTCTGTGGCCCCTCCAAGTACTTGTGCATGGGCATTGTATGCTTTGACAGTGCCATTGGACCCTATCCATGCAAGGTAGTGCTGGAGGGATAATGTCTCTGCCCTGGATAGTGTGTGTTGCCATGGGGGATGAGGAGGGACAAGGAGGGAGTGTATAATCCTTCAACAGCTGTTTCTGAAGCTGGGTGATAATTTCTGGCAAATCACCACCACCATAAGGAGGAAAGTCCTCATCAGATGCTAAAAAGCCATCATTATCTCCCAGTTGGCTAGAACCAGAGCCAGATTCAGAGCCAGGGTCTGGAGTAGCATTTAAGGTCTCCTCTGGAATCTTAAAGATGACAGAGCTATTGACATCATGATCTGATGAATTGTCTGACTCTGTGCCCATAGGGCCTCCCTCCTGTGGGGTGTCTATGGTGGCATTAGAATAAAAATATAATAGGTTCACAATATTACTCACAATCATCATCAACATTCATAGCATCATCATTGACCATCCCCCCCTCTGAAAATGGAGGTGAACCAATAGGGGCATTAGCTAGATATAAGCAGATCAGTCAAGAGATCAGTAGTAATTGGGAGCATAAAAATTAAGTGCTCACCATCTGGATAAGGAGATCCAGGTTGCTTAGATGACTGGGACTCCTCAGCTAGGCTGGTAAGCAGGTCTGAAAGCTGCTGATGACAGCCCATGACAAAGTCCACAGTGTTCTGAGGTGCACCAGAAGCCATCAGATTATTTAGGTGCTTCAGGTTATCCCTGGAGTGGAACCTAATAGTCCTCTTAGAAAGCTCCTTATTTGAGGTGCACTTATAGCATGGGCAAATATATTTTACTATTGGGGCCATGGTTGTTGTAAGAAGATGTATATGTACTAGGTAGCACAGATGCTGATGGCCTGCAAGTAACAAGTTGCGAGGATGAGAGTTGGTAACCCCCAGGCCGGCACTGCCATTTTTTTGTCAGCACAAGCAAATGTTGACTTCGTGTTTTTTCATTCTGTTCATTCTCTCTACCCTCACTCTCCGTCTCTGTCTCATCCTCTACTCATTCTCTGTCCTCCATTCTCCTTCCATCTTCCATCTCCCTCTTTCTCAGTCATGTCAACACTCTTTGATGATAATGAGGAGCCTTTATTAGACTTTGACGACATGGACGACAAGGACGACGAAGCGTTTTGGGTCTTGCGCCCCGAGCACGGCTTTTTCTGCAACCACAAGTACGTGGTCCCTTGGAATGCCCTCATCCCTGCTCTCTCAGCCTTTGGGCCTCCCCATCAAAGTCATCACTCGGCTGACTCACGACGAGCTCACACAAAACGCTGAGTTCATGAAGTATGTCGACATGGTCAGCCACCTTCAAGAGCTACTCAACTTGCAACAAAATCCCTCGACGATGGCGAACTGTGAGTACCAACGTTTTTCTTTTTTTTTCTTTTTCCTTACCATTTCCCTTTATATATATATATTAGCTACAACCATTAGCTCGGTGACAACTTCGTCCCTGTGCCCAAGCGAGTCTGCTTCACAGATTTCCTCTGGCACTGCCAGTTTGCAACACCCACTCCCTCCTCTTTGACAGCTCACCCACCTGGATTGCTACCTGGCATCTGTCATCTGAACCACCAAAGATTGCAAGACCAATCCTAATGTTGGCAGCTCTGCCAGCAACTCGTCCCGACCCCCTATGCAAAACACAGTCCGACATGAAGATGGGTCACTGATCTCAGATCTGGAGTGGCAGTCAATCCGCCAAGCTGCGTTCACTGTCGCCCGCTCCCACTTGGACCCACTTCGGCGTGATCCCCACACCATTCCCGAGAAGATGCACAAGAAGATGTTTATGAAAGGCGCCTTTCTAAACGAGTGGCTTGATGCTGTCACAGCACTCAAATGTTTATGTCCTCTCCTCTCACTGTGCGCCAGGAATTGGAAGGGCAATATGGTCCTCAGTTCGGTGCTGAAAAACAGCCGTTTGGTCTCCCACTCTTCTCGACCCTCGACTCCCAGTCTTGTCTTGTCATCCTGTCCCCCTCCTTCCAGCCAAGTCACCTCTTCTTCCCGTGCCATGGCTTCTTGCCCCTCTACTCCCTCCAGTGTCGCACATCCCCGCCACTCAGAGCTGTCCCCTTGTCGCGCCTCGTTCAAGTCCCCCCATCCTCGACCGTGTGCACCAGCACAGTCACCCCAGGAGCCAGAGTTCGGTGAGCAAGGCCAGCTCCAAGGCCAAATGTAGGCGTGATCCAAGCCCACCACAGCGAAATGGAAAGTGTCCCAAAGCCAACGAGGGTGCCAGTGGGACATCCACGGTTTCCAATCCAGGTAAGCATCAGATATATTTCACGTGCTGTTGGGCTAATGATTTCATAGTTCAACTGGACTCCTTCCCCCCAGCCCCACCTTCATGTCAGTTGCTTCAATCTGGCACGGCCTCTCAGTTGGTAAGTTTCAATTTTAACCCTTACCACCAAACCACTCATTGCCACTCACAGACCCTGAGTGCCAAAGCTGCCCCCTCCAAGACAGCTGCAATCCAAGCAGGATAATGCCACATCACATGCCAAGGTTCCATCAACATGGGCAGCCAAGGCCAAGGGCAATCGTGCCGCAGGTGACCAACAACGACGATGTGGCTGCCCAGCCAGCATCTGGGTCTCGTTCGGTGACCCCCAAAGCTGCCCCCTCCAAGACGCTGCGATCCAAGCAGGACAATGCCACATCACATGCCAAGGTTCCTGTCAACACGGGCAGCCAAGGCCAAGGGCAATCGTGCCGCGGTGACCAACGACGACTGATGTGGCTGCCCAGCCAGCATCTGGGTCTCGTTCGGTGACCCCCGTCGAGGATCCTGAGTGCCAGAGCCCAAGATGGGGTGCCCAAGTCCAGGTCAGATTGGCGACTTCATCATTTGAGGTAATGTACCTTTTCGTCACTACTTCTACAGTTCTAATGGTTTATTTTTTGTAGAACTTGAGCAAACCTGCCCCTCCCATGACAACACGCTCCAAGCAAGACCTCACTATGTCACACGCCAAGGCTCCATTGACATGTGCAGCCACCAAGGCCAAGGCCAATGGTGCCGTGGTGACCAACGGTGACTGGCAACGTGGCTGCCCAGCCAGTGTCTGAGTCTCAGTTTGGTGACCCCCATCAAGGATCCCAGGGTGCCAGAGTCCAAGATGGGGTGCCCAAGTCCAGGTCAGATTGGTGACTTCGTCATTTGAGGTAATGTACCTTTTCATCACCACTTTCTACAGTTCTAATGGTTTATTTTTTGTAGAACTCGAGCGAACCTGCCCCTTCCAAGACGACACATTCCAAGCAAGATCACGCTACGTCGTCCACCAAGGCTCCATCGACACAGGTAGCCAAGGCCAAGGACAGCCATTCCACGATGGACAACAATGCGGCTGCCCAGTCCAAGCCCAAGTCGTGTTTGGTGACCCCTGCTGAGGACCCCAGGCATGAGAGCCCAGATCAGGCTGGAATGGTGCCTTCATCGTCTGAGGTATGCTTTTGTTTCATCGCTACGCTCTCTGGTTCTTTCTAATGATGGTTCATGATTTGTAGCATTCGGATGATGACGACGGGTCACACTCGCACCTCCAGGTTCTCTTGCCTGACAAGCTTAGACATTGGGTCAATGAACACAAGATTGAGTCGCAGGGCAAGTGGCTGACAAGAATGGGTATGGCACGCCCCCTCTCCCTCCCCCTTTTCTCTTCGGCTTGTTGCTCACTCTGTTTTACAGACCTCATCAAGGCGATTGCAGGAGCGCCGAAGTCAGAACAGCCCTCCAAGGAGGATATCAAGAGCATCATCAACAAGGTAAGTCACCACTTTTTAAGCTATTCAATTGTACTAACTATGTGCTCCAGAGCAAATCAAGGTGCAACACGAAGGCTGCATAGCAGCCACATTTATCATTTTTACTCGTGCTCTAGGTACTGTTGGTGGCAGAGGCCTGTTTTAATTTTGAAAAAAAAATATACATTTTTTGCTGTGAGAGAAGGAACCTGTGTGACTTTGCTCAACTTGGAAAGTCAGCCTGCAGTCAAACAAAGTCGGTTTGTAGTCAATGGAATTAGCTGACTTTGATGGACTCTTGTTTGACTAGTATTTGACTTTCAAAGTCAATTATTAGTCAAACAAAGTGTAACGCCACCACAAGGGGCATTAAGTACAACATGTACTTCAGCAAGTCAACGGGATCGGCTAAGCACGAGTCGGTTAGGACTCAGTTTGGTGGTGAACAAGTATCACTTGGTCTCCCAGGGACACAAGGATAATAGCAGAAATCAAGGCTCGAGCGAAGAGGTGAGCGAAAATGGGGACTCAAGCGCAGAGGCGAGTCAAGGTCGGTTCGTGAGGCAAAGACAATGTGGTATTACACAAGAAGTCAAGTCTACCATACAAGCTAGGTAGGGCGTGACTTATATACTAGTACAGGGTGTTTGTAAAGTACAAACACATGGCGCGATCCTGAGGTACTGGCCTCAGCGAGCTAATAAGGAAGCATGAAGGGAAAGTCCATAAGAAGTACAAGGGGAATCCCGTGGGGGCACGCAGGGCTCAAATGACGTCAGTGGGTCCTAGAAGTCATAGGTCTGGCTTCTCTACGGTCATGGGGTTGGTGCGAGATGAGAGTCAAAGAGTGAATCAGAATGGATCATGGATAAAGGTACATGTGAACACGAGGCGAGGTGAGAAGGTAAACAGAACACGTCGTATAGTAGGGCGAAAATCGTAACACAAAGTCAGTTCATAGTCAACAGCATTTTTGGTGACTTTGGTTGACTTTGAATGACTATGACTGGTACTTGACTTTGGATTGACTACAAAAGTTGAGGTGCAGTCAACAAAAGTCAATGAAAAGTCAATGACTTTCACTGACTTTTCATTGACTTTTTCATTTGACTTTGAATTGACTACAAAAGTCGAGATCCAGTCAACAAAAAGTCAATGAAAAGTCAGTGAAAGTCATTGACTTTTCATTGACTTTTTGTTGACTGGATCTCAACTTTTGTAGTCAATCCAAAGTCAAATGAAAAAGTCAATGAAAAGTCAAGGACTTTCATTGACTTTTCATTGACTTTTTGTTGACTGGATCTCGACTTTTGTAGTCAATTTAAAGTCAAAAGAAATAGTCAATGAAAAGTCAATGTAAGTCATTGACTTTTCATTGACTTTAGGGGACTTTTGAGTGACTATACATTGACCTTAGCTTGACTTTTTGTGACTAAAGCCTGACTTTCAAAGTCAAAAAGAATTGGATGTCATTCAAGTAAAAAGTCAATGACTTTTAGCTGACTTTTGAGTGACTTTCAAAGTTGAAAAAATAGGATGTCAGTTAAGTAAAAAGTCAATGACTTTTAGCTAACTTTTGGGTGACTTCCTCTTTTACTGAGAGGCCTCATCCCCATCCCACTCACACCCACACCCATGGTCCCCATCCCCATCCCACCCACCCCCATGTTCCCTGTCCCCATCCCACTTACATCTGCCCCCATATTCCCTATCCCCATCTCACCCACACCAACACTAAGCACCAACATTCCTCACCCCATGTTCCCCATCTCAATCCCACCCCCATGTTCCTCATCCCCACCCCATATTCCCCATCTCAATCCCACCCCCATGTTCCCCATCTCCATCCCACCCACTCTCATGTTCCCCATCCCCATCCCACCCACTCTCATGTTCCCCATCCCACCCACTCTCATGTTCCCCATCCCCACCCACTCCTACCCCCATGCTCCCCATCCCTATCCCCATCCCACCCACACCAACCCCCATATTCCCCATCTCCATCCCACCCACCCCCACACTCCCCATCCCCATCCCACCCACACCCACACCCATGCTCTCCATCCCCATCCCACCCCCATACTCCCCATCCCCATTTCACCCCCATACTCCCCATCCCCATTTCACCCCCCATACTCCCCATCCCCATCCCACCCACCCCCATGCTCCCCATCCCCATCCCATCCACACCCACACCCATGTTCCCTATCCCCATCCCACCCACACCCACCCCCATGTTCCCTATCCCCATCCCCATCCTCACCCACACCCACCCCCATGTTCCCTATCCCCATCCCATCCACACCCACCCTGGTGTTCGCATTTTTTCCATAATTCATTCCTAAGTTCAATGGACTTTACCTGACTGATATTGACTTTGACTGACCATCTCATGTCCTCAAAAATAATATCCTGGTTTTTTTCTCCAAATTTCCAATGACTTTAGTTGACTTGGCCTGACTTGTGCAAAAATCTTGACTAATGGTTTGACTTTGACTGACTGACATCCTATTTTAGCGACTTTCTTGCGACTTCCCTTTTTACTGAGGCTCACCAGTGGAGGTGGAACACCCACTGGAGGAGCCTCCACTGGAGGAATCCCTGCTGGTGGTGGCGGAGGTGGTGGTGGTGGAGGTGGCAGACCAACTCCAGCTGGAGGGGCCACATCACCCACACCAGCCCTAGGAGGAAATGGACATCTGGGAGGGAATCCACCCCCAGAGTTCAATGGAAACCATGAGCAGAGTAAGGTGTTCTTATGAACCTTCAAACTATATCGAGGAATGAACCCTACTGTGGACTTACTGGCCATACCCGCACAATGCACCATGACCTTCTTATCCTACATCAGAGGACCACTTGTTGATGATTAGGTTGACAAGCAGATGAAGCGGATTGACACCCAGCTCACAGGAGGAGTCCTACGTACCCAAGAAAATCTCTGGGATGAGATAGAGATCCAATTCGTGCAGGCCTACACTGACACAGCCAAGCAAACCAAAGCTTGCAAAGCCTTGCAAAACCTTGCAATGAAAGGAGAAGATATCAACTCCTACATCACGCAGTTTGGTGATCTGGTCATGAAAGCTGAGTACTTGGTTTTAAAGGACCAGCTCAGCAAGAATAGAACCCCATGCCAAAAGAAGGGGGGAAATATCCAGGAACAATGGGTACAAGCCCTCAACAAGACTTGCAACCTGAACGCCATGGATGTTGGGCACACCTGAGCCTCTGTGGCTCTCACTGACGCTGATTGACTCCAACTCCAAAAGGAGGGGCATTGTTTTAGATGCTGTGTTATGGGGCACATCTCGCATAACTGCCCACAAAAGGGTGCTCAAATTGCTGCATCCTCCACAACCACCCAACCAGCTCCCATCCCCTCTACCTCATCCATATCAGCTCCTGCTGTCACTACTATCACCATACAGTCTAGTTGCATACTGTTGGCTGAGGAGCAGGCTGAAGCACAGATCGCTGCAATGAAGGCTCAACCACAAGAGGTATGCGACCTCATGGTGGAGAAGCTATTTGCAAAGGAGGATTTTCTTGATGCTTGAACCCGATGGCCTGGGCTAGAGCATTAAATGTAAACATGTACCATAGCAGATACCAATCCATGTGAATCCCAGTTCTTTCAAATCTGCACACGCAATGGCTGAACGTGTAACACCACCACAGGGGTGTTAAGTATGACATGTACTTTGGCAAGTCAATGGGATTGGAAAGGCGTGAGTCAGTTAGGACTCAGTTTAGTGATGAACAAGTATCACTTGGTCTCCCAGGGACACAAGGACAATAGCAGATAGTCAAGGCTCAAGCAAGGGTGCAAGCAAATGCAGGGACTCAAGTGCAAAGGCGAGTCAAGGTTGGTTCATGAGGCAAAGACAATGTGGTATTACACAAGAAGTCAAATCTACTGTACAAGCTAGGTAGTACACAACTCTTATAGAAGTCAGGTATTTGGCTAAGCCAAATATATGGCACAAGAGTGGAGCCTTACTCCAAATCAGTCACAAAGGGATGCACTATAATAGAAGGTCTGGAACGCATGGAGTCATGCATGCATCAGATCAACTCGGAAAGGTATAGTGGTTTTCAATGGTGCAAACCATTGGTCAAAAGGAGTTGTGGACAAGTCGAATGAAGTGAAATGGATGGGTGCATGAGCAATGAGAAGCCCACAGAAATGGCATATTGTACAAGGAAATCAGGATGAACTGGAGCGCATACGTAACTGATAGAAAGTCATAATATTACCCCCCCATCAGATTCAAAGTCACCACGACTTCAACTAGTCACTGGTATAGTACCAGTCATCCTCGACAGGTGTGGTGTCAGGAGTCAGCAAAGGGGGTTGTGGACAGGTATGATGGTGTAGGAATAGGTGTTGACCTTGCTCACCACACTCCCTACATTGCTTGTACTGGGGGAAATGGATCTCTGCATGTCTAGCATCATACTGCAAACACTTACTGCACCGCCAAGGGCAGTCATCAGGGTTGATGTAGGCTGGCGACATAGGGGAGATGTGGTGAATGAGACACACATTGTACTGATGCGTGCAGCTCCTGTACCACTGACATGGTTGCTTGGCCCTTCACTGTGGGCACTGAGCTATCAAGTGGTCGGTCGACTTACACTGGAAGCACTTGCAAGTTTTCTTGCTGCCCTCTACCTGTAGGTGTGGCATCTCGCAAGGCCCTCCAGCACGTGGGGGAATGGGAATTGGTTCTGGAGTAGGTCAGGGGTGTAGGAACTTAGCTTGGAGCTTGTCATACTTCTCTGATATGAGTGGTATGGCCCATGCATACTGCAAGCACTTCTGCACACTCACGAGATCCATGTCCATGTGGAAACAGTCACATGTGAGGTCTGTCTCCAGTCAATGGAGTTCCAATTGGCATGCCACAATGGCATCCTGCTGCAGGAGGCATTCTCAGAGGTGAGACATGTCTGCATGAAGGTGGACATCCTGGAGCTCAGTCAGGACCTCATTAAGATAGATGGCACAAGGATCGTGAGGATGGAACATGGCAAGTTGTTGTTCAGTGATGTGTTGGGCAAGTTGTCCCATGTATACATCCTTCAGATATATCAGCTGTGCATAACAGGGATGTCCCTTCCCCATAGTGCCAACAATCCCCTGGTAACTCTTCCAGTAATAGATGAACCAGGCAATTTTTTGGGGGTACCTGGCCTCTCCGATCTTCATGGGGAAGTACAGATGTGAGAGGTTGGGGCTGTTGCAGATGAATGGCAGTCCAGGGTCTGTTGTGTCCTCCCCTCCTCCCTCATCATCATACAATGCAAGGGTGGGATCTGGTTCTACATGATGGGGCTGAGATGAGGGTGTGGGTATGTGGTTGATCCCCAGAGGGAATCAGGGGTCATGTTCGAGGGGTGGTGGAGGCATGAGTGAGTGTAAATTGGGAGGAGTGGGGACAGCAGGGACATGTATAGTGACAGGGGTGTCAATGGGTGGGGTGGTCAGGGTGAGTAGTGAGGTTGCTGCCTCCTCTTGGGCAAGATGGTCAAGAGCAGGGGCAATCAGAGACAAGATGAGGGAATCAGGACTAGGGATCACAGAGTATGGCATACAACCCTCTGGTTGTGAGGGGACACCCAAATCCTGTGATGGCACGGTTAGTTGTTTGAGTATGACTTGTACCAGTGGGTGCAAGGGAACTTTGGAGATGATGGGAGTAGAGGTCATGGTGATAGAGATGAGGGGAGTAGAGGTCATGGTGATAGAGATGAGGGGATAGGGTGCATTGTTAGGGTCTGTGAGGCATTCTTTTATATCTTTTGTCCAGCCCCTTTGGTGGTGGGATTGTGCTGGTAGAAGTTGGCAATAAGGTCAGGTGCATGTTGGACATTCTCAAGCAGTTCCCACAAGCTATTGCTCATGGGGAACCCCTTCCACTGGACTAGGAATTGAAGCTTGCACCCTTGGCCATAAAGCCTTGACCTGAGGATTTGCTCCACTTTGAACTCTTCTTCTCCATCGATAAGGTCAGGTGGGGGTCACGTGAATTTTTCCCTGTGTAGTTCTGTCTCTTTATATGGGGTGAGGAGGTTGGTGTGGAACACAGGGTAGATCTTCCATGACTTTGGAAGTTCTAGTTCGTACAATACCATCGATAAGGCCTTCTAAATGTGGAATGGCCCATGACATTTGGGGGCCAATTTGGCTGTGGGGTAGAATGTTTTAAGGTTCATCCCTTCCAGCCACACTTGCACCCCTTCCTGATAGGGGATAAAGTGGGTATGCCCTCACTTCATCATGAGTTCTTGGGTGTGTTTGATGCAATCTTGTGTGTTGTTGGTAGTTGCCCATGTCTTCTAACCACTGATCAACAGACAGGGATGTTGTGGGTTTTGGAGTCCATGTGGTGCGTGGCTCCCAGCCCATGATTAGCGAGAATGGAGAGTGTTTTGTGGTCATGTTGGGCCATGAGTTGTGCATGAATTGTGCCACTGGGAGGGCCTCCACCCAGTTATCCTGCTGCACATTGCTCCAATGGTGTAGATACTGTTCCAGCCACTGGTTCGGTTGCTTGGACTGGCCATCCGTCTGGGGGTGGTATGCCAATGAGATATTCTGTCAGATTCTGAGAACTTGGCAGAGTTGCCTCATAAATTCTGACGTGAATTGGGGGTCTTGATCAGTGATTAGTTTGCAGGGTATTCCGTAGTGAGGATAGATGTGGTGAAGGTATAGTTGAGCTATGCCTTCTGCAGTGATGGTCTTGTTGCATGGAATAAAGATAGCTGCTTTTGAACAGTCTGTTGATAAGTGACCCTTGCACACATAGTGGCTCAAAGGACAATCAGATATGGACTGCTGTAGATAAGATATACAGGGCTTATGTAGATTAGATTATTATGATCACACAACCTCGGACTTGTTGTACTTACTTATCTATGACATCACTGTACACTATGACATCATAGGATCCGGACTTTGCATTGTACTCAACGCTCTTGTAGTTTCCCTTTATTCTATCTTTATTATGATGTCTGTATGATGTCACTTGTCTGGACTCTTCTTGTTCTTTCTGTCCATTGTTCTCAGAACGTCCACTCCTTTGTCCATATGTAGAATAATACCTCTTGTATTTACTGTGACTCTGTGTTACCATTGTCACTCTGTATTTTGTATAAGTAGTGCAGCTTGTACACTCCTGGTCCACATCAGTTCTCATCTGTTGTGTGCCAGGTATGTCTTCTCCTCACAAATGTAACATCAGTTCTCATCTGTTGTGTGCCAGACTCTCCATCTGCTTCACTTGCTGGATCTTACTCTGTTGCTGCTTCAAGCCTACTTGCATATCTCACCACAGTCTTCCCAGTCCACTGTGAGTATGCCCTTCATGTATGCTGTTCATCAGGTTATGGGCCCTGGTGCCCTAGCCACTCCACTTGGCTGGTCACTGTGTTCTTAGGATCACACACCAGGCTAAGGTCTGTCTGGGGCCTCACCAGCCTTGCCCAAGGCAGTAGACACTGGGGCGCCAGTGGTCTCTGCTAAGGAACCTCCTGTTCATGTACTGCCCAGTAGTCCTACTTTCATCCCTACTGTTTTCCTAGCCCCTGTGCTATGTGCAAGGAGATTGGGTCTGGTAGCCCCTCAATACATATCCAGGTGTGCATGGCCCACTGGGCTGTGTATTGTGGAGCTTAGCGCCAGCTGTCTCTGGTGCTCCACACTGGGCGCAGGATCTCCTCACCATGGGAGTATAAAACCTGGTTCAGACTCTGGGGGGTGTTCACCACTATGGTGTTCTGCAACCAGATACCTGCCTTGTAGCGGCAATGGGAAAGGATTCAGTAAAGCCCTTTGTGGCGATGAGGCAACCAACAGGCTGAGGAGGCTGAGGTAGACAGCCTTGGGCTCTGAAAGCTTTCACTCCATATCCCCCTGACGCAAACTAGTGAGCCGTGTCCTAGACACATCCTGGCTGGCAGCTGGCTCCCAGTATGGCAAAGGGATCTTCCATCCTGGGCCTAGCCCTTGTATCACTGGCATACCACAGGAGGCAGGACGCACTAGCGTTCTGGCCTTACAGATTCACAGACAGGAGTGGTATCCCCATCACATCTTGCAACTGTTTGAAGCACTATCACTGACTGCTCCTCGGCGACAGATAAATCATCCCCATGTCTTCCACACACTCTTCTCACGCTGCCTCGCCCACTGGTGTTTCCACCACTGGTGTGGCTGCAGGATCCACGGCAGGTGCCTCAACCGGCCTGCCCCCAATCACTTCTGGGTCCACACCCTCCACACGCATCGCCAATGCATATTCCACAACCTTTGGCATGCCTTCTGGCATTCGCCTCAAGCAATTCGATGGAACTCACTGGAACGAGTGGTCTGGGACACTTGAGGCCATCCTCACTCTACATGAGGCTGAGGATGTGTTCACCTGTCATACCCCTCCCACTGGAGTCTCCCCTGAAGAGTGGGAATCCATCCAGCATCGGTCTAAGGCGTACCTCCGCCTATATCTTAAACCAGACATCTACTCCCTCGTTGCCGACCCATATGCCTATCCCACCTTCGCTGCAAAGTGGGACAAGCTGAAGGATGTATATGCTGGTGCTTCGGGCAGCACCACCATCTTCAATCTGTGGATTCAGTTAACTCAAGCCCACCTCGACGACTCCGCACCCATGGCCTCACAGTTGGCCAAACTCAATGAGTTGCAGGTTGGCCTTACCAACGCACAGATGGGTGTCACTGATACCCAATTCTGTCTCATACTTCTCCATGCCCTGCCAGCCTCCTATGAGGTTCTGGCATCCACCATCCTTGCCAGTGGTGCACCCTCCAAACTCAAGCACGCTGAAATAATTGCGCGCATTGTTTTGGAGGAGGCGTGCTGTTCTGGCCCCTCTGGTTCCTCCCTCAACAAGGCTGCCCCCATCAAACCCAGTGGCGGCGCCTGTAAGAAGAAGGATCACTCTCAACTTACATGCCACTACTGTAACAAGAAAGGGCATATCAAGCCTGACCGCAGGCAGAGGAGGAAGGATGAAGCTGCAGGGAAGTTGAAGGACACTGGCAACAAGGCTGCCAACTCACATGTACTTGTACCTACCACCGCCTCCATTAAGGAGGTCATTGATGAGCCTGCCATTGATTGGGCTGCCAATACAGTTGGAGTTGCCTTGTATGCTGCCTCGCGTGTGCGTTGGATGATGGACAGTGGTGCAACACACCACATCACACCACATCAGTCTGACTTCAAGGACTACACCCCATGTCAAGGTGCCGTGCGCCTAGGGGATAAGTCCACAATTGACCAAATTGGTGTAGGCTCCGTCGTCTTCACCACGAGCCAGGGCATTCCCATCACCCTAAGTAATGTGCTACACCTTCCACAGGTGAAAACACGCTTCTTATTGACACGTGCACTAGCACAAAAGGGTGTGGAAGTGGCCTTTGACAGTGGCTCATTTAAAATATCTGTCAACAAAAGCTGTGTAGCTGTTGGCTACTTAGAGGACAACCTATACTGGTTGGACACTTCAAGCATTGGCCTAAATGCTCATGTCAAAAGTGCTGCCACCACCTTAGACCTCTGGCATCAGCACATGGGACACATCTCCTCTGCTGCTCTTAAGTCATACGGTCCCTCTGCCACTACTGGCATGGACATTGACAGCTCTACCACGCACACTGGTGTGTGTCATGGGTGCGAGTTGGGAAAGTCCACTCGCCAACCCTTCTCTGCGTCCTCCACCAAAAGGACAACCTGTATCTTTGAGATTGTGCACAGTGACCTAGCCGGTCCTATGCAAACTGTCACGCCACCAGCGGGGCGACGTGCGACTCCGGGTTTACCAGCAGACGGCATAACGAAAGAGCAAGGTCAAGGGTCGTAGTCGCGGACGATGACTAAGGAGACTCGGATCGGTCAAAGGCGTACGCTCGATGAGGCGCAGCGAGAACGGTGATGCACAAGATAAGAGGATGGTCTTAGAAGCGCAGAGCAAGGTTCCCAAGGTACTAGCTGGTATTGCTAAGTAACTCAAGTCTGAAGGACTTGAGTACGAAACGCTACTGGTATATATACAAGCAGGTACATAAGGTTCGTACCCAGCTAAGTCCGCTCTACCGAGGGTTCGGTGGTCCGTGCGCAGCCATGGAACCTACTAGAAGGTCACATGAGGCATTGCGCCATCTGTCGTCATCGGTCTAGGTCAGTCCAGGCCCAAGTCACGTGATCAGTGACGTCACAAGCCCAGGCTCTTCCGTAACCGCTCCCTAGCACCCGGGGATCCGGCGCGGCCGCCTATCGGGCTCCGCGGAGTCTCTGCAGTGTCTGGCAGTGTCTCCGGGCCGTCATGCGCGCGGGCCGCACCTTCGGTGGTCGGGGTTCGTAACACAAACTCAGTCCCTGCAAGGCTCTGCCTACACCACCACCTTCATAGACGACCACTCTAAGTTCGCAGTGGTGTACTTTATTAAGTTGAAGGATCAGTTTGTGAAGGCGCTGCAGATGTATTTGGCCTGGGGAGAAACCCAGACGTCCCATAAACTGCGCGCACTCCACTCTGACCGCAGTGGCGAGTACATGGCTAGCCAAGTGCAGGACATTCTCAAGCAGAGAGGGATAGAGCATCACCTTATGATGCCAGGTTCACCACAATTGAATGGGAAAGCTGAGCGGTTTAACCGCACCATTATGGATAAGGCAATGGCCATGCTGCACACAGCTGGCATGTCTAAAGGCTTCTGGGAGCATGCTATGAGCACAGTGGTACACATCTATAACTGCTCTCCCACCTGTACGCTTAAGTGGCGCACACCTTATGAGCTTTGGTACTCTGGCAAAGTACCAGATGTCTCACATTTACGTGTCTTTGGATGCAAGGGGTACATGCACGTACCCGCTGATAAGCGTCGCAAATTGGATGCGAAGGCCATTGAGGTCACGCTTATTGGGTTTGAGCCTGAATCTAAGGGCTATAAGCTCTGGGACCACCAAACCCACTCTGTCAGATTGTCCAGGGATGTGACATTCAACGAGAGCAGCTTCCCATCCCTTCAGGGTGTTGAGCCACACCCACAACCTTCTCAAGTGGTGTCACAACCACTACCTCCACCAGTAATTGCTGTACCTAGCACATCGGCGTTACCACCACAGCGAGTTCCCTCCCCTGCACACTCCAGCAGTAGTGAGGAGGAGGATGTTGAAGAACTCCTAGACCCAAAACAAGAGCGTCCACACACACCACCACCACCACCTGCACTGCCCACCCTACCCACCACTCCAAAGCGTGAGCAAGCCACCCCTACCTCACCACCGCCATGCCAAAGTGCAACGCGCATTATGCACCATGTCCCACCTCCCTCACCAGATATGCCTGGAGGTTTTGAGGCTCGTGCACAGCGCAGTCAGCTGTTGCGTGAGATGGACAATGCACCAAGGCGCTCTAGCCGTGTACCTGTGCCCAACCCTCACTATTACAGTAGGGATAATGTGGCACTGTGCGCCAGGCAACTGGGGTATGCGGAGCTGCTAGCTGCAGCATATGTCGGCAGAGACCCTCGGAGGCCATGCGGTCTGCTGATGCAGATGAGTGGACTAAGGCGTGTCAGTATGAAATGGACGCACTTGCCCACAATGGCACATGGGAGTTAGTGGATCTCCCGCCTAATCGTAAGGCAGTAAAATCCAAATGGGTCTTCAAGCTCAAAGCACTGTTATTTGTAGCTAGAGTGTGCTATTCTCTGCTGTTCTGTGACTGTACAACGCTCCAAGTGGAGTTACTTTATTTAGATATGCTTAGTCAGGTTGTTATATCCTGCAGAGGACGGAAAATATTCCCTTAGTCTTATATCCTCCTCTGCAGTCCCCTTGTGTCCTCTGTGACTCAAGGGCCCTCTATAGGTCGCACTTTGACATCACCCTCACCCATGGCATCCAAGCCACCTTCCGAACCAAAAGAAAGTGTGCAGCCCTCCTTTTTGACATAAAAGGATTCTTCAATCATGTTCACCGAGACTGCTTGGTACACATGCTGCAGATCCTCAGCTTCCCTGAGTCGATCGCAGCCTGGGTCCATGTCTTTCTGAGCGATCAACATGTCGCACTCTCCCTCAACAACACAGTCGCCCTGGAACAAGGACAACCAGTTGGGACCCCACACAGCTCCCCCCTGTCACTGATCCTGTTGGCGTACTACACGTCCACCCTGCTCAAACTCCACCCACCCACCCCAAACACCACACTGGGGATGTACATTGATGATGGAATAATATTCTCCCATGGGTGCACCTGGGAGCAAGTCACCAATGGTCTGAGGGATAGGTATTGACAATGTGAATCCTGGCTCAGACAATTGAACTTAGAATTAGAACCTGATAAAACTGAACTCATCTTCTTCTCCCCTCCTTACTCATGCAAATCCAACCCCTCCCCCTCCCATATCTACTTACCGGAACCCAGGACGCATACATACTATAGAGTTGACCATTCCCCTACTATACGCTACCTGGGTTTCTTCATTAACCAACACCTAGACTGGGAGCCGCATGCGACCACAATGTGCAATCAGGCACGTGCCTCCCTCAAGGCTTTACAGCTCCTCAGGAACTCCCAGCGCAGCATATCCATGGCTAGCTGGCATCTACTGTTCAATGCAGTATGCACCAGTCCTGTCTTATGGATGCCAGCTGTGGATCAACAGCCAGAAGAAGATCAGCCTTCTCAAGAAAGTACAACTGGTAATGAATGAGGGGGTCCACATGATATCTGGGTCATTCCAGACAGCACCACATGGCCCCCTCCACGAACTCCTCTGTATTCTACCAGCACAACACTACATGGAGAAACTAACAGCCACTTCTGCCCTCAGACTGTTCCATGTCCCCCAGGCTTCTCAGCTCATAGCCCAAATGGGTGACGACTGGGATCCCCTGGCTCAGAGCAGCCCACACTCCAGCAATGGAGGGGTGGTGAACAACAGAACCCTCTGGGTATTGTCTGAGGTATCCACACAGCGCCCCACTGCTTTGGAGGCTCTCGGCATGTGGGTTGACCCACTGTTGACCGAACATGTTGACGTCATAGCCATCACCCCCTGGGAGGTACCCAACTTGGAGGCACATGTTTCCTATGAAGGGCTTATGTTACGCCACTACTGGTGTCAAGTCTGACTTAGACTTCAAAAGGCCGTTCACGACTTCGTGTGGCCTCGTGACCGTCGTCGTTGCACCAGGACACTCCTAAGTTCACTGGGCAGTAAGGTGATCGACTTGCTCGAGGGAGACAAGCGAAAGAGCGAGAGTACAAGTCAAGGTGGTAGTGATTTGAAGAAGACCAAGATGGCTTGTCTTGGTCTTTTGGATCCCCTACTTATACATGTATGAGGATGCTTTAAAGCTCCTCCCTAATCTAAGATGACTAGTAGCGTAAATAGCTCGAACCCTATTACTGCTACTACTTGGAATGAGTCATAGTATCTAACATGTGATACTACAATGGCTGACTGATACTCCTGTCCATGACTAATTACTACTTACTAGGGTGTCATATCCGTATAGTAAGCGTCCACGTCCGTCGATCGTAACAGCTTACAGACCCCAATGAGCAGAACGCATTTGTCAATGGGCTCTATGCCTCGTGACAGATGCAAAGTACACTGATCATCTGTGTGGCAGGTATGGTCTTGAACAAAAACAGACCAGACAGCCTCCTGGTGGGAGGAGCAGCCATCTCTGTATGGCAGGGAGTAGCAGAGCCATGCGTTCAGGCATGGACCCTCGGCTTGGGGGTGGAATCCCATGATGTCCACCTCTTCAGCCTCTCAAAACACAGGGAGACAAGCATCCACCTCGTCTGGTCAAAGGAACACAGGAAGAGAGCATTGGATTCCCAAGCCAGGTTGGCGGCCCTCAACGCCTGCACGAACACCCCTTCCCCATCCATCAAATGAGTCCAATCCCCTGCCTTCATCAAGCACACACTATGTGCCCACGCATTCCAAGCATGGTGCAAAGAATGGATTGCAACCATCTCCACCACCCACCCACCACCGGCCCATGCATATGGCCATTCCATCGGCTTTCACAACCCGCCCAATGGACGTAACCACCCCCTATGGTCCACTGCCATACCCCCCAAAAAGCCTAGCCCATCATATATCCCCATCCTCTGCCGCACGCACTGCACCGCCATGCAGCTTGCCACCCTTCACTCATTCACCTCCAACTACATCACTACCCACCAGCCCCACCTCCCTCCTGAGGCAACACACTGCAGATGCTCATTCCACAATAAATCCTTCTACCACTTGGTCTATGACTGTCCGCTATACCAACAACATTGTGACCACTACCTTTTCAACCACCAACAGACTCCCAACAACACAGAGCCCCTCACTCTCTTTACCAGGGAAGGCATGGTCACCCATGACCTTTGCATGTTCCTCCAGAAATATGGCACCACCTCACAACCTGAGAATGTGCCTCCACTGCCCTTTGATCTGGGTTGAAGATGCTCTTGACCTCAAAACCCTAGACCCAGCCCAGGCTGCCTGGTGAGTTGCCTGTCTGTGATGACTCTCACCTTACCTACATACCACTGTTTTCTTTTCTGATGGACATGTCTACCCCCTTTGCCTTCAGTCTTTCTTGGCTTTCCTCTGGGAGGTGGCCTCTAGAACAGTTTTGTCATTTTTCTGACTATTTACTTTTGCTTGGTGCACGTAATTACCTAATTATGTTACCTCTTGTAAATCTCGCTCTGTAGGGAGTTGAGGACCAGCTTTGTATGCTCTACTACTGCCCCAGAATAAACACGATCCAAAAAAAAAAAACCTCAACCCAAACCGAAAGAGAAGAGGCGCCACTCCTGCTGGAGCCAGAAGAAGGCTAAAGGAAAGGGAACCAACATGCTGACAGAGTCACAGGAGATTCCTGCCCACCCCAAGGCCCTCATCAAGCCCAAGGTTCCCACCCTTCCAAGGAGGTGTGAAATCACTCCCTCCCAGATGCAGCCTGAGGTCATAGACCTCACCAGGGAAGACTAAGCTCAGTGAGGAAATTCACAACCAATATGGTACGTTTTGTGCATTTGATAATGTTTCTCAACTCTAAAACCCTGCCCGCTGTAAGGATCCCTTGGACTCTCAGCCCGAAATCACTCATTGTTGGCCTTGGTCCAGCGTTGCGTGGCTTGCCTGCCATATCGGTCGTATCACCTTGCACCTGTATCCACTCCTTCTCCTTCTCCTTCTCCTTCCCATTCCCTCTCTCTCCCTCCTCTGCTCATTATTTGCTCTAGCCTTGACACCAGCCCCTATCGTTTGCCACATCTCATTGTCTCTACTTGGTTCCCTTGTCTTGTCTCGCCTGCCACTTGTACCTTACCCTTTGTCTCAGTCTCAATCGTCTCCGCATTTCATCATCCACCCTCCTTATGCCACCCCTCCACATCTACCTTACTGACTCATTTGTAGCTACGAGTTCGCATGTATATAAGTCGTCATTCTTGGCTCATCAATGTGATCATCATTGTGTTTCCCCTCTTTGTCTCTCCTGCGTGATCTCAGTTCGAGTCACGCCCATCGTTTGGACACTCCTACTTATATTACTTGTCGTCACCTCACCTCGCCTTGCCACTTTGGACAGCATCATTCTCTTTCACTCATTCTTGCATATTCTCATTTGCCTTCATCCTCGTCCATTTGCAATTGCACCAACCCTCACCATTGCAAACACTTCGGACTCATCTCCTCTCTCCCTTGTCTAACACCTGCAGAATCCCCTCCATCTTCAGACTCACACAGACTCAGCTCCATACACCATGTATTTCAGAAACTTGCAGGTAGTCCAACCTGAACATCAGACACCCCAAATTTCTCACTCAATTATGCTCAATCATTACCACATGATATACTCCTTGCTATAACATTCTCCAACCATTTCTTTGTTTTCTGTTAAAGTCCTGTTGTCATTCACGCCATATGCCATAACAGCTTTTTGATTTTGGTAGTGGAGTATCCTCTTCAAGGGGGGGTGGGACTGGAAAAAAATACCTGGGGTCAAGTTTTTCAATAGGGGCTGAACCCCCCACCACCCCCACACCTTCCTTTTATGGTATATTTCTCCCATATATGTTTTTCTTTTTCTCAATACCTGACCGCCAATTGTATTCAGCAGATGCAAGGGCCCAGGTTTAAATACACAAGAACCTAACTAGGCTAAGGTATGTAGGGGAAAGGTAAGGTAGAGGAGCGGAAGAGTGAAGGACAGGAAAAGTGGGATAGGAGGAGGGTGTGAAGCATTGCTTGCAGTTGTGCGGGCAACTGCAGGCCACCACAGGGTGTGAGATGTTGTACGCAGGCCCATGCTGATCATAGATACACTGGTGTCAAAGGGCTAGGGCCACACGCGAGTGCAGCGATATTGGAAACGGGAACGGTGGGCTGCACAGAGCCACAATGGGTCAAGTGGTTGCCAACAGTTGCGCATGCTTCTGCATGACACGAAACTTCGCATAGGTGGCCACCTGGGTTTGGAATGTGTTGTGTTTGAGTCACTAAGGCTGTGCACAAGTGTGGCATGATGAACAGTGCACATAGATAGATCATACTCACAGTGAACTGAAGACTGTGGTGAGATATGAGGGTGAGCTTGAAGCAGCAACAGAGAGATCTTGCTGTCAAAGTGTGACCTATAGAGGGCCCTTGAGTCACAGAGGACACAAGGGGACTGCAGAGGAGGATATAAGACTATATTGATCAAGGTAAAACTAATTACTCACCTGCAGAGGAGGATATAAGACTAAGGGAATATTTTCTGTCCTCTGCAGGATATACCAACCTGACTAAGCATATCTAAATAAGGGAACTCCACTTGGAGCGTTGTACAGTCACAGAACAGAGGAGAATAGCACGCTCTAGCTACAAATAACACTTGCAAGTGAAGCAGAGTGATAGTCTGGCACACAACAGATGAGAACTGATGATTTATACAACAGGGAAGACATACCTGGCACACAACAGATGAGAACTGATGTGGACCAGGAGCGTACAAGCTGCACTACTTATACAAAACTACAGGGTGACACAAGTAACACCAGGTCACAGTAAATACAAGAGACATTGTTCTACAGATGGACAAAGGAGTGGACGTCCTGAGAACAAGGGACAAAAGAACAAGAAGAATCTAGACTAATGATATCATACTGACATCATAATAAGGATAGAACAAAGGGAAACTACAAGAGCATTGAATACAATGCAAAGTCTGGATTCAGTGATGTCATAGTGTACAGTGATGTCATAGATAAGTAAATACAACAAGTCTGAGACTGTACAGATCATAATATGTATATCTAATCTAAAGCAGTCCATTGTCTGCGTGTCCATTGAGCCACTAAGTGCACTCAGGCCATTTATCAACATGGCATGCTGGGGAATGCAAGGGGTGCTCTGAGCTCTGAAACGCGAAGAGAAACCTCCATTCTAATTTTTCTAAAGGTAAGGTCGTGTATACTGTAAGCTAAGGAAAGCTAAACAGGGGAAAGGGGACAACGATGGTGGATGTAGAGATGGGCATCAAGCAGTGATGAGTAGTGGTGAGTGTAGAAAAACAAACAAGACAGACAAGGTGCAGGGATGCTGTACAGAGCCAAAGTCCCTGCGAGTTTGAAGTGAAACAGGTTCCGTGGGGTTAAGGAGATGGGCTTGAGATAACCCAAGAAGGAGAGGAGTGTCTGAGCGAAAGTTTTTGTCCTCTGAGCCAAGAGGTGCAAATGTGCAATGTGAGGGCTGATTCTAAGACAAGACTGGTGGGAGAAGGGGGAAATGAAGAATAGAAAGGCAAGACAATGTATGGAGCCAAGTCCATGTGTGTTTGAAGGCAGTACGAGGCATGGGGATGTGTGGCCTGTCTACAAGTGGCTTGCGAGCCATTTGCAAAGGGATTGATGTCAACAACAACCCATAGCGATGTGAGGCAAGGGTGAAAGCAATAAGGAGCAAGAGGGATCTAAGGTTGAGGGCTAAGACAACTGAGGGCAGCATGGACAAAAAGAGGCTGGGCCCGAGGTCAGCGACTTGGGCATCAAAAGCAGGAAACTGAGGGTGGTTTGGTGGACAAAGGCAATGGTGGCGAGACTTCTAAGCTGTCCTGAACTTCAGGACTGGCTAGACTGGCACGAGGCAACATTGGAAGCTAAGACTTAGATGGGAAGAAGAGGTCAACTAGGTGTCATTTATGAGTCAAGAACAACAGGTTATATACATGCAAGCCATATACGATGTGTTCAGAGACTAAGTCGAGAGTATAGTGAAAGGAAGGGGGTGGTAAGCAGAATAGAGAGGGATCAAGCGTGGTGTAGGTGTGAAGGCAACAAATGGACATGAGGATCTGGGTGGGTATGTGTGGAGGGTTTTTTGAATCCATTTGAGTGCACCTTGGGGTACATGGCACTATACAACATGTATACTCCTCTACTTCTGCACTTCCTCTGTCCTAATGTCATAGCCACTTTACAATATAACACCTCCCCACTCCCAAGGGAGTGGCTTTGCGATACGTCAAGTGTTGAGTTTATTGGGGCGTGTATTGTGCCAGGGTGAAGGCTTCGAGTTTGAAGGTGGAATTTTGTGGAGCGCATGGGTGTGCAGTGCATTTGACTTGTTCCTTGGTGTGACTCCTTCAGCTCCAGTTGCTCTTTGTCATCCGTTGGCTCTTCATGTCTTGAAGTGGCCACGTGTAGAGGGATAATAGAGTTAGGGGCAATGAGAATGGAGCTCAGAAACAAAGGGAATCAAGCTATGATGACACACAACAATCCCTTCCTTCTCCAAGTCCGATGACGGGTGCAGCATTCTGCACAAACTCTTGAGAGTGGCTAAGGGCAAGTGATTGAGTGATGGGCCAGAGATGTAGCGGTATGACACCTCGCTATGTCAAGCTCAAGTGCGAACTAGAAATAAGGTGAACTGTCAGGTGAGCACACCCAAGCCTGTCGTGGAGATAAATCACCCGCTAACGCACAGTCACAGCGGAGGGACAATTAACTCAGAGTCTTTACGCAAGAACTCAAGATGTCAAGGTCACGCCATGGTACGCTGAGTGGAGAACCAAGAGGACAAGTTAGGATTGAAGTAGAGTAAGGAGTACAGTGGAATATGCACCTGAGTGGAGAACCAAGAGGACAAGTTGGTTCCACTCAGGACGCTACAGGGGGGTTTATATACACTACTGGAGCTGAGCTTAAACTGAGTCTAAACACTATTACTAAGTGTACAGTAAGACTCCATGACTCAGGAGCTGACACGTCGTGTCTAATAATAGCACTATCTATTGTGCTGACTGATGCACTTGTCATAGCGCTGATGCGATGCCTTATCTTGCTGAGTAAAACCTAATACAGTGAGTAAGCGTAAACTACTAAGCGAGTTCTAGAACTATCTAGAATGTTCCTTCCTTATCTACCAATCACAAGAGTCCGTACGTAAATGGAATGTGACTGGATTAGGTTGTCCCATTAAGGGTGCAACTATCCCAGGGTCACATGCTTGTAGGTGCACATGGTGGTAGCATGTGACTGACGATATCTCGTACTTTGGCCCTTTATATCTTCCTTGAATAATTCCGTAGAAATACAGAAAAATAAGGAAAATAATATACGCGTCTGTGACATCACCCCCCTTCTTAAGGGCTGACGTCCGCGTTGGCCTCTGTGTACATATGAGATGCTTGCCAAGGTAAGGACGCGTAGATGAGAGCTGCTATTTTTCTAGGTGCGCCTGGGTTTGAGGAGTGGAACTCTTTGACTTTGTCCGGGGCATGCACTAGATTTTTGGCTGGTTCCCAAGTGTCCTCGCCTTCACCGTAGCCCTTCCAGCAAACTAGGTACTTAAGAGTACGACCAAAGAGTTTGGAATCTCTTATGTGGTCAACTTCGTACTCTTCTTCCCCTTCGACTGTGATGGGTTCAGGTGGTGGTGGCATGAGCCTGTTAACTTCGTTTCCCTTATAAGGGGAGAGGCAGTCTACATGAAATACATCATGGATCCGTAATGCAGGGGGGAGTGCAAGCTTGTAGTTGACGTCACTTTTGACTTCAGTGACTTCAAATGGGCCTAATTGCTTAGGGCCCAGTTTGGATGACTGCTGGTGTATCTTTATTTGCTTAGCTTGCAACCAGACTTTGTCCCCGACATTGAAGACGTATGGCTTATGTCTTTGTTCAACGTCCATCTGCATTCGCCTTTTACTTAGGCGTAGAGCTGCCTCTGCATCCCTTCTTGTGGAAACTAAGTGCTGTAGACGCTTATCGAGCGTTGGGATACCGGTGGGCCTACCAGCGGGAATGGTGAAGTCAGGCGTATAGCCATATAGTAGCTCAAAGGGGGTGTGTCCCGTGGCTGAGTTGAGTCTACTGTTGACTACGAATTCCGCTGTAGGGAGCAGGTCTGCCCAGTCATCCTGCCTCTTGCTAATGAACAGGCGCAAGTAGACTTCTACTTCTTGGTTTTTGCGCTCTACCTGTCCATTGGCCTGAGGGTGATAGGCTGTTGTGAGACCTGCGTCTATCCCGAGTCGCTTGTATAGTGCCCGCATGCTCCTTGCAGCAAACTGGGGTCCCCTATCGCTAATGATTTTCTTAGGGATCCCGTGCAAGGGGAAGACTTGCTCAAAGTAGATGGATGCTACCCCATCAGCTGTGATTTGAGAGGTCACTGGAAATAGATGGATCTGTTTGGTATAGTGATCCACTATGTTAAGGATCATATCCTTTCCACGTGACATGGGCAGGGGGCCGATTAGATTGACTCCGACTATCTGCCATGGCCCCTCAGGTACTTCTTGCAGCTGAATGATGGCTTTGGGATGTAGATCTTTGTGATAGCGTTGGCATCGATCGCATCCTTCTATGTATGAGCTGATAAAGCCTGCCATGCGAGGCCACCAATAGTAGTGACTAACTAGCTCGATGGTGCCATTCTTACCAGGGTGACTGGTGGTGACGGAGTCGTGGCATGACTTAACCACGTCTCGTCTTAGCGTTCGGTCATTGGGAACATACAATTTCCCTTTGTGGTAAACTAGGCCGTCATCTTCCTCCCACATTGCTACTCCATCCGTGAGAGCTTTTGGAGCGGTCCTCTGTAAACTTTTAAGACCCTCTATGACTTCTGCTTCTCTTATGGATGCGAGCCTCATGCGATTTCCTAGGGAGTCCACTTCTGGGCAGAAGTGTGCTTGGGCGGCATTGAGGAAATGCTTAGGTTGTAAAACCTGAACCTGGTGGTTATCCTCATTATCCTTGACATGGTCTCTTGAGAATCTACTTAATGCATCGGCTTGCATGGAATCTCCTTTCTTATAAGTGATTTTGAAGGCAAAGCGACTTAAGTACAGGGCCCATCGGGCTTGTCGATGGTTTAAGTCCTTCATGCTTGCCCACCATTCCATGTTCTTATGGTCGGTGATCACTTCGAAAGAGATGCCTTCGAGGAAATGCCTCCAGTCCTCTAAGGCGCGAATTAAGCCAAGCATTTCTCTGTCGTAGATTTCGTAGTTGCGTTCTTCTTTGCTCATGGACTGTGAGCGATACGCAACAGGGTGCCAGAGACCATCGGGATACTTTTGAGTAAGTATGCCGCCAGTAGCAAATCCTGAAGCATCGGTTTCGACTCTTGTTGGAAGCTGTGGGTCGTACACTTTGAGAATGGGTTCTCGTATGAAGCTTTCCTTTAAGTGGTCGAAGGCCCGTTGCTGTTCAGAATGCCATTGCCATGGAGTGTCCTTCTTCGTGAGGTCATGCAAGGGTTGGGCGATAGCCGCGAAGTCCTTGATGAATTGACGATAGAAGTTGGTGAACCCAATAAACGCTCTAACCTCTTTGAGCGTTGTGGGTGTAGGCCACTCCCTTACTGCAGCGACCTTGCCAGGGTCCATCTGCACTTCTCTGGGATGGATTATCATCCCAAGGTACTCCATTTCTTGCCTTTCAAAGTCGCATTTCTCAGGTTTGAGATAGAGGTCATGCTCTTGCAGCCTCCTGAGCACTTCGCGTACAATCTTGCGATGGTGCTCTAGGGAGTTACTGTAGATGAGGATATCATCCATGTATACTGCGACCTCTCCTGCTGCGATTAGATCGGCAAAGATGGCGTTCATGAGGGCTTGGAAGGTGGCTGGGCTGTTGGTCATGCCGAAGTACATGACTTTTGGTTCGTATAGTCCGCGGTTAGTGATGATAGCGCCCTTCCATTCATCTCCGGGTTTGATCCAGATATTGTGATAGCCCCATCTTACGTCGAACTTGGTGAAGACCTTGGCTCCTTTCAACCGGTTTATGATGTCGGCTGCGAGCGGTAGTGGATATCGATTCTTAATAGTGATTTTATTAAGATGACGGTAATCCTGCACTAGGCGGAGCTTGCCGTCCTTTTTCTTAATAAAGAATACTGGTGAGGCCATCGGTGACTTAGATGGGACCAGGTATCCTTTTGAGATGTGCTCTTGCAGGAATTTGTTGAGTTCCACTTGCTCGCTTGGAGACATGGGATACGTTTTGACCCTCCAGTGTTTAACGGCATCTGGTTCAAGGTCTATTGCGTGATCCCACGGTTGATGCTCAGGGAGCCTCTGGGATTCCTCCTCAGAGAAAACTTTTGCGAAGTCTCTGTAGTGCTCTGGTACCATTTCTTCGAAGGTTTTCTTAGGTTTGGAGGCAGTGGCTTTCTCGGCGATTTCGCTGAGAGTATGTGAAGCCTGCCAAACAGAAAACTTTGTCTTGGACCGTGTCGAGCACTTTCTCTGCAAGGAGACGGCGGTGTTCCATTCGGTTCGCCATAATGCGCGTCACCTCTACCTCCAACTCTGGTGGCGCTATTTCAGCAGTCGAGTTGAGGCGCATAGTGCCTTCCTGCCAATCTATCTGCAGGTTCCTCTGCCTTAGCCATGGTAGTCCCAAAATGACGTCCTCTGGGCCAAGTGAAGTGACTAAGAAGTCATGACTTTCTTCACTGGGGCTGACTTTCAGAGTAAGTCTGACTTTGTGGGTGATACTACCGGCTTCGTTGAGAGTCCCATCTATGTTGTATAGGGTGATGGGACTTGCAAGAGGAACCTGCAACATCTTGTGGCGGTCAGCATACTTTTTGTCCAGGAACAACGAAGTTGCCCCAGAGTCTACCATTGCTGCTACTTTTACAGTATGATGACATCCTTTTAAATACACAGAAATATGAAGATGTGATTTTTTATCTTTAGTTTCAGGAATAATAGTAGAAGACAGTGCTGCATCAGAAATCATCACGTGCGGCATTGCTTCTGAAGGAAGTGGAGCAAAAGAAAGACTACTATTGTTCATCTCCGTGGCAGATGTAGATGTAATAGGATCAGGAAAACAAGAAGCTGAACTAACACTACTATCTAACTTACAGGCATGAGTCGTATGAATTACAGAAGGTGAGTCCGAAATGAGGCAAGAGTGTAAACATATATTACAACTACACTGAAGCCGAGTCATCTGCTGTAGAGGGGCCAGGTCACAGCTATACGCGACCCCTGATCTAAAAGCCTGCCTTGAACGCATCCAGCTGTTCTTGCTGCTTTTCCAACATTCCCAACAACTTCGCCATGTCTGCCTGGGACATCTGGGCGGGGGAAGTACTTGTGGTGGCTGCTGCCGCAGTATTGGATGACGATGGTGGACTAGGGGATTCCGTTGTTGCTGTGGCTTTCGCTTTAGCCGGTTTCCCCATTCTTTTGTTCTGGCAGACATTTGCTCGGTGCCCTGCTCTTTGGCACCAGTTGCAAACAGTCGCGTTTGTGGTTTCCATCCTTCTTCATGTGTTCCTTCGAACCACACCTGTAGCATCTCCCTCTCATCCATACCTGAAACTCGCCCCGAGTCTTGAAGATCTCCTCCTTTCCTTTATTGCCTTGCTGACGCGTGGCATTGACTTGCATGGCGTTAGGGTTGGAGGTTGTGTGTGGTGATGACGATGAAGATTTGCCTTTCTTCTCGCTCTGGCGTTGGCACAGTCGCTGGTTGATGACTTGTGCGCTTTGGTTGAGCTTGTTGTATGTGTTATGGGGCTTGTCAGTGATGGCAAGGAGGTCTTTGATCTCGTCTGTGAGACCGTCATAGAAGCGGGTGCGGAGGTCGATGATGGACCACCCAGTTTGTCCAGAGTACTGCTCGAATATGGATGCATATTCGGCAACCGTCTTTTTACCCTGTCTTGTTTTCTTTAGCTCTTCTCGAGCTATGTCTTGGACATCTAGGGGGCTAAACCTGCAGTTGAACTCCTTGATGAAGTCCGACCAATTTCCTCCGAAGGGAATAGTCCCTTGGTTGGCAGACTCCAGATATGGGAGTGCCCAGGTTTTAGCGTCCCCTTCCATCAGATTGAGGGCGGCAGCAATCCACCTATGCTTGTCTGCGTACCACTTGCTATCCACTGTATGCCATGTGTTCATGGCGTCCCCTAGTGATCCTGCCCAGTTGTGGAAGGTGGCAAGGAAATGACGGGCATCCAAAGAGGAGCCTTTCCCATCCCAGGCTTTGGGGCAGGCCACTATTTCCTTGTTTTTCCCATTTCCTGGGCGAGTGGCGGTTGCCGAGGCCACCTGTGCAGTCAGGGCTGTGACTTGTAGTGCGAGGTTGCCGACGGCTATACCGAGGTGATTTATGAGGTCCAGGCAGTCCTGGACTGTGGGAGGGGGGAGTGGTGTGGGTGGTACTGTGGGAGGAAGGGTGCTTCCGCTTGGTTGTGACATCTCGTCTAATTTCTTCTGTCTCTCCTCTTTCTCTATGTTCTCTTGTGCCCGACGAAAGTCTTCTAAGAGAAGGAGTTGTTCATCTGGTGAGATCTCGTCCCAGTCTTGGACATGAGATATGAACTCCTTTTCTTTCTTAGTGGGTGGAGGGAGGGCGAATTTTGAGCGAGCTCCGCTGGGATACTGAGCTTGTGCTAGACAAGCTGTCTGTTTCCCCTTCTTGGGAGCCACGTTCTTCATCTTCCCTTATGTGGGAGATGAGAGGGTGAGGGGGCGATTCGAGACGAGGGATGAGATCTGCAGCGAATGCTATCAGCTGCGGGACTGTAAAGTTTGTTCCGAGGACGGGGATTTCTAGGCCGTAGAGGTCTAGTAGTCCGTATCGGATTTCTTGGTCGTGGTAGATTGCCTGCACGTATTGCTTGGCGAGGTTACGAGGGGGTAGTTCTAACTGGAACCCCTGGTAACGGATGTTGACACTGTCTTCGTCTATGAAACTTTCACCTGACTGGGCGAGTGTGGCTTGGGAGGAGGAGTGGGCAGAGTGGAAAGAGTTTACTGAAGCTGTTGGTGATGGTGATGCATACACTGAGGAGGGGATCTGGTCTTGTTCAGACTGGGTATCCGGGTGTACGTGCAGCGATGCCGAAGCAGAGGCTGTAGTTTGTGGTGGTGTGATAGAAGCCTGTCTCCTCCTGAAGAGACGACGAAGTCGGGTTTGAACGTTCGCAAATATGCGAGGCAGTTTGGAAATTTGTGAGGTGGATTTGAACGATGGGATACAACGAGCGCGAAACGCTAACTCGAGGATGACTGGAATGTCCTATCAAGCGAGACCAATACACAGTGATTGTTTCACACTGCGCGAGGCTGCGGCGATAAAGGGACACTTGGGAATGGTGTAAGGAGATGTGTAGAGCTACAAGGCTGTCTGCCTCAGTCTTCTCGACCTGTTGGCTGCCTCTCACGCCAAAGCGCTCTCAAACTTTTCTGGTTGGTACGCGTACAGCTGTTGCAGGCTAGGCCTGGCTGGCTCAATGTCTAACTGCAGCTTATCTGGCATGGTGACCAGTTCTGCAGCCAGTACCCAGAGGCGTCTACTGATGACCAGATAGACCCAATAAAGGCAAGCACAATGTATGCCGGTTTTACAGACACTACAGTTGTACCACAAATGCACAGATTCTGCTTATGGACTTCCCCAGGCAAAGAGTGAGGTAGATAACACAAAGGACTGATGGTCGTCAACCACCTAAAGGGTAATGAGGATGCTGGTGAGCGAAGAGGGCTCAGGAGTATGAAAGGAACTTGTCCTAATGTAGCGGTATGACACCTCGCTACGTCAAGCTCAAGTGCGAACTAGAAATAAGGTGAACTGTCAGGTGAGCACACCCAAGCCTGTCGCGGAGATAAATCACGTGCTAACACACAGTCACAGCGGAGGGACAATTAACTCAGAGTCTTTACGCAAGAACTCAAGATGTCAAGGTCACACCGTGGTACGCTGAGTGGAGAACCAAGAGGACAAGTTGGTTCCACTCAGGACGCTACAGGGGGGTTTATATACACTACTGGAGCTGAGCTTAAACTGAGTCTAAACACTATTACTAAGTGTACAGTAAGGCTCCATGACTCAGGAGCTGACGCGTCGTGTCTAATAATAGCACTATCTATTGTGCTGACTGATGCACTTGTCATAGCGCTGATGCGATGCCTTATCTTGCTGAGTAAAACCTAATACAGTGAGTAAGCGTAAACTACTAAGCGAGTTCTAGAACTATCTAGAATGTTCCTTCCTTATCTACCAATCACAAGAGTCCGTACATAAATGGAATGTGACTGGATTAGGTTGTCCCGTTAAGGGTGCAACTATCCCAGGGTCACGTGCTTGTAGGTGCTCATGGTGGTAGCATGTGACTGACGATATCTCGTACTTTGGCCCTTTATATCTTCCTTGAATAATTCCATAGAAATACAGAAAAATAAGGAAAATAATATACGCATCCGTGACAAGAGACAGGAGTGGTGGAGTGAAACAGAAAAGTTTTGGAAGAAACCGATGGTGATTGACAGGGGATCAGGCAATGCGATGAAAGGTGGGGAAGCAGCAATGACTTGACTTGGAATCCAGGTGGCTCAGTGGATGAGGGATACTGTATGGTAAACAAGCCTTACAACACCAGGCCCAATGCTGGGCCTACTTTCAAGTCATTTGCAAGGGGGCAACTTGTGGCAGTTAGCAAGGGGGTCTTGGGATGCAACATTGTTGAGAATAGACACCCGCAAAGTGCCCAAACAAACTTTTTTTTCACAGTCTGGACCACTCCCTACCCCTGGTGTGGGATTCCAGTTCTGCCCCCCCCTGATCCTCTTGATCCAATGAACTGTTCATTGTGCAACAATGAGAACACAATACACCGTTTAAGACCTTAGGGCAAGAGCAATTGCAGTCTCCTGGAAAACGACTGACAGTTAGGGGTTCATGGCATAAAGTTCATGAAGCACCATCCTAGCAAAGGTAATGCTTGGTGATCCACAAGACTTCAAGCAAGAGCGTTTGGTGGTCCCATACGTGTTAAAAGTGTCAAAACTGTTGTGGATTGGCACAAAAATAAATAAAAAATGACATGGTGTACAGTTGATTTTGGATCAAATGTAGATACAAACTGCCAACATTGAAGCAGTCCTGACTGTCTGGTAACTTGCGCATCACAATTACTCACTCATGTGCGACCTTGCTTCCTTCTGACACATTCATGAGAAATTGGATCATTAAAGAAGTACATGTAAGCATGTAAGAATTACACACCATGGTGGCTTACCACTCCTGCCCTGCCCCACCTTTCTCTTCCCCAACCCAACACTTGGTGCCAACTAAGGATTGACCACCTACAGACGGTGAGTACTAACAGTTACCCACTAGGGGCAGTAGGACTGGCCACAATGATATCGACCCAGCAACGCACATGTTGGTGCCAAAGGCACATGAATGCGGCTCACCCCTCTGCAACTCTGTGACGGTGGCAGGAAGGGTGGCTTAAGGTCATCAGAAGGCAACAGTGGAGGGGGAGGCCAAAGAAGTAATCCGACCTAGAGAGCGAGTTATGGACTCAACAAGGTCTGATCTGGAAAGAAGGGTGACTTCATAGACCGTCCAAACCAAAAAAAAAGTTGAATGCTTACTTAGAAAGATATCCAGAGCACTGTCACTGAAAATAAAGCAAGATGGGAATGAATTATAAGTGCTACTAGGCAGGAGGGGAAGCCACAAGCACTCCTGCCAAGGCAACCAGATGGCATGCCAAATGTTGCTTGTGAAGGATGTTGAGGGAAAATGAATGAAAAAGGACAGGAAGGGCTTGGACAACTTGAAGATTGAGGACATCATACAAGAGGGAAGGGGGGGGGGGCAATGAACACTCCCACCAAGGCAACCTTGACATGCTGTCAAGGTTGCCCATGAAGGCTGCCATGAGGAGAGGCCCAAAAGGAGGATGAGAGTGAAACAGAAGGAGATCAAGCATGGGGTCTGTAGGAGCACAGTGGTGTAGGGTAGTGGTGTGGCAAACATAGAGACAAGTACCTCTGGGCTGTCCTCCATTCTGTTGGCATCAGTGCCACAACAAACATATCCCAACTTGCTCACCCTAGCAGAATGTGAGGGGGCTGAGCCGAGGGTAGACACTCACTTCTGAAGGCCCTGGACAATGCAGACCAAGGTGCAGATACAATGTCAAGAGTTCAATATTTCATAGTCAAACTATGGTAATTGAACAAACAAGGGAGCAGCAAAGAAGGGGGAATAAATACAACATGCATTGAGCCTATTGTGATCAAGACCAAAGAAAAGTCAATGGGGTCATCCGAGTCAATTGCCAAGTCAATTCCACTACATGTGTCCATGCCTGTGGTGGTGGCCTTGATGTGATGCACTTTACGTGAGGGTGGCTTGCAGGAGCACCTGGAGCGACCCCGTCCACGTTGCTGTTTCAGGGCTGGCATCTGCATGTCATTCTCACCCTCTTCATTGTCAGAATCTCTTGCCTTCCTTTTTGCGCCAGACTTCACAAGGGCAGTAAGGTCCAACTGTTTGATTTTGTGGTCAATTGAGTGTTCAGGGGACTTGTGTTGCATGCCTCAACGTGAAGTTAAAGGTTCATCTGGTGATGGGGATTTGCTGTCACCACGTGATGTGATGGGAGATTGTGCAGAGTGATGTGGGAAAGGTATGGCATTCTGATAATGCTGCTCTATTGCATCCAACCGCTCCAGATCCGTTATGCATAGGACGAATGCAGGGTTGAACAATTCATTGGAATGCGGGTCAGTGGGTGGTAGCTCTTTCTCTATGCTTGATGTAGATGCGATCAGGCCATCAGAAGCTGGGTTGGGCTCTTCCGTGAAGGGGATAGATGTAGATGCGATCTGGGTGGTCTCAATGACAAGAAGTTCATTGAGCACTTCAGAGTTTAACTTAAGATCACCATAATCAGAGCTGTCCAGTGAGCTCATGGTTTTGATACGATGAGTGTTTGGAAAAAAAAACAAAAGACGCATTAGCATGGGAAATTAAAAACTGGAATGATCTCAGTTTGGGCCTCATGGCTGAGTATTAATTATGCCTCCTGAAGATATGATCTGAGACATGCACAACTCGGATACAACAAAGAGGTAAGGATGCAGACTCACAAATGCTTACAGTTCACCTAACTATCCATGATTCCCAACACAGCAGGACACTTTAATGGTTCTGGACAAGTTTTGGGGTATTAAAAGCATTGTGGATCAGAGCACAAAAATGCAACAGTGGACAGTTGATGTTTGAATTAAAATGAAGGTCCAAATCGCCAATCTTGAAAACAGAGCTGAAAATAATTGTCATTTGAGCTCAATCAATAAACATTACTGACTGGAAACTTGTGCATCGCAATACTGCAATCCTCTGTGGGACTTCACTCCCTGCTGACAGATTCGCGAGAAATAGGACCATTGAAAGAATTCACTTAACACTTAATTGCCATGGACTGCCCACATGTAGCAGTAGACTTGTGAGAGGTGGTGGCTTACCACTCCCACCCTGTCCTGCCCTGCCTTCCTCTTCTCCAACTGACACCAGGTGCCAAGTCAGGATTGACCGTCAACAGATGGTGAGTATTAATGGTTGCCCACTAGAGGCAGCAGGACTGACCACAATGATATTGACCCAGCAATGCGTGCGTCGGTGCCAAAGGCATCCGAATGTGGCTCACCCCTCTGCAACTCTGTGACGGCGGTAGGAGAGGGGCAGCCTAAGGTTGTCAGAGTGCAATGGCAGAGAGAAAGGCTTAGAGTAACAATCCAAAGGACCTCCAACCTGGAATGAAGAACAGCTGCTTATGCCAGATCAAAAGATAAAAAAACAAAAAAAGTGAATACTTGATAGGATACCTGACTGAAAATGAAAGTGAGGTCTATGATGCAGGTCATAAGTTCCAACAGGCAGGAAGGGGAGCCACAAGCACTCCAACTGAGGAACCAGGTGACATGCCAATGTTGCTCGTGAAGGGTGTTGTAGAAGAAAAAATGAGTAAAAAGGGGAGGCACCTGGAGAACTTGCAGATTGAGGATACCAGGCACAAGGGAAGAGGCAATGAACACTCCCATTGAGACAACCTTGATGGTGCGTCAAAGTTGCTCATGAAGGGTGGGGTGTGGGAAGAGGGTGTACAACTTGGACTTTCGTGGAGCATGAGGAAGAAAGATGGGACCAGAGCGGTGTCTGAAAACTGTTTGGTTGTAAAGTGGCTAAGTGTGTGTCTGCTCTAGCCGAGCTGACAGGTCATAGTACCGTACTTGGTACTGTACTGTAAAGGCTTTACCCCATCTTATTTCATCAAAATCTTGGTCAAAATATGCCCAGTTGGTGTTTGATGTTGACTGACTTGACCTCAGATCTTTGCATGATGAGTATTTATTGTCAACTACCCAGTCCAGAAAGAAGCGGAAGAAGCCTTGGGTGCTCATGTGCGAGGTGCGCTTCAGAACTTCAGAAATTTGCAGGTACATGCATGGATGCCGCATCCGACCCGAACACTGGATACCCCCCTCATCATGACACCATGAATTTCTCGCTTGATTCTGGCTCAATCACTACTACTGTACACAATACACCACTTAAGTAAAGTAGAGTGTGACAACAGGGGGATGATAGAAAATGAGATTGCGTAGCAAAACAGAACTTGATATGTGCTGATCTAATCTGAGATGTGAGTGGATTCACACATATTAGCAACTGGGCTGCTGTAGCAACACAGGCTGTCAGCTATCTTGACTGCTAATCTAAATAGTCAGGCGTCTACAGATGTGATCAAGCTCAGACAAACACTTTGTTCAAATGATGTGGGGAAACTTACGCGATGACATCAGGAGGATGGTCAAAACGATAAGGGTCTTCTTTGGGGCACAACACATGTCTCACATAAAGGGTCTCCCTGCTTTCGAGCCACTTGGGGTCATATGCATTGACTGGGAGATGTGGTGGGGCATGTACTGTCTGACAAATCTTCTGAGAGCCAGCATGTATGTGGTCAAACCAGATTATATTGTCAAATATGCACAACACGTAATATTTGGCATCCAAATCAGTGATAGTGGGCTGGATCTCCATCAGAGCCTTGTGGAGTGACGAGAATATCGAATAAAGATTGCATTGTTACATGTCCCTAATTCAGCTATAAGTCATTGTGCTTTCGCACCCACACACATATTACAACAGCACATCGCCATTGTTGCCCACTTCTAGATTAGTTCACCATGATAGAATTTTGGGTTTGCACCCATCACGACATTGGCATTGTTACCTGCTTCTATGATAGGTTAAGGTCAGAATCCATTGTAATAGGCTAGTCTTATGTTGCGTGACCAGTAAGTTGCAATGCTTGTGACCATGACGTTGGCTGCCATGAGTCAAGACTGGATGAAGGTCATGGTGGGGTGTGATTATCATTACCTGTTGCCAGGAAAATCTGGGCCATCTTAGTCAAAATGCCATTGTGTACAGTTGATCTTTGAGTCAAATGTAGATACAAGCTGCCAATATTGAAAGCAGTCCTGAAAACAATCATTGTGTGAGCTCAAGTAATAAACATGACTGTCTGGTAGGTTGCGCATCGCAATTCCACACACCCCTGTGTGACCTCACTTTCTTCTGACAGCAGATTCGTGAAAAATGGGATCATTAGAGAAATACTTACACTCCATGGACTGTCCACTCCTGGACTGCCCCACCTTCCTCTTCCCCAACCCGACACCTGATGGCAAGTAAAGATTGGCCACTTCCAGACGGCGAGTACCAACAGTTACCCACAAAGGGCAGCAGGACTGACCGCAATGATATCGATCCAGCAACACACGTGCCAGTGCCAAAGGCGTCTGAACGTGGCTCACCCCCCTGCAACTCCACGGTGGCGGTAGGAGGAGGGTGGCCTGGGGTTGTCAGAGGGCAATGGCGGAGGAAGAGGCATGGAGCAATGCTCCAGGAGTCTCTAGCCCAGAGATGAGGACTGTGGGTGGAGGTAACTAGAGAGAAGTTAGGATGCAGTAATGAAGGTGGCCATCGCACTCACCTCAACAACAACAGAAAGTGTGTATGTATCGAGCATTGCCCCATGGTAAGACTCGATGAAGGACAGGCTTGCCACTCCTGTCCTGCCCTGCCTTCCTCTTCTCTGACCCAACACCTGGTGCCAAGTCAGGATTGACCACCTACAGATGGCAAGTACTAATGGTTGCCCACTAGGGGCAGCAGGACCAGCCCTGATGATATTGACCAAGCAACACATGCACCAGTGCCAAAGGCATGCAAACGTGGCTCACCCCTCTGCAACTCTGCAACAGCAGTAGGAGGAGGGTGGCCTAAGGTCATCAGAGGGTGATGGCAGAGGGGGAGGCTTGGAGTAGCGATCCGAGGGCCTCCAACCTAGAGAGTTGCAAGTTCGACCAGGTCTGATCTGGAGAAAGGGGTGACTGCATAGACCAGATCAGAAGGAAGAAAAAAAAACACTCACTTGGAAAGGTATATTCAGCACCGAATATGAATGTCTACAATGTGGGTCAGAACGAATCATGTGTGCCACCAGGCAGGGGGTGAAATACAAGTACTCCCACCGAGACAACCAGGTGGCACACCAAGGTAGCTCATGAAGGGTACTGTGGGGAGAGGGTGAAAAAAGATCCGAACAGTACGAAGTGAGGCTCAGAAGAAGAGGGAGATGGGGATGGTAACCTGGTAGCAGAGTGTTTGAGGATGGATGGTGGCAGCAGCAGTGGCAGAACTCTGAAAAAACAGCGGACTGGACTTACCAGCCGCTCGAAATCCAAGTCGAAATCCACATCAAAATCTGTGACAAGCAATTGCGAAACGAGCGAGTGTTGTTGTAACCAGCAATGTGTAGTTTTTGCATACAGTAACCCATGTGCATTTGGCCAGTAGTGCCCCTCAGGTAGCTGAAGCCCAAATTCTGAGCATCAAAGGCACAGCTATTGGCCACAAACAGAAATGCCATCAATAGGGCACACTGCGAGATCTTTTTTTTTTGTTGGTTTTTCCAATCACGATTCTCATTACATGACTCTGAATAATATGGACGCAGCGCCAGGCAGTCGTAATTAATGACTAGTGTTGCGTCAGGTCTGTCCTGATGATGCTCGACTTGAGCGGTGACAGAGTGGTCTTCAGTACTTGAGGATGACTTAGCAGATACGGATACACGCCCTTGGTAGGGACCCGATCTCTTCGGGCACTGGGGCAAGATCCACCAGGTGTACAAGTTGTTGGGCGATCTGCCTTACGAAGGCCAGACACACTATTTGGCAGACGAGGAGGACGAGGCAGGAGACGAGAGAGTGGATCAGGGCAATGGTGATTCAAGAAGACCAAGCTGAGGAGCTTGGTCTTCGTTCAACCCAGTAGTTATACAGTTGTCGAGGAGCTTTGAAGCTCCTCCTAAATGTACCGTACCACCACATGCAAACCAGAGTTTAAATGAGAAAAAAACTCAGAGGAAACCCTGTGGAGTGTTAAAAGATTTCCAAAGTTTACTTCCCATTAAACTTTGAATGGAGAGTTTAAATCTCTTTGAAATAAAATTTCATGGAACAAATTGTTAAACTCTCCATTTGTGACAAAGTCATGTGACATGTACACATACATGCATGCTGAGCAAAAACAGGCACACAAACTCCCATGTTATGTGTCACATGTCACATGACTTTGTCACAAATGGAGAGTTTAACAATTTTTTCCATGAAATTTTATTTCAAAGAGATTTAAACTCTCCATTCAAAGTTTAATGGGAAGTAAACTTTGGAAATCTTTTAACACTCCACAGGGTTTCCTCTGAGTTTTTTCTCATTTAAACTCTGGTTTGCATGCAGTGTACCCAGTAGCAGTAATAGCTCGAACCCTACTATGACTGTCCTAGGTATGAGTCAGACCCAAGACCGAATACATGTGATACTTGCAGCCAAAGCGGCTGACTGAGACGACTGTCCCTGACTAATACTAGGGTAGTCAGAACCCCACAAGTCACCTATCTGTAATAATGAGTCCGATCGCGACAACTAGCCAGGGCAAGGCGCCACGTAAGATTGGTTAGCCAACATCACATGATCAATCTGTAACCCAGCGGTACACAGTATCCATGCTCATCTGAAATTGCTCTTCTAGTGCTCAATTAGATAGTCCACGGCATGCATGCAGGAAATTTTCCAGTTGCTCCTCAACTGAGACATGCCGAGTAGCACGCTGCACCCTGGAATCCGATGTATTAGATAATCATAATATTACCGTAGTCTGTGGCCTCCGAGTCGGGCCTAGGCATGTTGGATAGTGAGGTTGACATGGATGCGGAAACACACCCATTTCTGCAGCACACCAATCATGTGTCCTACTGTTCACATTTCTCAGTCAAGTCAGATCATACTATGGGGGCAAGTGTCAATGGGTTGCTCTAGATGCCGTTTGATGGGAATGTAGCCAATTCTGTCACATGTCTATAGACACCAGTACGGTTATCACCGGAACTGTCACCAGGGAGCTCTATATCCCAAGAACAACGGGCGTTGTCCTTATCACAACTACCAAAAAGGTAATAGTGGAAAGCACAACTGTGATATCACAAAATGTTAGCATGAAATAAGAGCTAAGGATTGCACCTGCCTTGAGACAATAATTGGCAATTTAATTGGCAGAGATCGAATTGATAACCATTCATGAGTGGTTTGAGCTAGCATTGAGACTGCTGACAAGATGTTGACATGATGGTTGACTGGGTCCATTGGTGAACTGATCTGATTCGAGAGATGGAAAGAATAATATAATAAAAATGTGATGTCCTGCACAGCAGACGCACTGGTGTTACGACACACGCTCACTAACTTCAGATTTCAAACCAGTCACTCAACTCAAAGGCCAGCTATCAACCTTGACTTGACACGGATGGTTTCCATGTGACAGTGATAGTTTCGAACAATTCTAAATGTACACTGTAACATAACACCATAGAATCAGAGCCTCATTGCCTTGCAAGGATGCTTACTCCTCGGCCTGGCCTGTCACTGTGGGCAAATGATGAGTTAGTCAAATGAAGGAGACAGAATGCAGATGAAGGGCAGACCTCTCCATATATGATGGAAATGGTGATCCAGCCTCCGCATGAGCAATACAAACTCCCATGTATCTGAATGGAGATAGAGATTCACATTCTGGGGGAATATATGAAACAAAAACTCACTGAGCAATAGTGAAATGAAGCAACGATCTGGGTGGTGCTCAAGAGACATAAGGTTTCCTTTTCCCAATAAAGAGAACAGCCATTTCCCCTTTCCAGGGGATGAGAGGAAAGTCATGCCGCAAGTTTGGGTTTGGGAAAGAACAATTATTAAGGTTAAGATAGCTGGTGACTAAGATCTTGTAACCAGCAATATGCATGAGGGTGTCAAATACCTGAGGTGGTGAGGCCCTCAGCAAGAAGAATGTGCCTTCAATGTCAACATAAGGAGGGCTGACTATGTCCTTACAGAGAGGTGAGATCCTGTGAAAGGTGTGGACAATATGTCAGTGAGGCCATATTCCCCAGAGATAGCCAGTCACCACACAAGGTCTGGTCTGAAGCATCAGAGAACAAATATCAGTCATTTGCACAAATGAAAGTGTAAACACTTACAGGGACTTACACAGTGTGCGACGATGAATGACCATTCTTTGAGTCCAGTCAGCAAATGAAGGCAAGCCCAAGACAGGCAGGTGAATGTTCCTGCACATTGAAACCATGTACCCATGCGCTTTAAATGCTGTGACTGAAGTCTAACACAATTCAAGGTTGACTCAGATTATATTGTAAAGTATGAGCGGTGCACAAAATTCAAAATTCAAATCAGAACACAGTAGTGGGTTGGACACTGATCAGAGCCCTGCAGTATCGAGAACATTGAATAAAGTAAAGAGGATTCAAGAGTTTATTGTTACGTACTCCTAGAGTTCCCATGGTCAGGCTAAAGGGCCTCATTGTGCCCTTGTACTCATGGTGGCACATCGCCATTGTTGACCACTTCTGCACATAAATTGTGACCTTGTGACCATGGCGTGACATTGGCCGCTCTGAGCCCTGAGTTGCAACTGCATGACTCGAATATCTGCATTGTTCAATTAGTGGAAGTTGCGAGTGTATGACACAATTACCATGGCCCGTTGCTAGGTCTTGATCATGACGAGAATCTTGGTACATCAGCTATGTATGATACAACGTAAGAGACAAGGAAGCACACTTGCAAATGCTTACGGTGCATCTTACCATCTATGATTTGCAACACTATGGGCAAGAGCATTTGATGATCTTGGGATGTGTTTTTAAGAAAGAGTTAAGGATCAAAGCACAAACATGCCATGATGTACAGTAGATTTTCGAATCAAATGTAGACCTAGACTGCCAATATCGAAAGCAGTCCTGAACTTGAAAACAATTGTTGTGTGAGCCCATAGTAATAGATATGGCCCTTTGGCAACTTGCACGTTGCAATTCCACACTCCCTTGTGCAACATTGCTTCCTTCTAATGGACTTGTGAGAACCAGAAGGTAGAGAAATATACACAACACCTACATGCTACGAACTGTCAACTCATAGTAGTGGTAGACCCATGAGAGCAATGGCTCACCACTCCCATCCTGCCCCACCTTCCTCTTCTCTGACCCGACACCTGGTGCCAAGTCAGGATTGACTGCCTACAGATGGCAAGTACTAATGGTTGCCCACTAGGGGCAGCAGGACTGGCCCTGATGATATCGACCAAGCAATGTGCATGCTGGTGCCAAAGGCACGCGAACGCAGCTCACCTGTTACAGTTTCACCTGTAACTGGTCCCCCAGACACCCCTGTACGACCCTGGAATGTTGCCATGAAGCAATCACATGCTGAACTGGCTGAGGAAGAAGCCAAAGTTATGAAGATTGTGGCCTTAAGCACCCAGGAACAAGCTAAGTCACCTGACTACCAATACCATCTGGGTAGCGCTCATAAGCCCCAGAAATATTGGGAATAAATCATGTGATCTTATGCAACTGCCCATCATGTGACCCTGGCACGTGACCTGGCTAGACTCGCACCACACTGCGTGCAAAGCAGAGTTTTCCGACCAACAAAACCCTTAGAAAACCCTAAAAAAACCCTTGATAAGTGGTTATGTTTAACACTCCATAGGGTTTTCTAAGGGTTTTATTGGTCTGAAAACCCTGCTTTGCACGCAGTGCCAGAAGGGTCCAGATGAGCTTGTGCCTGGACCAGTCTTGACCGCCTTGTGTATGTGATGACTTGTACATTCTAATCAATTGTACCTGGTTTCTGATGTGTACCATATGCTTCCTGCTTTGTGATTGGTTTCACTGTGTGCAAAGCAGGGTTTTCAGACCAATAAAACCCATAGAAAACCCTATGGAGTGTTAAACATAACCACTTATCAAGGGTTTTTTTAGGGTTTTCTAAGGGTTTTATTGGTCGGAAAACTCTGCTTTGCACGCAGTGTTTGTGACTGTGCCCATACAACTTGTAATTGCTTATCTCTGACTCATGCCATGAGGGCCTTATGCCATTGGCTTCTGATTATCTCTGACTTGTTTGTAGTGGTATGACACCTTGCTACGTCGAGTCCAAGTGTGAGGTAAGGGATGAACCGTCAGGTGAGCACACTCAACCCGAACGTGGAGATAAATCACGCGCCAAGCGTGCAGTCAGTGCGGAGGGGACTAAAGCTCAGATCCTTTATACAAGGATGCGGATAGTCAGTGATCACGCAGTGGCACGCTGAGTGGAGAACCAAGAGGACAAGTTGGTTCCACTCAGGACGCTACAGGGGAGTTTATATACGCTACTGGAGCTGAGCTTAAACTGAGTCTGAACACTATTACTAAGTGTATAGTAAGACTCCATGACTCAGGAGCTGACACGTTGTGTCTAATAATAGCGCTATCTATTGTGCTGACTGATGCACTTGTCATAGCGCTGATGCGATGCCTTATCTTGCTGAGTAAAACCTAATACAGTGAGTAAGCGTAAACTACTAAGCGAGTTCTAGAACTATCTAGAATGTTCCTTCCTTATCTACCAATCACAAGAGTCCGTACGTAAATGGGATGTGACCGGGTTGGGCTGTCCCGTTAAGGGTACAACTATCCCAGGGTCACATGCTTATAGGTGCACATGATGGCAACATGTGACTAACAATATCTCGTACTTTGGCCCTTCATATCTTCCTTAAATAATTCCGTAAAAATACAGAAAAATAAGGAAAATAATATACGCGTCTGTGACATTGTTGTGACTCATTCCTAGGATCCATGTATTAGGGTTTCGGAGTTCCAAGCTGGGGTTCAAACCTTCTTGGTGTAGTATATAGGCTCTGGCTTATGGTCGCTGAAGACCTAAGCTTGACCTCTTGGATTATCCACCCAGTGCCTGCTCTAGTAGCTGTATAGGCTGTTGGCTGTTATCAATCAATGTTGTCCTTTGAGCCATACCTGGACCTCCTCATCCTTAGCTGTGTGAACTGTCTTGCCACTGTCCCTTCATTATCCACTCTACCCCCGTTCATCTCTAAGCCACCACGGGTGTGCTTGCCATTTACTTCTCTTGCCTTCTCATCTATCTCCCCATCTGTATCCTTTGGGCCACTCTACTACATCTTGTCCACGAGCTAGTAGTCGATCAAGTACATGACTTCAAAATATCCGGTGATCATTAGGTTGCTTCAGTAGCCTTGTCCGCAGCACAAGAAGAACGTCCGGTGGAACATTACATCACCCCTCTGCAACTCTGCGACAGTGGTAGGAGGAGGGTGGCCTAAGGTTGTCAGAGGGCAATGGCAGAGGGGGAGGCTTGGAGTAGCAATCCAAGGGCCTCCAACCTAGAGAGTTGCAAGTTTGACCAGGTCTGATCTGGAGAAAGGGGTGACCACATAGACCAGATCAGAAGGAAGACAAAAAACACTCACTTGGAAAGGTATATTCAGCACCAAATATGAATGTCTACAACATGGGTCAGAACAAATCATGTGTGCCACCAGGCAGGGGGGGAAACACAAGTACTCCCACCAAGACAACCAGGCAGTATGCCAAGGTCACTTGTGAAGGGTGCTGTGGGGAAAGAATGAGAGAAGACAGGAAGAGATTGGAGGGCTTGAAGATACACCAAGGAAGAGGGATAGGGGGGCAAGAGACACTCCCACCAAGGCAACCAGGCGGCATGCCAAGGTCACTTGTGAAGGATGCTGTGAAGAGAGGGCGACAAAAGACCCAAAAAACACAACAAGACTGACCCATGGAGAGGTGGACCGCTGGGCTCGCTGGTGACAGTCACATCACCAACGCATCATGCGTCACTACTCATACAGTACTGTATTGGGCATGCCAGTGAGACTGTGTCCATTCAGATCAAGTGCTGAATTGGCTGCCACTTTCTAGGCCACTGTTGGAAGGTGCTCAGCTTACTCAATGAAACTCCAACCAGAGCATCAGTCGACAAGCATGACAAATGGCTAAATCTTGTTTTTTGCAACACAATATGTTATTTGTAGCTAGAGCGTGCTATTCTCTGCTGTTCTGTGACTGTACAACGCTCCAAGTGGAGTTACCTTATTTAGATATGCTTAGTCAGGTTGGTATATCCTGCAGAGGACGGAAAATATCCCCTTAGTCTTATACCCTCCTCTGCAGGTGAGTAACTAGTTTTACCTTGATCAATATAGTCTTATACCCTCCTCTGCAGTCCCCTTGTGTCCTCTGTGACTCAAGGGCCCTCTATAGGTCGCACTTTCACAGGTTATGGGCCCTGCCCTGCGCCTTAATTCATCCTCCCTGCTCTCCTAGCTGCTTCCATCGTCTTGGCTGCTCTTAGCGCCTTCACATTCATTCCAATCACTCCCATTCAATTCCCACTCTTCCATTCATCTAAATCACTTCACTCCTTCCCACTCTATCACACCCACCGCGTCCACCATGTCTGCATCAAGAGACTCCTCTATCTCGTCCATTTCCACTCTCACCAGCGAAAACTATCGTCTCTGGGCTGATGACATGAAGTCCTGGCTACAGCTCAAAGGCCTTTGGCGACTGGTGTCTGGCTCAGAGAAGAAACCAGTGGGAAAACCCGAGGTCTTGGACTCTAAGGGCACTGTCCTCACTGCTGCTACGCCTCCAGATGAGGACAAGCTGGAGAGATGGGAGGTCAAGGCTGAGAAGGCTGCTGGGGCTCTCAAGACTGCCATGTCTCATGAGCTCAGGGTGCTCATTAGGGACTGTGAAGAGGACCCCATTGCCATCTGGGACACCCTCAAGGCCTCCTTTGTGCAACAGCGAACTGCACCTCGCTTCAATGCCTACCACACTCTCCTATCCATCCAGAAGGACGACTCAGAGTCCCTGGAATCGCTCATTAACAAGGTGGATGAGCAGATTAGAGTCATTCAGTCGCTTTCACCCTCCTCCTTCACTCTGGACAACCTCTATGACGAGCTGGCTGTCATGGCCATCATTAGGGCGCTCCCACAGTCATTTGACGAAGTTATACGCACCATCTCAGTCCTGGACAAGTTTGACAAGCAGTCTGTGATCCAAGCGCTCAGGAACATGGATCAGACACGTTCAAACCTATCTGGGACGTCCTCTGCCTTTTCAGCAACATCTGGGCCTTCCAGATCACATCCCAGGGTGCCCCAAGCGTCTCAGTCCACGCCTTCCAGTCATGCCCCACAAGGTGGCTCTTCCAGGAGTCGCAAATGTGACTTCTGCTCTCGCTTGGGCCATATTGAGGCCAAGTGCTTCCTCAAGGAGCGCCTCATGCGTCAGATCAACCCCCCTTCATCCTCCACAGCTTCCCCTGCCTCAATCTTGTCTCAGTCACCTCCAGAGGCCCCACAGTCCGCTTCAGCTGCATCAGCAAGTGCCCTCTTTTCTGCTCTCCAGGTCGACTCTCACACTTCCTGGAATGCAGACACTGGTGCCTCAGCTCATATGACATTCAATCGTCACTGGATGCGCAATTTGAAGCCGCATCGCGTCGAAATTAGGCTGGCTGATGGGTCTGTGGTCTATTCTGAAGGGGTGGGGTCGGTCCGATTCAATCCTGTGGTGAATGGCAAGGAAATGGCGCCTCTAGAGCTCACTAATGTCCTATATGTCCCTGCACTCTGCAGTAATCTATTATCTGTGCTATATCTCACTCTCCATCGCCGCTTCATTGTCTCCATTGAGAGGGACACCCTACACTTCATCAGGGACAACAGGATCGCCTTCCAAGCGAAGACTGGAGCCTCAAATGCAGCCTATGTTGTTGGGCACACCATTCCAGTGGAGGAGTTCGCCTCATTATCATCTGCCACCACTCTTCCATTGGACTGGAACCTCTGGCATCGTCGCCTCTGCCACCATCACTTGGCAGGCATCAAGAAGCTGCTCTCAGGCAACCTGGTGACGGGTTTCAAGCTTGATTCAGAGGCTAACCCTGATCCAGTATGCGAAGCCTGCAAAGCTGGCAAGATGCATGCAGATCCCTTTCCATCTTCGACCTCTAGAGCCTCAAAACCGCTTCAGCTAGTCCACAGCGACGTCCATGGCCCAGTCAGGGTGCCTACACATCAAGGGTATCGCTATTGGGTGACATTCATCAACGACTTCTCTCGCTTCAAGGCAGTTTACCTCTTGAAGCGAAAGTCTGAGACCTTTGCTGCCTTCAAACAGTTCAAGGCTTGGGCTGAGAATCTCACTGGAGCGAAGCTGAGCACACTGAGGGACGATAAAGGTGGGGAGTACATGTCTGGCGAGTTTGAGGCATTCTGCATGGAGCATGGCATTCAGAGGCAGCACACTGTCAGGAATCGCCCTCAGCAGAATGGGGTCGCTGAGAGGGCCAACAGGACGATAGAGGAAGCCATCATCTCCATGCTGCATGAGTCTGGGATGTCTACAGCCTTCTGGGGCGAAGCTCTTGCCACTTTCATTCACACTAGCAACAGACTCGTCACCTCAGCGCTCCCAGACAGCACACCTTATCAGGCATTCAATGGGAGCAAGCCAGATCTGTCTAGGCTTCGTGTCTGGGGCTGTACTGCATATGTGCTGATCCAGAGGGACAAGCGTCCACTTGGGAGCCTTGGATCGCACATGGAGAAGTGTGTATTCATTGGATACCCTCAGGGCTACAAGGGATGGAAGTTTTACAACCCTGTGACCAAGAAGGTGTTCATATCAGAGAGGGCTGACTTTGATGAACGGTTCTTCATGCTCCAGGCTCACTCTGTACCCCACCTGCCTCCCCCTCGTCTCAATTCCCTGCTTGAGACGCCCCCTACCTCGATTTCACTCCCAGACATCTCAGATGATGTCCTGGACGCTCCATCTGATTCACAGATGCCAGTTCATGGGGGAGATGGGTCTACTGCTTCTGATCTGCCATCTGTTTTCCATATCTCGCCTCCAAGCATCGCTCCAGTGCCTCCTCACTCACAGACACCTCCATCCATCTATCACTCACTTCCTCCTTCATCTTCATCGCCTTCAACCCCTCCAGCTCGCCATCCTCATCATCCTCCTGTTGCCCCTCGTCCTCAGCGCTCCAGACGTCCCAGAGATGAGTGGCTGCCGGAGCAATGGGCCGTTCCAGATCGCTACAAGCAGCCAAGGGAGCCTACACCAGCAGTGGTCTCTTCAGACGAAGATGACGACTCTGATGATCCCCTTGACATCATCCAAGCTGGTGCAGCCTCTACAGCTGAGCCCACATCCTATAGGCAGTCCCAGCAGCGCTCAGATGCAGATCTGTGGCACAAGGCATGTGAGGAAGAGATGGAGGCTCACAGATTGAATGGCACCTGGGAGGTCGTCAAGCTGCCGCCTGGGAAGCGTGCAATTGGCTCTAGATGGTTCATGAAGGTGAAGCACAATGCTGATGGCTCCCTGGACCGGTACAAGGCCAGATTGGTGGCCAAGGGCTATTCTCAGCGCCCTGGCTTTGATTTCAAGGAGACCTTTGCTCCCACAGTTCGCTACTCCACCATTCGCATTGTCCTTGCCCTAGCTGCTCTGGAAGACCTTGAACTTCGCTCCATTGACATCTCTCATGCCTATCTCAATGGCACTCTGGAGGAAGAGATCTACATGCTGCAGCCTGAGGGATTTGAAGTTGGCGGTCCAGATCATGTCTGTAGGCTGAGAAAGTCGTTATATGGCTTGAAGCAAGCAGGCAGGGTCTGGAACAAGACCCTTCACACTGTGCTCACATCTATGGGCTTCAATCGCGTCCAATCCGACCATGGGCTCTACATCTACCTCAGAGATGATGTCAGGATCATGATGCCTGTATTTGTTGATGATATCACGCTTGCCTGCAAAGATGGAGCCAAGATTGATTCAATCGTCCAAGAACTGTCCAGTCACTTCAAACTGCGAGATCTTGGCCCTACCACCCAGTTACTCGGCCTGGAAATCATCAGAGACCGTGCTAATCGTACACTCTCCATCTCCCAGAGCCAGTACATCTCCAATCTCCTTCAGGAGCATGGTCTGAGCGATTCCAAGCCTGTCTCCACTCCTCTCAACCCTGGCACACGTCTCTCCACCTCTATGTGCCCTCAGAGCGATGCAGAAGCGTCAGAAATGCGCCAGTTCCCCTACATCTCTGTTGTAGGCTGCCTGATGTATCTGGCAGTCACCACAAGGCCAGACATCGCCTATGCTGCCGGAGTTCTTGCCAGATTCAACTCCAATCCTGGCCTGGCTCATTGGCAAGCTGCCAAGCATGTGCTTCGCTATCTGAAGGGTACAATCGACTACAAGCTTGTCTACAAGCCCTCCACATCGCCTGAGCCCTTCATCACTTACTCAGTGTTAAAATGCGACCTATAGAGGGCCCTTGAGTCACAGAGGACACAAGGGGACTGCAGAGGAGGATATAAGACTATATTGATCAAGGTAAAACTAATTACTCACCTGCAGAGGAGGATATAAGACTAAGGGAATATTTTCCGTCCTCTGCAGGATATAACAACCTGACTAAGCATATCTAAATAAGGTAACTCCACTTGGAGCGTTGTACAGGCACAGAACAGCAGAGAATAGCACGCTCTAGCTACAAATAACACTCCCCCATGAATGTGCAAGGCTCCAAACTGTTAACTAAACAAACCAAGCATGCTGGCACACTTCTGCACCTTAAACCGGTCAAGGGCCTTTGTGAAGATGTCAGCAGCCATCTCCTGCGTCGTCACAAAGCTAGGAGTGATTAGCCCGTCCTGAACAGCATCCCTTAGCCAAAACAGCCGAAGGGAGAGATGCTTCATCTTGCTGTGGTGCTCTGGGTTCTTGCTCACTGCAATGGCCGATTGATTGTCCATTCTCAGCAGTGAAGGGCCAGAAATGCTGTAGCCAAGCTCCCCCATGAACTGACGCATCCACAGGATCTCCTTGCCCGCCTCAACAGCAGAGATGTGCTCTGCCTCAGTTGTGGACAAGGCAACCAAAGCCTGCAACTTGGAGCTCCAAGACACCGCTCCAGAGCCAATCTTGACCACATATCCACCAGTCGACTTGCCATTGTCCGGGTTACCACCATGATCAGCATCTGAGTAAGTGATGAAGGGCTCAGGCGATGTGGAGGGCTTGTAGACAAGCTTGTAGTCGATTGTACCCTTCAGATAGCGAAGCACATGCTTGGCAGCTTGCCAATGAGCCAGGCCAGGATTGGAGTTGAATCTGGCAAGGACTCCGGCAGCATAGGCGATGTCTGGCCTTGTGGTGACTGCCAGATACATCAGGCAGCCTACAACAGAGATGTAGGGGAACTGGTGCATTTCTGACGCTTCTGCATCGCTCTGAGGGCACATGGAGGTTGAGAGACGTGTGCCAGGGTTGAGAGGAGTGGAGACAGGCTTGGAATCGCTCAGACCATGCTCCTGAAGGAGATTGGAGATGTACTGGCTCTGGGAGATGGACAGTGTACGATTAGCACGGTCTCTGATGATTTCCAGGCTGAGTAACTGGGTGGTAGGGCCAAGATCTTGCAGTTTGAAGTGACTGGACAGTTCTTGGACGATTGAATCAATCTTGGCTCCATCCTTGCAGGCAAGCGTGATATCATCAACAAATACAGGCATCATGATCCTGACATCATCTCTGAGGTAGATGTAGAGCCCATGGTCGGATTGGACGCGATTGAAGCCCATAGATGTGAGCACAGTGTGAAGGGTCTTGTTCCAGACCCTGCCTGCTTGCTTCAAGCCATATAACGACTTTCTCAGCCTACAGACGTGATCTGGACCGCCTACTTCAAATCCCTCAGGCTGCAGCATGTAGATCTCTTCCTCCAGAGTGCCATTGAGATAGGCATGAGAGATGTCAATGGAGCGAAGTTCGAGGTCTTCCAGAGCAGCTAAGGCAATGACAATGCGAATGGTGGAGTAGCGAACTGTGGGAGCAAAGGTCTCCTTGAAATCAAAGCCAGGGCGCTGAGAATAGCCCTTGGCCACCAATCTGGCCTTGTACCGGTCCAGAGAGCCATCAGCATTGTGCTTCACCTTCATGAACCATCTAGAGCCAATTGCACGCTTCCCAGGTGGCAGTTTGACGACCTCCCAAGTGCCATTCAATCTGTGAGCCTCCATCTCTTCCTCACATGCCTTGTGCCAGAGATCTGCATCAGAGCGCTGCTGGGACTGCCTATAGGATGTGGGCTCAGCTGTAGAGGCTGCACCAGCTTGGATGATGTCGAGAGGATCATCAGAGTTGTCATCTTCGTCTGAAGAGACCACTGCTGGTGTAGGCTCCCTTGGCTGCTTGTAGCGATCTGGAACGGCCCATTGCTCCGGCAGCCACTCATCTCTGGGACGTCTGGAGCGCTGAGGACGAGGGGGAACAGGAGGATGATGAGGATGGCGAGCTGGAGGGGTTGAAGGTGATGAAGATGAAGGAGGAAGTGAGTGATAGATCGATGGAGGGGTCTGTGAATGAGCAGGCACTGGAGCGACGCTTGGAGGCAGGATATGGGAAACAGATGGCAGATCAGAAGCAGTAGACCCATCTCCCCCATGAACTGGCATCTGTGAATCAGATGGAGCGTCCAGGACATCATCTGAGATGTCTGGGAGTGAAATCGAGGTAGGAGGCGTCTCAAGCAGGGAATTGAGACGAGGGGGAGGCAGGTGGGGTACAGAGTGGGCCTGGAGCATGAAGAAGCGTTCATCAAAGTCAGCCCTCTCTGATATGAACACCTTCTTGGTCACAGGGTTGTAGAACTTCCATCCCTTGTAGCCCTGAGGGTATCCAATGAATACACACTTCTCCATGTGCGATCCAAGGCTCCCAAGTGGACGCTTGTCCCTCTGGATCAGCACATATGCAGTACAGCCCCAGACACGAAGCCTAGACAGATCTGGCTTGCTCCCATTGAATGCCTGATAAGGTGTGCTGTCTGGGAGCGCTGAGGTGACGAGTCTGTTGCTAGTGTGAATGAAAGTGGCAAGAGCTTCGCCCCAGAAGGCTGTAGACATGCCAGACTCGTGCAGCATGGAGATGATGGCTTCCTCTATCGTCCTGTTGGCCCTCTCAGCGACCCCATTCTGCTGAGGGCGATTCCTGACAGTGTGCTGCCTCTGAATGCCATGCTCCATGCAGAATGCCTCAAACTCGCCAGACATGTACTCCCCACCCTTATCATCCCTCAGAGTGATCAGCTTCGCTCCAGTGAGATTCTCAGCCCAAGCCTTGAACTGTTTGAAGGCAGCAAAGGTCTCAGACTTTTGCTTCAAGAGGTAAACTGCCTTGAAGCGAGAGAAGTCGTCGATGAATGTCACCCAATAGCGATACCCTTGATGTGTAGGCACCCTGACAGGGCCATGGACGTCGCTATGGACTAGCTGAAGCGGTTTTGAGGCTCTAGAGGTCGAAGATGGAAAGGGATCTGCATGCATCTTGCCAGCTTTGCAGGCTTCGCATACTGGATCAGGGTTAGCCTGTGAATCAAGCTTGAAACCCGTCACCAGGTTGCCTGAGAGCAGCTTCTTGATGCCTGCCAAGTGATGGTGGCAGAGGCGACGATGACCTCCATGTGTCCCCAGACCGATGCAGAAGCGTCAGAAATGCGCCAGTTCCCCTACATCTCTGTTGTAGGCTGCCTGATGTATCTGGCAGTCACCACAAGGCCAGACATCGCCTATGCTGCCGGAGTCCTTGCCAGATTCAACTCCAATCCTGGCCTGGCTCATTGGCAAGCTGCCAAACATGTGCTTCGCTATCTGAAGGGTACAATTGACTACAAGCTTGTCTACAAGCCCTCCACATCGCCTGAGCCCTTCATCACTTACTCAGACGCTGATCACGGTGGTAACCCGGACAATGGCAAGTCAACTGGTGGATATGTGGTCAAGATTGGCTCTGGAGCGGTGTCTTGGAGCTCCAAGTTGCAGGCTTTGGTTGCCTTGTCCACAACTGAGGCAGAGCACATCTCTGCTGTTGAGGCGGGCAAGGAGATCCTGTGGATGCGTCAGTTCATGGGGGAGCTTGGCTACAGCATTTCTGGCCCTTCACTGCTGAGAATGGACAATCAATCGGCCATTGCAGTGAGCAAGAACCCAGAGCATCACAGCAAGATGAAGCATCTCTCCCTTCGCCTGTTTTGGCTGAGGGATGCTGTTCAGGACGGGCTAATCAGTCCTAGCTTTGTGACGACGCAGGAGATGGCTGCTGACATCTTCACAAAGGCACTTGACCGGTTTAAGGTGCAGAAATGTGCCAGCATGCTTGGTTTGTTTAGTTAACAGTTTGGAGCCTTGCACATTCATGGGGGAGTGTTATTTGTAGCTAGAGCGTGCTATTCTCTGCTGTTCTGTGACTGTACAACGCTCCAAGTCAAGTTACCTTATTTAGATATGCTTAGTCAGGTTGTTATATCCTGCAGAGGACGGAAAATATCCCCTTAGTCTTATATCCTCCTCTGCAGTCCCCTTGTGTCCTCTGTGACTCAAGGGCCCTCTATAGGTCGCACTTTCACACGAACACCATGAGAAGAAAGGAACCATCATACGCGTATACATGGACGACATTGGAGTCGCAACGGCAACCACGGAACAAGCCCATACTGAAGCAGTTCATGACATCCTGGACTTACTAGAACAACACGACTTGTACCTCAAATTGGAAAAGTGCACATTCCACTCCGACACCCTCGATTACCTGGGGGTAATCATTAAGAAGGGGGTGATTCGCATGGACCCTGTCAAAATTTCTGGAATCCGTGATTGGCCGACCCCCAAAAACGTTAAACAGGTGCGATTGTTCCTAGGGTTTTGCAACTTCTACCGCGCTTTCATTCGAAATTTTGCCACACACGCACGCCCACTCAACAAACTCACGTGCAAAGACACGGAATGGTCATGGGGAACAGAGCAACAAACAGCATTCGACAAACTCAAAACCCTTGTAACGGAAGAACCAGTGCTCAAACACCCAGAACTGGACAAACCCTTCAAACTGGAAGTCGACACCTTGGGATACGCAGTAGGAGCGGTACTACTCCAACGAGACAAGGACAACAAACGACACCCAATCACATATTACTCCAACACCCTCAGCGCAGCAGAATGAAACTACGACATCTACGACTTGGAACTGTTAGCCATCGTCAAAGCACTAAGGAACTGGAGAGCCTACCTTGCAGGATCTCCACACAAAATCAAGGTGTTCTCCGACCACATGAACCTGCAGTACTGAAGATCCCCCCAAAAGATAAGCAGACGGGTGGCAAGGGAAGTGTTGGAACTCTCCTAAAACAACATAGAGATTCATCACATCAAGGGAACAGCAAACGGAAGAGCAGACGCCTTATCAAGGAGGCCCGACTACAATCAGGGAGAACACGACAATGAACAAGTCATGGTACTCCCTGATCATATATTCGTCCGAGCTGCAAACTTTGACACCACGGAAAACCCGACACGCACAAGCCCGGAAATCACAGTGGACAAAATGCAACCCACACACCCAGTATACACCCAGGACAACGATATCATCACGAAATGGGTAGACCCACACAAACTCAAGTGCATCGAAAATACGTGGTACAAAGAGGGACGAAGAGTGGTTACAGGAGACGCTCACAAACGAAAGTGTATTATACAAGCCCACCACGACACACTCGCCTATGGACATCCCGGAATCAACCGAACCATCAAATTAATCGAAAGGTACTATTGGTGGCCAGGCCTTTGGCAAGAGGCACAAGACTACGTCAAGGGATGCGCTGACTGTCAGCGAATCAAAGTCAACAACCGACCAACACGCGCCCCTCTACAACCCATATTTCCCAAACTGGAAGCAACTCCGTTTGAAGTCATAGCACTGGACTTCATCACGAAACTGCCCCAATCGAATGGCTGCGATTCCATACTGACAGTGACAGACCACGACTGCTCTAAAGCAGCGGTGTTCATCCCATGCCTGGAAGAAATAAGCGCAGAAGGAACTGCAGCCCTGTACGTGACACATGTTTTCCCTAGATTCAGACTGCCAGCGTGCATCATTAGCGATCGGGATCCAAGATTCGCATCAAAATTCATCCGTGAACTATGCCGAATACTCGGAATCGAGCAAAACATTTCCACGGCATACCACCCCAGAACTGATGGCCAATCAGAGCGGACCAACCAGTGGCTAGAGCAATACCTAAGGTTCTGGGTTAACGAACGGCAAGACGACTGGACGCGATACCTACCAATGGTGGAATTCACGCACAACAACTGGCCGAATGAGTCTACCAAGGAATCCCCTTTCAATGTCCTCATGGGGTACAACCCACGTGCCGATTGGATCGATCAACCTTCCCCTATCCCACAAGTAGCGCTGCGGGTGCAGCAGTTCAGAGAAGCTAGAACGTGTGCCCAGGAACTGATGATCAAAGCACAGCAGGGGTGGATCAAACACAAGGACACCCCAAAATACCAAATCAGAGACCTTGTGTGGCTTGAGGGACGCCACCTACGCACCAACCAGCCAACCGCAAAACTCGCGCCAAGAAGGCACGGCCTGTTCCAGATCGTCCAGGTGATGTCCACAGTCAATTACCGCCTAGAACTTCCCACACAGTGGAGCATCCATCCAGTATTCCACACGGACCTTCTGACTCTGTACAAAGAAACTCCCACACACGGTCCCAATTATCAGCGCCCACCGCCGGATTCGGTCAATGGAGAGGAGGAATACGAAGTCGAGAAGATTCTAGACTCTTGGTGGTTTGGCAGGACAAAGAAACTGCAGTATTTGGTCAAATGGCGTGGATACCCGGACTCAGACAACCAGTGGGTCTCCAAGGATGACGTGTTCGCTGATGAAGCAATTCGGGAATTCAAACGTTCAAACCCTGCCAGGGAAACACATATAAGCGCAGGAAAAATCCAAGAGACGTCCCCATCCCTTTCTCTCCTTCTCCCACATACTCATGTCCTCTCCTCGAGTTCAAGTCCACTATGTCCTCGACAACCTACTCCCAGTATCCATCCAGCCTACCCTCATCATTCAGGATGCGCCACCATCACCCCTGTCGCTTCCCCAGTCCATTCACAACAGAGGAAGTTGTCCACCGACCCCCGTACCATCCCTTATTCCTTCGCCAACCCCTACCAGAGTTGGTACAAGAGATCCTTCACCGACCAACATGTCAACGGCAGCTCAACCCGATATGGACGAGACTGCGGTTCAAGAGGACCGGGACTTTGACCGGTACCTATCAGAGGAACATTGCCCTCTACACGAATACCTCACTTACGGCAACCACCTCACCACCACGCACAACGAAACCCCTCTGCTATGCACCTCAGACGGAGAGCCCATCCTTATGCCGAAGACTACTCGACCCCAGATCCGCCGGTACCGTGCGGAAGAACACAGCCCAATTTCCCGACACAAAGTGGAAACTCCTCCACCTGTCAGGTTCCAACACAACAGGGGAGTACATTATATCCCTTTCCAGATCCGCGATGCTCAGGACCGCCTGCACCCAGCTCGCTATACGCAGCTCATCCTCACAGCAGACCCATTCGTCCTCGCCTACCGGAGAGGCAGCAACCAGCAATACGGAAAGCCGGTACACGCCGCCCCCAACTACGACTACCCCGTGGACTCCCACTACTACTACGACGACTTGATCTTTTTAGATTAGTGCAGCTCCATGTGCGAATCGGTCGACCGCGCCCTCACGGGCATGAAAGACCTTACCCTCATCGTGGAGGTCCATCGCTACCGCTGTGCACAGGTGGGATACAAGGCCAAGGAGGCGGAGCTGACGAAGAAGATGGATGAGCTAGACAAGATAGCTCGGGTAAGGAGGGATTGCGTACTTTGACTCCAGAGGGCAAACGCGATCACCCGCATCGAAGCAGAGCGAGATTCATACCGCCTGGGGATACAGGCGGGGTTGCAGGTCGCAGGAGAGTGGGAGGCCACCCAGCGCGGTCAAGCTGGGGCTCGACCATAAGAAGGGGGTGATGTTACGTTTCGGATCGATCAGCGCCTCGGGCTGGGAAGTGGACACTGACACGTCGGCTATGACACCACCGTCAGCAGAATATTGTCATGGACTTGTAGAATCAGTCAGCCGGGTAAGCTCCGGCACATGTGATTGTACGATAACAGATCGGATCTCGGAAGTGACTCATACTAGGATAGCTGTACTAGGGTTCATGGTACTTACGCTATTGGCTGGTAGTATTCAAGCAGCGCTTCAAAGCCCGCGCGTATCTGTATAAGTAGTGTGAAGACCAAGAACGGCATCTTGGTCTTCTTCCAATACCACTATCATCTACTCGTCTTTACTAAGAGGCTTCCCCTCTTAAGTGAGTTGTCCGGCATATCCCCTTAGACCAGGGATTCCTGTGACTTATCTTTGCCTGTCCCTTCGCGGATCAGTGGACCTCCCTGCAGACGTCGCAGCCTACCAAGTACACCTGTATCGCAATGACCGCGTGGCCTCTCTGTACCACTCTTTCTTCATCATCGACAGCACCTCTTGGGCCACCACCAAGTACATCGATGAGATTCCCCAAGGCGTCATTCAGCTAGAGGATCTCCACGCTTACTTTGGGAGAGACGAGAGCCTTCAACCTCATCCCGCCTTCTATCCCCAGACCTTTGCTAACCGCAACTTTCGACTCTCAAGGATTGCCACACGCCAAGAGGCCTAAGTCAGGCAAACGTCTGTGGTAGACGTTACATCTACTGTGACCTGGTGTTACTTGCGTCACCCTGTAGTTTTGTATAAGTAGTGCAGCTTGTACGCTCCTGGTCCACATCAGTTCTCATCTGTTGTGTGCCAGGTATGTCTTCCCTGTTGTATAAATCATCAGTTCTCATCTGTGGTGTGCCAGACTACCATCTGCTTCACCTGCTTGATTACACTCTGTTGCTGCTTCCAGCCACCCTTGATATCTCACCACAGTCTTCAGTTCACTGTGAGTATCATCCCTTTGTGTGCGCTGTTCATCACATCCATATGGAGCCAGCCAGATATGTTATTACTGTTATCACCATAATGCCACATAATGTGTAGATAAAGTACTACGCATGCAAGACACCCTAGCCCAAAGAAGGGATATCCATTCTCACTATTGTACATAACACTGTCACTTTACCAAGTGGGAATAGCAATGACAGGAGTGGTAGCAATATGGAAAATGGTAAATTCCCAATATGCCTTATGAAAAAAAAAAATGCCTTTACTGTAACATACTGTACACATGCGGGAGGGCCCTCCTGCAACAGTAATTATTATGGTAAAGAAGCTTACTCATAAGCCCGTCTGTGGCTTGGATTCATAACTAGCTGTTTGAATGAGGATTTTTTTTTTGAGGGTCACAAGTGACTGGAGGATCCTCAAGGGCCAAGCGAGGTCATTGTCACTCTCCAGGGAAGAAAAGGGGCCTCTATTGTTCCTTGCTTACGATTGTCGTGGGTAATTGAACTGCTGTTCAAACACCGATTAAACCAGACCTGGCAAGTCATGCAGTCATGTGGCACCGATTGCAAGATCTAATTCGATAGGCCCTTCACGTCCTGATTACAGCATAGGGCTGAGATTGAATGGATTTTCTGGGAACCATGCCGGGTTTTGTTTCTCACACAAATTATTTGTAGTAATAATTAAAAAAGCAAATAGAATTTCATGCCAATGCAGGTGTGGGTGCCACTTTTCCACAAGACAGTGCTATGCAGTAAAGCCCAATATACTGTGGATACACACAACTGTATCCAAACTGCATTGGTGCTCTTCACACTCACAACAAGCCCACTGCTGTTTGACCCACCCCCTGCAGATGTGGATGTGGAGTGTGTGCAGACACCAAGGCCTGTGCTGTATGTGCTCGAAAGCACGTGAGTGAGTAAGAGAAGGCTGAGGACGGGACCAAACAGAGGAGAGGAAATGGGGGGAGTTGTCACTGAGCCTTTGCTGGAACAAGGGCCCAAATCATGAACGTTGAATGAATGAGTGAAATTCAAGACTTAGAAGATAAGCGAGGACGTCGAGCGAGGCTTGATTCATGCGTGGCAGCGACGCAGAGGACAACTAGAAAAAGGGGGTAAAAGAGGATGGTGAGTTGATGAAGTTGAGCAGGTGTCTTTGATTCAGACCAGCCCCGTTGAACATAACACTTGGTTCACATGAGAGAAAAGAGATGAGAGCGATGAAGACGCAGGGAAGGAAGATGATGTTGAAGTGGGGATACGCCGTTAATCCCTTCGACATGGTTAGGGTTTATGACATCATTTCGGCATGATGTCTACAATAACCCGGCTCATAATACCTAAGGCTGTGTAGCTCAGTGGAAGAGCACGGAGATCTAATCTGGGGTCTTGGGTTCGATCCCCAATCTGGCCATGTACTTTTCCCTATTTGAGGTCCCTTTCAATTGTTGTCCAGGGTGCTGCTCAGCATATAGGGTGACACCCCCTGGGACTTCATCAGATGATATTTCAGAGTGCGAGTCCAAGTCCTTATATACTGCGTGTATCTGTAAGTAAGGTGTCGTCGTTGCAAAACGCTAAGTCAAAACTTGTGAGGGAAGGTAGGTAGGAGTGGGGGAAAGTAAAGCGAAAGAGTCCAAGTGAATGTGAGAAACTATGAGAGGCGGACGGTTGGTCATAAGGCTAAGGTAATGTTCTGTCCCTGGCGCTAGTGGTGTCGTCGGCGTGTACTGTACTCAGGCAAGCATCGAGATGAAATGGGGGAGTAAAGGAAAGGAGGAGAATGGCGACAAGGAGGTGAAACAAGAAGGAGAATGGTGACAAGGAGTCTAACTGGTTGAAGGAGAGAGGTTGAAGAGGCGATGTGGGTGGCGTCGACGAGGCACACTAAGTCAATAAACGAGGGTGAGAAGTGGGCAAAGAAAATAATGAAACATCGGGTGCACCTTTGTCAGAGACAAAGACCGCCACTCTAGACTGCTCAACGGTCATGGGTGTAAGCATGTACCGAGTTCCCAGGTTCTGAGGGCAGCAAAGGTGACAGAGGGATGGAGTGAAGAATGATGGAGTGAGCTTTCCAAGGTAGGCCCCTTGACGATGTCATGGATGAGGAGTTGTTTGAGGGATAGTGGATGATTGAGGGTTGGAATCGGGAATGTTAATCATATTTGGCCATAGAAAAGAGCGACGAAGGTTGAGATGAGATGATGGAGAGACGGAAGAGTGGGGGAGACGAGGCGAGGAGGAAAGGGACGACGAACACAAGTTGGTGGTGGTTGGCAATCATCCGCGATAGGAAGTCAGGTCACATGCCAAGCCAACAAGACTGAAGTGGTTGATAGTGGGTGGTTTTGCGCTCAAGGGCTGCGATGCCCTTACATCTCCCAGGGGGTTAAAAAGATCCTGAGTGTCCTCACTCACCCACCCAATACTGTCAGAAAAAATTCCAGCTTCCTCCGGCTCCTCCCTGTTGAGTGCAGCGATGTCTTGGGGGTCTAGCAAGTCAGTGAGGGGGATAGCAGAATGTTGATAAGTGACCCCTGCGCACTTAGCAGCTCAAAGGACAATCAGATATGGACTGCTGTTGTTATGTTTGGGATTGATCGGCGCCTTGGGCCGGGAAGTGGACACTGACACGTCGGCTATGACACCACCATCAGCAGTATATCGTCATGGACTTATGAGATCAGTCAGCCGGGTAAGCTCCGGCACATGTGATTGTACGATAACGGACCGGATCTTAGAATGACTCATAGTGACTCATACTAGGATAGCTGTACTAGGGTTCACGGTACTTACGCTATTGGCTAGTAACATTCAAGCGGCGCTTCAAAGCCCGTGCGTATCTGTATAAGTAGAGTAGTGCGAAGACCAAGAACGGCATCTTGGTCTTCTTCCAATACCACCATCATCTACTTGTCTTTACTAAGAGGCTTCCCCCCTCTTAAGTGAGTTGTCCGGCATATCCCCTTAGACCAGGGATCCCCGTGACTTATCTTCGCCTGTCCCTTCATGGATCAGTGGACTTCCCTGCAGACGTTGCAGCTTATCAAGTGTACCTCTATCGCAACGAACGCGTGGCATCTCCGTACCACTCCTTCTTTATCATCGACAGCACTTCGTGGGCCAGCACCAAGTATATCGACACAGTTCCCCCAGGCGTCATCCAACTAGAAGACCTCCACGCCTACTTCGGGAGAGATGAGAGTCTTCAACCTCACCCCGCATTCTATCCTCAGACCTTTGCTAACCGTAACTTCCGACTTTCAAGGATCGCCACACGTCAAAAAGCCTAAGTCAGGCAAACATCCGTGGTAGATGTTACATTAAGACCAAGATCCCACCGTGGCCAATCCTACAAGAACAACCAAGGATTTTTGGGTCCCCTTCCGACCCTACTACATCGACAGGAGAGGAGACCGCAATGTCCCAAAGAAATACCTAGAGAACGCATTTTGGAAAGACGATGAGGAAAACCCAGGATACTTCACCTACTACGTCAACCGACAGGGGCAAAGCCAACTCATCCCTGTAGAATTCAACTTCGACAATCTTTGCTGGGTCGAAATCCAGTGGAACGACACACACAACAAATACCAAGTTAACAGACCAGCGAGCTCAAGCCTTAGCCTCGACATCCTCCAATCCAACGTCACCACTAGAGACCAGTGGGGACCAATCGACGGAGAAGAAGAAGAACCAGTCCGATCACCAACACCAAAGACACCAGCACCATCCCCATCTATCACAAGCAACCCAGAAGAAATCCGCATCGTCAAGGATCAACAGGAGGAAGAACGCCTCGAACTGATCGCTAAGTCCATCCCCACAGACATGTCTGGCACCACTACATTAACAATGGCACAAGCCAGAACTGCAATATTTGGGAAATCCCCTGATGAAGGAGGAGGAGGAGGCGGAGGAGCACCACCAGGAGGAGACCCTGACGACAACCCCCACGACGATGGGCAGACAAGTGTACCTGCGTTCGCAATGCCCGACACAGACAAGTTCCTAGGAAAAGAACCCAAGATATTCACAGGTAACCATGATGAAGCGGAAGCGTTCCTCTCCCAATGGAACCGATTCGCAGGAGTCAATGCCGCAAACAGAAGCCTCAAGTCCCATACATCAAAGCCATGATGTTCTTAACCTATATCCAAGGACCACTCATCGACGAATGGGCAACAGAAACCACAAAGTGGCTCGACGCCCAAGCAAACAAGAACGACCCATGGCTCTGGGCAGGGGTAGAACTCGCATTCAAGGGACAATTCCGTGACAACCTGGAAAAGGACCGCGCAAGGGTGGAACTTGACAAAGGGTTCAAAATGGTCAACGAAGACATTGACAGCTACGTCACTAAATTCGAAAAGCTGGTTCGACAGGCTGACTACCAGTTGGACGAACCACTAGTCCTCGACAAATTCACACGAGGTGTCCCCCTCAAATTGTACCAGAACGCCTACCAGTTCCACAACCCGCGCAGCTACTCTCAATGGAAAAGCGCACTCATCGAACAACAGAAACGATACCTACATATGAAGGCCAGGTCAGACGGATTTGGGAGACAACCACAGGCCATGCCACGCCCCCGCCCAAACCAACCTCTTCGATTCCAAGCCCCGCAGAGGCAAGGAACCCAACAAGGGTGGCAACAGTACCGAAACCACCCCGACGCGATGGACACCACACCAGGAAGAGTCCAGGCACGAGTCGCCGAAATAGGCGACGTCAATCGCAACCACCCAGAAGACCCCAGGGACTGGACCCCAAGAAGACCCCCATTCCCACCAAGAGCTGGATTCATGCAGCACAGGGGAGGAGGACGCGGAGTCCTAAACATCAGGGATGTAACCTGCTTTAACTGCAATCAGAAGGGTCACTTCTCACGGGACTGTAACCAGCCAAAGAAAGCACGGGGCAGAGGAGCCTACATAGAAGAAATCCCCACTGCTCCTCAAAGCGTAGCAGGAGACGCCCTTATAGACTTCGACGGGCCAGTCCAAGCTAACCGCACGGACACCAATCCCCAGATTGACGACATCATGGGTCACATCGCTGCCTTATCAGAAGAGAAGAGGGAGGTGTTCGCACGAGACATGGCAGGGAGGCAGGATTTTCAAAGTGCCTGAACCCAACGGCCTGGGTGAGGGCTTTAAATTGTAACTTGTCACTTATCACACACTATCGATCTATGCATGTCCCAGTTTCGATTTGCACGAGCTACTACATGGCCGAAAAGAAAGCACTGGTGGACTCTGGAGCCACCCACAACTTCATACATCCAGACTTCATAAAGAAAATGGGGTTAGGGACCAAGGAACTACCTAACCCCCAAGATATATGGAACATAGATGGGACGCATAACAAAGGAGGGAAAATCACCCACTGCGTTGATCTAAACATACAAACTGATGGAAAACTTAAAACCATCCAGTTCCTCATCACCAACGTAGGAGGGGAAGACCTCATTCTGGGGTACCCCTGGCTAGCAACATTCCAACCACGCATACAATGGGCCACTGCCACAATGGATACCAAACAATACCCAATCATCATACGCACCATTAACCCCAATCGAACAGCCACCATCCAGGCAGAAATTCGAAGTATCGTCACAAGGATACAAAATGAAGAACGGGAGCAAGCCTACAAGGAACTAGAGGAGGAAATGAACCCAATATATGGACGCACAACGGCAATGGAATTGGCAATCTCGGCACAGTCAACGGAAACAAAGGAATTACCCGATGAATACAAAAGACACGCAAAGGTATTCAGCGAGGAAGAATCCTACCGATTTCCACCCCCTAGACCATGGGACCACGCCATCGACTTCAAACCAAATGCTCCGGACCACATCAACTGCAAAGTCTACCCACTCAACCCAACGGAGGACAAAGCACTGGAGGAATTCCTAGACGAACAATTGGCCAAAGGATACATTCGACCGTCTAAGTCTCAGTACGCAGCCCCATTCTTCTTTGTTAAAAAGAAGGACGGAAAACTACGGCCAGTACAGGACTACAGGGAACTCAACACATGGACCATATGCAACCAATACCCACTCCCACTCATACCGCAGCTAATTGCAGACCTCAGCAGAGGATGGATCTTCTCTAAATTTGATGTCAGATGGGGATACACAAACATCAGAATCAAACCCGGAGACGAACACAAGGCAGCATTCAGGACAAAACGAGGTTTCTTCGAACCATTGGTAATGTACTTCGGCATGACAAACGCACCAGCAACCTTCCAAGGGATGATGAACTCAATCTTCGAACCACTCATCGAATACCACGAGAAAAAGGGAACCATCATACGCGTATACATGGACGACATTGGAGTCGCAACGGCAACCACGGAACAAGCCCATACGGAAGCAGTTCATGATATCCTGGACTTACTAGAACAACACGACTTATACCTCAAATTGGAAAAGTGCACATTCCACTCCGACACCCTCGATTACCTGGGGGTAATCATTAAGAAGGGGGTGATTCGCATGGACCCTGTCAAAATTTCTGGAATCCGTGATTGGCCAACCCCCAAAAACGTAAAACAGGTGTGATCATTCCTAGGGTTCTGCAACTTCTACCGCACTTTCATTCGAAATTTTGCCACACACGCACGCCCACTCAACAAACTCACGCGCAAAGACACGGAATGGTCATGGGGAACGGAGCAACAAGCAGCATTCGACAAACTCAAAACCCTTGTAACGGAAGAACCAGTGCTCAAACACCCAGAACTGGACAAACCCTTTGAACTGGAAGTCGACACTTCGGGATACGCAGTAGGAGCAGTACTACTCCAACGAGACAAGGACAACAAACGACACCCAATCGCTTATTATTCCAACACCCTTAACGCGGCAGAACGAAACTACGACATCTACGACTTGGAGCTATTAGCTATCGTCAAGGCACTAAGAAACTGGAGAGCCTACCTTGCAGGATCCCCACACAAAATCAAGGTGTTCTCTGATCACATGAACCTGCAGTACTGGAGATCCCCCCAAAAGATAAGCAGACGAGTGGCAAGGGAAGTGTTGGAACTCTCCGAATACGACATAGAGATTCACCACATCAAGGGAACAGCAAACGGAAGGGCCGATGCCTTGTCAAGGAGGCCCGACTACGACCAAGGAGAGCATGACAATGAACAAGTCACAGTACTCCCTGATCATATATTCGTCCGAGCTGCGAGTATCGACACCACGGAAAACCCAACATGCATAAGCCCGGAAATCACAATGGACGAAATGCAACCCACGCACCCAGTATACACCCAGGACAACAACACCATCACGAAATGGGTAGACCCACACAAACTCAAGTGCATCGAAAATACGTGGTACAAGGAGGGACAAAGAGTGGTCACAGGGGACGCGCACAAACAAAAGTGTATTATACAAGCCCACCATGATACGCTCGCCCATGGACATCCTGGAATCAACCGAACCATCAAACTAATCGAAAGATACTATTGGTGGCCAGGACTTCGGCAAGAGGCACAAGATTACGTCAAAGGATGCGCCAACTGTCAGCGAATCAAGGTCAACAACCGACCAACGCATGCCCCTCTACAACCCATATTCCCCAAACCGGAAGCAACTCCGTTCGAGGTCATAGCACTAGACTTCATCACAAAACTTCCCCAATTGAATGGCTGCGATTCCATACAGACAGTAACGGACCACGACTGCTCTAAAGCAGCAGTGTTTATCCCATGCCTGGAGGAAATAAGCGCAGAAGGAACTGCGGCCCTGTACGTGACACATGTTTTCCCTAGATTCGGACTGCCAGCGCGCATCATCAGTGACAGAGATCCAAGATTCACGTCAAAATTCACCCGCGAACTGTGCCAAATACTCGGGATCGAGCAAAACATTTCCACGGCATATCACCCCAGAACCGACAGCCAATCAGAACGGACCAACCAGTGGTTAGAGCAGTACCTAAGGTTCTGGGTTAACGAACGGCAAGACGACTGGACACGATACCTACCAATGGCGGAATTCACGAACAACTGGCCGAACGAATCCACCAAAGAATCTCCTTTCAACGTCCTCATGGGGTACAACCCACGTGCTGATTGGATCGATCGACCTTCCCCTATCCCACAAGTAGCGCTGCGGGCGCAGCAGTTCAAGGAAGCTAGAATGTGCACCCAGGAACTGATGATCAAGGTGCAGCAGGGGTGGATCAAACACAAGGACACTCCGAAATATCAAATCGGAGACCTCGTGTGGCTCGAAGGACGCCACCTACATACCAACCAACCAACCGCAAAACTCGCGCCAAGAAGACATGGCCCATTCCAGATCATCCAGGTGATGTCCGCAGTCAATTACCGTCTAGAACTTCCCACACAGTGGAGCATCCACCCAGTATTTCACACGGACCTTCTAACTCCATACAAAGAAACTCCCACACACGGCCCAAATTACCAGCACCCACCGCCAGATTTGGTTGAGGGAGAAGAAGAATACGAGGTCGAGAAGATTCTAGACTCTCGGCAGTTCGGCAGGACAAAGAAACTGCAGTATTTGGTCAAGTGGCGCGGATATCCGGACTCGGACAACCAGTGGGTCTCCAAGGATGACGTGTTCGCTGATGAAGCAATTTGGGAATTCAAACGTTCAAACCCCACCAGAGAAACACATATAAGCGCAGGGAAAATCCAAGAGACGTCCCCATCCCTCTCTCCATCTCTCACACATACTCATGCCCTCTCCTCGAGTTCAAGTCCACTATGTCCTCGATGACCTACTCCCAGTATCAATCCAGCCCACCCTCATCGTTCAGGACGTGCCACCATCACCCCTGTCGCTTCCCCAGTCCATTCACGACGGAGCAAGTCGTCCACCAACCCCCGTACCATTCCTACTTCCTTCGCCAACCCCTACCAGAGTTGGTACAAGAGATCCTTCACCGACCAACATGTCGACGACAGCTCAACCCGATTCGGACGAAACTCTGATTCAAGAGGACCGGGACTTCGACCGATACCTATCGGAGGAACATTGCCCTCTACACGAACACCTCATTTACGGCAACCACCTCACTACCACGCACAACGAAACCCCACCGCTATGCACCACCAACGGGGAACCTATCCATATGTCGAAAGCTGCTCAACCCCAGATCCGCCGGTACCGTGCAGAAGAACACAGCCCGATTTCCTGACGCGAGGTGGAGACTCCTCCACCCGTCGGGTTCCAACACAACAGGGGAGTACATTATATCCCTTTCCAGATCCGCGATGCTCAAGACTGGCTGCACCCAGCTCAGTATACGCAGCTCATCCTCACGGCGGACCCATTCGTCCTTGCCTACAGGAGGGGCAGCGACCAGCAATACGGGAAGCCTGTGCACGCCGCCCCCAACTACGACCACCCCATGGACGGCCACTACTACGACAACGACCTGATCTTCTTAGATCAGCGCAGCTCCATGCGCGAATCGGTCGACCGTGCCCTCACGGGCATGAAGGACCTCACCCTCATTGCGGAGGTTCATCACTACCGCTGTGCACAGGTGGGATACAAGGCCAAGGAGGCGGAGTTGGCGAAGAAGATGGACGAGAGCTGGACAAGATAGCTCGGGTAAGGAGGGATTGCGTGCTCCGGCTCCAAAGGGCCAACGTGATCACCCGCATCAAGGCGGAGCGGGACTCATACCGCCTGGGAGTACAGGCAGGGCTGCAGGTCGCGGAGGAAAGGGAGGCCGCCCAGCGCGGTCGAGCTGGGGCTCGACCATAAGAAGGGGGTGATGTTACGTTCGGGATCAATCGGCGCCTCGGGCCAGGAAGTGGACACTGACGCGTCGGCTATGACACCACCGTCAGCAGTATATCGTCATGGACTTATGAGATCAGTCAGCCGGGTAAGCTCCGGCACATGTGATTGTACGATAACAGACCGGATCAGAGAATGACTCGTAGTGACTCATACTAGGATAGCTGTACTAGGGTTCACGGTACTTACGCTATTGGCTAGTAACATTCAAGCGGCGCTTCAAAGCCCACACGTATCTGTATAAGTAGAGTAGTGCGAAGACCAAGAACAGCATCTTGGTCTTCTTCCAATACCACCATCATCTACTTGTCTTTACTAAGAGGCTTCCCCCCTCTTAAGTGAGTTGTCCGGCATATCCCCTTAGACCAGGGATCCCCATGACTTATCTTCGCCTGTCCCTTCGTGGATCAGTGGACTTCCCTGCAGACGTTGCAGCTTATCAAGTGTACCTCTATCGCAATGAACGCGTGGCATCTCCGTACCACTCCTTCTTTATCATCGACAGCACTTCATGGGCCAGCGCCAAGTATATCGACACAGTTCCCCCAGGCGTCATCCAACTAGAAGACCTCCACGCCTACTTCGGGAGAGACGAGAGTCTTCAACCTCACCCCGCATTCTATCCTCAGACCTTTGCTAACCGTAACTTCCGACTTTCAAGGATCGCCACACGTCAAGAAGCCTAAGTCAGGCAAACGTCCGTGGTAGACATTACAGCTGTAGATAAGATATGCAGGATTTATGTAGATTAGATTATTATGATCACACAATCTTGGACTTGTTGTATTTAGTTATCTATGACATCATAGAACCCAGACTTTGCGTTGTACTCAACACTCTTGTAGTTTCCCTTTGTTCTATCCTTATTATGATGTCAGTATGATATCATTAGTCTAGATTCTTCTTGTTCTTTTGTCCCTTGTTCTCAGAACGTCCACTCCTTTGTCCGACTGTAGAACAACGTCTCTTGTATTTACTGTGACCTGGTGTTACTTGCGTCACCCTGTAGTTTTGTATAAGTAGTGTAGCTTGGACACTCCTGGTCCACATCAGTTCTCATCTGTTGTGTGCCAGGTATGTCTTCTCTCTTGTATAACAACATCAGTTCTCATCTGTTGTGTGCCAGACTACCATCTGCTTCACTTGCTTGATTGCACTCTGTTGCTGCTTCCAGCCACCCTTGATATCTCACCACAGTCTTCAGTTCACTGTGAGTATCATCCCTTCATGTGCACTGTTCATCACGGAACCAGTGCGAGAGAAGTAGGGGATGACTTGGAAGGCCGTGAAATGAAGCTTTGAGATAGTTCTGTCGAGTTCCGCTAACGAGTAAGCACCGTGGCAATTCCACCTGATGACGACCATGGGTCCAAAATACCAAGGCTTGATTTTACGAACATGGGTGTTTTCAGCTACGGAGTTTCAGACCAAAACCAGATCTCCTGGACCAAAGGAGTTGGTCTTGATATTATGGGCGAATTTTTGCCTGAAACCCATAGCAGCCGAAAGACGACTCTTAACAATGTTGTCTCGGATTTTTGCAAGGTCATCGTCGCACATCTGGAGCTGACATGCACGAATCGCAATGAGGTCGATGGTGGAGAGGAGTGGTGAGGTCAGGAATGAGGAATGTGGCGGTGGTGATATCGAAGGGAAGCTGAGGCTTGATGCCATGAGCCATGTAGAAGGGGGAATATCTGGTGGAGCGGCAGGTGGTAGCATGGTTGGCCCAGAAGATGTGCGCTGTGACAGCAGGCCATTTTGAGACGTTGCCTTCGCAGGTCTTGAAGAGGGATTCACAAATGGTCTGGTGCTGACACTCAACGATGCCGTTTGCCTGGGAGTTGTAAGGCAAGATATGAATGTGCCAAATGTTGTACTTGCTGGCTAGCCAGTCCAAAGCTGCGATGTAAGCTGAGCCATTGTCAGTGATGATCTCCTCAACTGTGCCCCAGCAGCACAGTATCTCCTTGAAAAGGAAGCGGCCTATAGTTTGTCCAGTCTCAGAGCGAAGCGCATGCCACTCGGGCCAGGTGGTAAGGGAGCAGCAGGCTTGTATGATGTAGGAGAAGCTGCTGGCGAGAGGCATGTGCATAGTGTCGACATAGGCTTTGCGGAAGAGCAGGGTGGGCATAGGAACGAGCACGGGGATGTGAATCTTGGTGGTCTGGTGGAGTTGACAAGTGTGACAAGTCTTGATGTACCAGCGAACGTTGTACTCAAGGGAGGGCCACCAGAAGTGGTTGAGAATGGTGTGTCTTGTGGAGTAGACACCTCTATGGCCAAATCCATCGTGCGCTTCGCGGAGGATGGCAGAACGTTGAGTGAAAGGAATGAAGAGCTGGTGTTGCCCGAGTCTGTTGCATTGCCAGAGTTGTTTGCCGACTAAGACGAAACACTTTGTCTTCCTGAGGAGCTTGTCCCAGTCGTTGCCGTTGAGGTCGCTAGGTTTCTTGAGGGTCTTCAGGTACTGGCGTATTTGCATTATTTCTGTCTCCACGTTGAGGGTTTTGCTGTTGATGGGGAAGTTGACGAGTGGGTTGGCAAGGTCTTCAGTGGTTGCACTGAGAACAGAGAGGACGCCTAAGTTGAAAGGTGGCCGAGAAGTTTGCGTCATAGAGTGAGCCCAGATTCCCAGTCCGAGAGTCTTGTCAATCCATTCTGTGGGATCATCTTCATCGGCATCCTCTCCCTCCACAGGTTCGCATCTTGAGAGTCTGTCCAGCCTGTGGTGCTTTTCGGCAGGAACATGGACGAGCTTGAAGTCAAAGAGGAGGATGGTGGTGATCCAGCGGTTGATGGTTGCATTGGGCTGGATGTCAGGGTTGTTGAGCATTCCATGGACGAAGACAGTGTCCATTTCGACTATGAGATTATTGACACCAACGAGATGTAGACAAAGGGCACAAAGGGCATGAAAGAGGCCATAGAGTTCTACCTTAGGCTGGGAATAGCGGCTTTCGCGTTCGTTCCACGAGATTGAGCCAAAGCAAGCGGGGTGTCGTTTGCCGTCTGTGCACTCCTGAGACAAGATGTAGCCTACACCGTGCCAAGATGAATCGACGCCTAAGAAAATGGGGCGGTCGGTAGAATAGTCAATGGAAATGAGAGCAGAGGAGTTGACGACGGTGTCCTTGAGTTGTTGCATGGCGTCCGCATGCTGATCGTTCCAGACGAAGGTTTCACCTTTGCGAGTGAGGTTGACAAGCAGGCAAGCCTTAGCAGAGTAGTTCTTGATCCAGATGTGCATGAAGCCAGTGAGACCCAAGAAGGTGCAGACGTTGGTGACGTTCTTGCAGGTCGGGCAGTCCCGAATTTTGGCAATCTTTGAGTTGTCGGGCACACATCCTTCATAGTTGCACTTGTGGCCGAGGATGATGACTTCGGGTACTGCGATGAAGAGTTTGGTGGCCAAGACGGTTGTGCCAGAGCTGCCAAGATGATGGAGGATGCGGTGTACATCGTTGAGATGCTGCCAGATGAACTTGCGGATGCCAGGGTTTTCAAGGGTGGCTTCGAAACCTCCGTCTTTTGTTTCATAATGTGAGGCCAGGCCCTTGATGCTGCAGTCATCTACGAAAGGCCAGGCGACGTGGGAGATCTCGGCTTCTAGGATAAAGGTGACGTCTTCATGGAAGATGGTGACCACGTTAGTCCAGCCCTGAGGCAAATGTTACTTGTAGCTAGAGCGTGCTATTCTCTGCTGTTCTGTGACTGTACAACGCTCCAAGTGGAGTTCCCTTATTTAGATATGCTTAGTCAGGTTGGTATATCCTGCAGAGGACGGAAAATATTCCCTTAGTCTTATATCCTCCTCTGCAGGTGAGTAATTAGTTTTACCTTGATCAATATAGTCTTATATCCTCCTCTGCAGTCCCCTTGTGTCCTCTGTGACTCAAGGGCCCTCTATAGGTCGCACTTTCACAGGTTATGGGCCCTGCCCTGCGCCTTAATTCATCCTTCCTGCTCTCCTAGCTGCTTCCATCGTCTTGGCTGCTCTTAGCGCCTTCACACTCATCCAAATCACTCCATTCCTTCCCACTCTATCGCACCCACCACGTTTACCATGTCTGCGTCAAGAGACTCCTCCATCTCGTCCATATCCACTCTCACCAACGAAAACTATCGTCTCTGGGCTGATGACATGAAGTCCTGGCTACAGCTCAATGGCCTTTGGCGACTGGTGTCTGGCTCAGAGAAGAAGCCAGTGGGAAAACCCGAGGTCTTGGACTCTAAAGGCACTGTCCTCACTGCTGCTACCCCTCCAGACGAGGACAAGCTGGAGAGATGGGAGGTCAAGGCTGAGAAGGCTGCTGGAGCACTCAAGACTGCCATGTCTCATGAGCTCAGGGTGCTCATTAGGGACTGTGAAGACGACCCCATTGCCATCTGGAACACCCTCAAGGCCTCCTTTGTGCAACAGCGAACTGCCCCTCGCTTCAATGCCTACCACACTCTCCTATCCATCCAGAAGGACGACTCAGAGTCCCTGGAATCGCTCATTAACAAGGTGGATGAGCAGATTAGAGTCATTCAGTCACTTTCACCCTCCTCCTTCACTCTGGACAACCTCTATGACGAGCTGGCTGTCATGGCCATCATTAGGGCGCTGCCACAGTCGTTTGACGAAGTTATACGCACCATCTCAGTCCTGGACAAGTTTGACAAGCAATCTGTGATCCAATCGCTCAGGAACATGGATCAGACGCGTTCAAACCTATCTGGGACCTCATCTGCCTTTTCAGCAACATCTGGGCCTTCCAGATCGCATCCCAGGGTGCCCCAAGCGTCTCAGTCCACACCTTCCAGCCATGCCCCACAAGGTGGCTCCTCCAGGAGTCGCAAATGTGACTTCTGCTCCCGCTTGGGCCATATTGAGGCCAAGTGCTTCCTCAAGGAGCGCCTCATGCGCCAGATCAACCACCCTTCATCCTCCACAGCTTCCCCTGCCTCAATCTTGTCTCAGCCACCTCCAGGGGCCTCACAGTCCGCCTCAGCTGCATCAGCAAGTGCCCTCTTTTCTGCTCTCCAGGTCGACTCTCACACTTCCTGGAATGCAGACACTGGTGCCTCAGCTCATATGACATTCAATCGTCACTGGATGCGCAATTTGAAGCCGCATCGCGTCGAAATTAGGCTGGCTGATGGGTCTGTGGTCTATTCTGAAGGGGTGGGGTCGGTCCGGTTCAATCCTGTGGTGAATGGCGAGGAAATGGCGCCTCTAGAGCTCACTAATGTCCTTTATGTCCCTGCACTCTGCAGTAATCTATTGTCTGTGCTATATCTCACTCTCCATCGCCGCTTCGTCGTCTCCATTGAGAGGGACACCCTACACTTCATCAGGGACAACAGGATCGCCTTCCAAGCGAAGACTGGAGCCTCAAATGCAGCCTATGTTGTTGGGCACACCATTCCAGTAGAGGAGTTCGCCTCATTATCATCTGCAACCACTCTTCCATTGGACTGGAACCTCTGGCATCGTCGCCTCTGCCACCATCACTTGGCAGGCATCAAGAAGCTGTGCTCTGGCAACCTGGTGACACCTTTGCTGCATTCAAACAGTTCAAGGCTTGGGCTGAGAATCTCACTGGAGCAAAACTGAGCACACTGAGGGACGATAAAGGTGGGGAGTACATGTCTGGCGAGTTTGAGGCGTTCTGCATAGAGCATGGCATTCAGAGGCAGCACACTGTCAGGAATCGCCCTCAGCAGAATGGGGTCGCTGAGAGGGCCAACAGGACGATAGAGGAAGCCATCATCTCCATGCTGCATGAGTCTGGCATGTCTACAGCCTTCTGGGGCGAAGCTCTTGCCACTTTCATTCACACTAGCAACAGACTCGTCACCTCAGCGCTCCCAGACAGCACACCTTATCAGGCATTCAATGGGAGCAAGCCAGATCTGTCTAGGCTTCGTGTTTGGGGCTGTACTGCATATGTGCTGATCCAGAGGGACAAGCGTCCACTTGGGAGCCTTGGATCGCACATGGAGAAGTGTGTATTCATTGGATACCCTCAGGGCTACAAGGGATGGAAGTTCTACAACCCTGTGACCAAGAAGGTGTTCATATCAGAGAGGGCTGACTTTGATGAACGGTTCTTCATGCTCCAGGCTCACTCTGTACCCCACCTGCCTCCCCCTCGTCTCAATTCCCTGCTTGAGATGCCTCCTACCTTGATTTCACTCCCAGACATCTCAGATGATGTCCTGGACGCTCCATCTGATTCACAGATGCCAGTTCATGGGGGAGATGGGTCTACTGCTTCTGATCTGCCATCTGTTCCTCATATCTCACCTCCAAGCGTCGCCCCAGTGCCTGCTCACTCACAGACACCTCCATCTATCTATCACTCACTTCCTCCTTCATCTTCATCGCCTTCAACCCCTCCAGCTCGCCATCCTCATCATCCTCCTGTTCCCCCTCGTCCGCAGCGCTCCAGACGTCCCAGAGATGAGTGGCTGCCGGAGCAATGGGCCGTTCCAGATCGCTACAAGCAGCCAAGGGAGCCTACACCAGCAGTGGTCTCTTCAGACGAAGATGACGACTCTGATGATCCCCTTGACATCATCCAAGCTGGTGCAGCGTCTACAGCTGAGCCCACATCCTATAGGCAGTCGCAGCAGCGCTCGGACGCAGATCTGTGGCACAAGGCATGTGAGGAAGAGATGGAGGCTCACAGATTGAATGGCACCTGGGAGGTCGTCAAGCTGCCGCCTGGGAAGCGTGCAATTGGCTCCAGATGGTTCATGAAGGTGAAGCACAATGCTGATGGCTCTCTGGACCGGTACAAAGCGAGATTGGTGGCCAAGGGCTATTCTCAGCGCCCTGGCTTTGATTTCAAGGAGACCTTTGCTCCCACAGTTCGCTACTCCACCATTCGCATTGTCCTTGCACTAGCTGCTCTGGAAGACCTCGAACTTCGCTCCATTGACATCTCTCATGCATATCTCAATGGCACTCTGGAGGAAGAGATCTACATGCTGCAGCCTGAGGGATTTGAAGTAGGCGGTCCAGATCATGTCTGTAGGCTGAGAAAGTCGTTATATGGCTTGAAGCAAGCAGGCAGGGTCTGGAACAAGACCCTTCACACTGTGCTCACATCTATGGGCTTCAATCGCGTCCAATCCGACCATGGGCTCTACATCTACCTCAGAGATGATGTCAGGATCATGATGCCTGTGTTTGTTGATGATATCACGCTTGCCTGCAAAGATGGAGCCAAGATTGATTCAATCGTCCAAGAGCTGTCCAGTCACTTCAAACTGCGAGATCTTGGCCCTACCACCCAGTTACTCGGCCTGGAAATCATCAGAGACCGTCCTAATCGTACGCTCTCCATCTCCCAGAGCCAGTACATCTCCAATCTCCTTCAGGAGCATGGTCTGAGCGATTCCAAGCCTGTCTCTACTCCTCTCAACCCTGGCATGCGTCTCTCCACCTCCATGTGCCCCCAGACCGATGCAGAAGCGTCAGAAATGCGCCAGTTCCCCTACATCTCTGTTGTAGGCTGCCTGATGTATCTGGCAGTCACCACAAGGCCAGACATCGCGTATGCTGCCGGAGTTCTTGCCAGATTCAACTCCAATCCTGGCTTGGCTCATTGGCAAGCTGCCAAGCATGTGCTTCGCTATCTGAAGGGTACAATCGACTACAAGCTTGTCTACAAGCCCTCCACATCGCCTGAGCCCTTCATCACTTACTCAGATGCTGATCATGGTGGTAACCCGGACAATGGCAAGTCGACTGGTGGATATGTGGTCAAGATTGGCTCTGGAGCGGTGTCTTGGAGCTCCAAGCTGCAGCCTTTGGTTGCCTTGTCCACAACTGAGGCAGAGCACATCTCTGCTGTTGAGGCGGGCAAGGAGATCCTGTGGATGCGTCAGTTCATGGGGGAGCTTGGCTACAGCATTTCTGGCCCATCACTGTTGAGAATGGACAATCAATCGGCCATTGCAGTGAGCAAGAACCCAGAGCATCACAGCAAGATGAAGCATCTCTCCCTTCGCCTGTTTTGGCTGAGGGATGCTGTTCAGGATGGGCTAATCACTCCTAGCTTTGTGACAACGCAGGAGATGGCTGCTGACATCTTCACGAAGGCGCTTGACCGGTTTAAAGTGCAGAAGTGTGCTAGCATGCTTGGTTTGTTTAGTTAACAGTTTGGAGCCTTGCACATTCATGGGGGAGTGTTATTTGTAGCTAGAGCGTGCTATTCTCCTCTGTTCTGTGACTGTACAACGCTCCAAGTGGAGTTCCCTTATTTAGATATGCTTAGTAAGGTTGGTATATCCTGCAGAGGACGGAAAATATCCCCTTAGTCTTATATCCTCCTCTGCAGGTGAGTAATTAGTTTTACCTTGATCAATATAGTCTTATATCCTCCTCTGCAGTCCCCTTGTGTCCTCTGTGACTCGAGGGCCCTCTATAGGTCGCACTTTCACAGCAAGAACCCAGAGCATCACAGCAAGATGAAGCATCTCTCCCTTCGCCTGTTTTGGCTGAGGGATGCTGTTCAGGACGGGCTAATCAGTCCTAGCTTTGTGACAACGCAGGAGATGGCTGCTGACATCTTCACAAAGGCACTCGACCGGTTTAAGGTGCAGAAATGTGCCAGCATGCTTGGTTTGTTTAGTTAACAGTTTGGAGCGTTGCACATTCATGGGGGAGTGTTACTTGTAGCTAGAGCGTGCTATTCTCTGCTGTTCTGTGACTGTACAACGCTCCAAGTGGAGTTCCCTTATTTAGATATGCTTAGTCAGGTTGGTATATCCTGCAGAGGACGGAAAATATTCCCTTAGTCTTATATCCTCCTCTGCAGGTGAGTAATTAGTTTTACCTTGATCAATATAGTCTTATATCCTCCTCTGCAGTCCCCTTGTGTCCTCTGTGACTCAAGGGCCCTCTATAGGTCGCACTTTCACAGCAAATGGGTGAGACAGAGGGCACTGATGGGGGACTGGATGGTGGTGAGATCGCGTGAGGCGATGTCAAGGGAGCGGTGGTCATATCCAACGAACAAGTCGAGCATGCTGTAACAGGCATGGCTGGCCATTGCTTCAATCAGCTGGTCGGCCAAAGGGGGAACTCCAGAGTTGCGGACGGTGTTGGCGTTGAGGGGTTGCAAGTTGTGAACAAGGTGTAGTGAGCCATTCTTCTTCTTCACACAAAACCATTGGGAGCGATATGAGGCATCTGAATGTTCGTAGACACCGGCGGCGGTCTTGTCCTGGAAGATTTGAATGACTTGCTCGAGGATGCTGGTCGGGATGGGGATATTCTTCTGGATCCACAGAATGTGCTTGATGACAGGGATCTTGACAGGTGAGAGGTAGTCGTCGCAGAACTGACCCTTCTCAGCTTCGGTCCACACTAAAGCGTGCTCGTTGACCTTGAGGATGTGCTGAAGTAGCTTGAGTTCTTCAGGCTGGAGGAAATCATAGTGGTTGAGGTCGAGCTCGTTGGGGCGTTCTTGAGTAAGTCGAGTGGTGTGGGCAGTAGGGGAGAAGTCAGGTGGGTGAGTCGGTAATGGGGGATGGGATTTGATGGGATCGTTGGGGATGCATCGGATGATGTGGTAGTCTTCGGGGAGCGACGCGGATACTGGTCGTACTTTGCGCGCTACCTTCTTGTAGGCGAGGACAGGTTGCGATGGCATTTGGAGAAGCTGAAGGGTGGGATCTTGAAAGTGAGGGATGCTGTCCATGATTGGAGGTGTGGGATGGGCTGTGAGTGTGAGCGTCCTTACGCATCTGACTTGCATTCGGTGAGCATGGGAAGGGATGGAGACAGAATGGGCGGGGTCTGTGGGGTCACGTATGGATACTTCTACACGTCTGTCAGGGTGATCTTCGAGTCAGCAGAGAAGGAGGTGGTGAAATGGTCGCCCAAGCAGGAGGTGAAAGGGAGCCCAGTTGACGATGTAAGCATGGATGGTGAAGGTGACATCCCTGACCCGCATGGTCAGGTTCTCGGCACATCTGAGCGTTTTGCTGACTAGCCCGTTAGCTCCTTCCATGTCCAGTCGGTGGTCGTGGTTAATAGACATGCCAGCCCTCTTGTGCTAAGTCCCAGTGGATGACGACGATCTGGGACCCTTGGTCCAGAACTCCGGCCTCGGTGACAGCGTTGTTGATCATGACATCGATCTTGCACAGGGGGAGGGAATACTCAGCGGATCATGGGACTGCGAGTTCAAGGACAGAGGCTGGTGAGGTGGTATCAGGGGCTTCTTTGAGACAGGTGGCGTCGACTCTGCGTGTGCGAAGCCACTCAATGAGCTCCTCGCAGATGCCTGAGCTTGCAGTGAGGATGTGGGCAGGAGTGACTTGAGCGAGCTTGCCGTCGAGCAGCCATTTGTAGAGCTCCGTGGAAAGCTGCTGGTCCTCAGCATTGGACTGATACTTGTACTGGGGGGCAGTGTGTGGTATAGGGGCAGGCGTGTTGGTGGCTTCTTTGGAAGTGGTGGGTGATGGGGTGGACTTCTTCGCCTGGGCAAGCTCGGGGAGCTTCGACACTTTTGTGTCCCGTTTCTTCTTTTCGGTGGCGTAGACTCCAAAGAAGTTGAGGCTGTCATCTGGTGTGCTCTCAACCTCGGCTGCATCTTTGTCCTCGGCACTGGTGACTTCGATGATATAAGCATGTGGGACGGGCTGCCCTAGGGAAGTTGGTATGGCTTCGAAGCTGAGTGAGGTGTGGGGAGGAGGATCGCGTGCGAAGGTTGCAGTGCTGGTGGTGTTGGGAGTGGAGGCGGAGAGCCAGGCATTGATCCTGGCCTGCAGGCAGCTGCTGGTGTTGTCGCTTGGGATAGGCTGGCCATTCGGAAGGTGAATGCAATCATTGTGGATCATCGCTCGTCCCATGTGGCAGTACTCTTGCGTGATGGGGCACTCTCAGATGCAGTGGTTAGTCTGGGAGCAAAACGAGCACCCCATAGGGCACAGGTGAGATTGGAAGAAGGTGGCGTCGTTGGAGACTGTGGGTGGAGCAGGGGCTTGCACTGCTGGCCAGGGCTGGTGATGACTTGTCGATGGGGCGGCAGGGGGTTGGTAGGAGAAGGTCTGGACTATTTCTGGCCTAGGAAGAATAGAAGCAACGTCGGGGTAGCGATGCGCGCAGCAAGCATAAAGAACTGCATATGTTCACTCACGGATGGAGAGCCCGTGCATCTTGTCCATGAGTTCGTCTAGCTTGTGGTCTTCCTCCTCCCGAGTGGGCTCAGTAAAGCGAATGGTCTTGGGTTCGGAAGGAATGGTGTTGCGTGGAGGAGAAGGAGCGCGGGGCAGAGGGTTAGTAGGGTGTGGAATGTCCCGATCTGGGCGAGTGAAAGTGTCTCTGGGGTTATAGTTGAGGAAGTGGTCTCGCTCCCTCCTGCATCCCTCGTGATCAGGCAGCTGGGGGTCGAGTTCGCTCTGGCCAAACCACCTTTTGGCTGGTCTCTCGGATCTGGCATAGTGCAGTGTGGACTGCTCCCAGCACTCTTGTAGCTGGATGGGGAAGAATGGGGAGGCGGTGAAGGTGGTGAAGATGGATCGAGCGATTTTGAAAACTTCTTCAAAGTTGTAGGGTTGCTTGGCCAATTGGTCTGGATATTTGCCTAGGAGCCTGGGCAGCATCTTCTCCCGGTCGCTAGGGTGAAATCTGTACCAGAACATGGAGTCGTGTTCTTTGTCGGTGATGCGACAGGCCTCCTGGAGGGGTTTGCAGAAGACCAAGAACTCTCTGTAGTAGTGCATGATGTCGTCTTTGCCGCGCATGCGCTGTTGACTAGTATAGTGGGCGTAGTCGAATAGTTTTTGTTTCGAGTATTTGGACTGAGTAGTAGCTCCTCCATATATGCCCTCAATAGATAGCTGGAAAAGTGCCCAATCGTGCGTTGTGTAGCCATCAAGAAGTTTCCACAAGTCCCAGAGGTCTGTAGGGATGTAGCGTGTGATGGTCTCCACTTTCTCTTGGGGTGTAAGGTTGCAGCTAGTGTTGCGCAGCAATACGCACAGCTAACAGGAATGGAGTTCTCACCTTTGAGTAGGTTGAGAGACTGTAGAGTGGAGAGGGTGTGCAAGTGAAGAAGAGAGTGAATATCCTATTCGCCTCCCTCCCCATGGGAGGGTTTTTATACTCTATGGTCCTACCCTGTCCATATGCGTAAAAGTGATGAATACAGGTGTCCATAATATCGCGTTTTTACACACGCCTGATGTAAACTACCACTTCAAGATAGCCATAGGGCTTCTCTCACTCAGAGGGCGTATTACGCCCACTATAGTACGTATCCCAACTACCGTAATAGGAAAACATACTACCGTAATGTTGTAACTGCTATAGATAAGGTCCTTACGTACTTATCTCGTTCCAACACTCCCCCTTGCTTAGTGCAGCTACTAAAGCGCATCTAAGCAATTACCTAGCAATCTCATGAGCATTGGGAATGAGCATCAAGTGAGCGTTGCATAGGAGTCGATGAGACTATGGCTGTCTCTAACCTGTCTCATCAAGTTGTGAATGGGTATCATCAATGACATTCTTCCAACTTGAAGTCTGATTATTATGTTCCCATCGGGGACAGGACGTACGAACTCCCTTCTGGTAGTTCAATGAGAGGCTTAGAGCCAGATGTCTGCTTTCGAGAAGCGACATTGCACCATGTCTAGTTAGGTGATTCTGTCCTGTTCTATGAGGAGACAGTTGCTTGTTGTGTTCTTCATGAAGAAGAAACGATGGATGCGGAGGACATAGAGAAACATGTGTTCCTCAGAAGTACAAAAGTTCCTTCACGCTCTCCATCACGAATCCTCATCATCAGACATGGTGTGTATGAGTGGTGAGTGGCCAAACTCTAGCCCTAGCTGTTCCCTGAATTTTAGGAATTTAATGTGACCCAGATTCTTAGTAAAAAGATCGGCGGGGTTCTCAGCTCCTTCAATGAAGAACAATTCTATCTTCTTTTCACGGATCACATCACATATGTAATGGTGATGCAAATCAATGTGTTTGATCCGTTTCTCCTGAACAGGATTAGAAGATAAGAATATGGAGCCTTGATTGTCTCCGCATAATGGAATAGGTCCGAGATTTATTCCAAGCTCACTAAAGAGCGAGCGAATCCAGACCAATTGTCTGCTTGTATCACACAGCGACATGTATTCTGCTTCAGTGGATGAGAGCGTGATAGATTTCTGCACTCTAGAATTCCAGCAGAACACTCCATTAGCCATTTTTACTAAGTAGCCTGTAGTGGACTTTCTGGTAACTGGGTCAGAAGCCCAGTCAGAATCTGCGTATGCTATTATACCACCATCGCTTTTGCCATCAAAGACTAAAGCATAGTTTGAGGTACCAAGTAGATAGTGGCAAATGTAAAGTGCACGCTTATAATGGTCCTCAGATGGGTTGGCAGCAAACTGCACCATCTTTGTAACAGCATAGGCAATATCTGGTCGCGTACCAATCATAATGTATAGGAGAGACCCTATCACTTGTTGGTATGACGCACGGAGCTCTGGGGTTGCGGTTCCCTTATTAGGGGATGGATGATACCCTTCCGGTAGTGGGGTAGGTACTGATTTGGCGTTAATCAGGTTAAAACGCTGCAGCACTTTCTGAAGGTAATCCTGCTGATCTATCAGGATTCTACCCTTAGAATGTAATATGCGCATGCGTAGAAACTCTTTGGTATCACCCAGGTCTCTGCATTCCCATATCCCCATGAAGTGTTTCTTCAGGGATGCTATGTCCTTTTTACTTCTCCCAAGGAAAAGAACGTCATCAACATAAACGATTGTTTTGTCTTCATTCACAAACAGACCTGAGTCTGATTGAAGTCGTGTGCAGCCAAGGGTGCTCATGGACTTATCCAGCGCTCTCCACCAAGCGAGTGCTGCTTGTTTAAGTCCGTATATAGCTTTCCTAAGGCGCATGACTTTATTTTGTTGGCTAGGGTCTTTAAACCCTTCAGGTTGTTCCATATAGAGTTCCTCATCGAGGTCTCCATAAAGAAAGGCAGTTTTGATGTCAAGTCCAGAGATGTGCCAATCCTTCAGCGCTACAAGCACGAGCATCATCCAGACGGTCTCAAACTGTACCACTGGCGAGAATATTTCGTCATAATCTATGCCTTCAACCTGTGAAAAGCCTTTGGCAACTAGCCTGGCTTTTTTACGGCCATCTGACTTTAAGTCAAATACCCATCTATTCTTGATCACCCTTCTGCCTTGCAGCGGGTTAACAAGATCATAGACCTTGCGTTTGTGAAGAGAGGCAAGCTCTTCTTGGCATGCATTACGCCACTCCTCCTCAGGTTCACTTGGCATTTTAAGAATGTCCCGATAGGTCCATTCGTGAATATTAGAGGTATCAGGTGACTCTAGATCCAATGGTGAAACTGCTTTGGCGAGCAGAAGATCTAGAAATTTGACTCCCCCTTCCTGAGCTAGGCAGATCAGAAGTTGCTGATCTACTCCGTCTGAATCATGCGGATTATCACTCTGTGCACTGGAAGAGTCAGGATCGGCTTGTTCAGGAATGTCACCTGAAGCCATCCAACTCAGACGTGGACGCTGCTGGGAGCTACCTGGCTGCGGTTGTGTCAATTGTCGCCATGTGCGAGTCCGCGCAATGTCTCGAATAATCGTAGTAGGAGGCCTATCTCCATAGACATTATCAGGACGAGTAACTAGTTTCCTTGTACACCCCGAGCGCCTAGGTTCACTAGGACCAGGTACTGGTTCAGGGGGTAAAGGCGGAGGTAGCTGCGATCCAATCCCTCTAGTATGAGTACTAGGAGGGGGTCCAGTGGCCGGCTGGGGAGTGCTTCTCCCTTTGGTAATAGGGGGCTCAGGTGGTAGGTCGTCATCATCACCAGGAGTGGTATGGTCTTTAGACAGCTCATGCGGAACTGTATCATCTAACTGAGTTACACCATGGGGCTCACGTCTAGGATTGTCTGTTGGACACCTAGGAAATAGAGCTTCATCAAAGAGTGCCTTGTCTGAATAGAACAAGGTATTTGGCGTGCGCATGAAGACATCAGCCTTCATTCTAGGTCCTCTACCAAGGTAGATCATTAGCTTGCTTTTGGGAGAAAGTTTATTCACCCGGCGGGCTTCTGGAATATGTACATATGCGCCACAACCAAATACTCTAAGATGCGATATATCAGGGACTTCATTGTGCAATAGTTTGTAAGGAGTCTTCCATTGAAGGCGACTTATGGGGGTTCTATTGTAACAATGTGCAGCGTGTAGGACTGCAAATTCCCACCAGCTCTGTGGTAAACAAGCATCAAGGCGCATAGCCTGAGCTTTGTCCATTATAGTACGCATAAAGCGCTCAGCACGCCCATTTTGCTGAGGAGTATGTGGCGCTGACTGTAGCACTGTAATGCCGGCATCCTTAAGCTGCTTTAGGAAAGCATCCGATTTGTATTCACCGCCGGCATCAGACATCCATTCTTTTATGGTAGTGCTAAATTGATTTTTAATTAGTGCAAGCCACTGCTTCAAAGCAGTAATAGCAGAGGCTTTATCCCGTAAAAGAGTAATCCATGCAAACGAAGTATAATCATCAAAGAAGACGATAAAATACTTGTATTTATGGTATGATGGTAAAGGGAAGCTTTTCAAATCAGAATGTATTCGATTGAAAGAGGCTTTAGCCCTTGTGTCAGACGGAGGATGTAAGGCAGCAGGCATTTTGCCTTGTGCGCACCCAGGACAAATGTTATCAGAGGAGGGAATTATAATCCCTTGTGGAAAGCCCTTAGTGTGTTCCTTAGCTCATCTCAAAACCTCTTTGGATGGGTGACCGAGGCAACGATGCATAAGGTCATAGTCTACATTGAGTAATGCAGACTGGTTCGCAATAAGCGACTCAGTTAGAGTGGATATAGAGGCATCTAGCCAATATAGAGATTGTCCGTGAAGAAGGGGTTTACATTGGACAATGGTCTTCTTTTTACGTAGCAAGTTAATATGCTGTGAATTCCCCAAAACGTGCAAACCTTGCTGTAAGAAGACTCCCATAGATAGAAGACGTGTGCTCATTCTAGGAATGTATAGGACCGGATACACCTGCGTGGTCATGAGTTTGTCTGTGATGTAATGCTCTAGCAAGACAGTTCCGGTTCCTTCAACATAGAGAGTATGAGCTGCAGTCTTTACAGGAATCTTATCAGACTTGGCAGTTGGCTTATAGTCGATGAAGTCACTAAGTTTATTAGTGAAATGTGCTGATGCTCCTGAATCAAGGAGCCACATATTTTTTGTACGTTCTAAACACTTAACGCATTGACTGAAGTACTCATTGTGCTCACACTCAAAAGAATCGAGGAGAGCGCTGCTAATATTGTACATTTTGAGTAACTTTGGTGCTACTACATGCGATTCTCATAGATATATGAAACTATTACAGCTGCCCCATTTTGGATTTTTTGGGGGCAGGGCTAATACTGTAATGTTATCAGCATGTGGTGCGCAAAGTGACGAAAAAACGTACTCTTCATCACATGATCCCCAATCAAGGATCTCAGTATCCGGTCCGGTCAAGAAAGACTCTGGTGTCAAAGATTGGCCTATAGAGACCGAAGGAGAGACAAGGGCGTCGAAACGAGGGTCCGTTTCTTTGCCATTATCTTTCAGGTACTGCTGATTGCTATGCCAAATGGATTCAATCCGTTCATTAGAACGTGATCGAGGAGGGAAATGGCTTTTGCCGGTAGTAGCCCACCTGACTGTTGCTTCGACAATAGAAGCCGGGTCGACGTAAGGAGGCGTGGGGGCACGGTTTTCTGTATTAGAACCCCCATCGCTTATCGTCAGATCTGATAAGTCAAGTTGGAGAGCATTGGAATGCTCACCAAATATCTCGGTGTCATTGAGGCCATCTATGTTCATGATTGATTGCGCGCTGCCCAAGGGCTGCTGTGACATATCAATATCGAAATCGGAGTCATACTCCTCATCCATGAACTTTTCAATGCGGGGGTGCATCAGCGCATCAACATCAGCAAAGCGCTGCTCAAGCATCTTTACGGTCTGGACTGTAGCGGGTACATCCAGCTGTTCAGCGAGCGTCAATGCCTTATTGACTAAAGGGAAGAAGCCCGAAGTCCTCTGAGGGGAGGATGATTCGACTTCTGTCCTCGTGGAGACACCAGATGACCCAATATGAGTCACCTTGTGGGAAGTGGGGGGGGCTAATGTGGCGACGGAGGCAATATGCGAGTGCTGTGGAGCATGGGCAGGTGCCTTGCCTTTCCCTTTAGCCTTGCCTCTTCCGGATCCACGTCCTCCGTGCTGCCTGAAAGGCTGCTGCTGGTTGGATGGGCCGGGGGTGCTAGGCTGCTGCGACGAAGAACCCTGCTTAGAGAAGCGAGGGTCATTGCGCTTCCGCTTAATGGCAGAAAGCTTCTGCGCGTTATGGGCGGCCTTATGCTGTCCGCGATTGGTCTCAGTCTCGTACTGGCTCTCGACACAAGCTGATACGGTGGCGAGCTGAAGATCTGCCAGGGCAAGATTGTTGCACATGACAGGAATAAGGTGCTCCCATTTCTGGGGCAGAGCAGACATAGCAATGAGTGCCTGCAGCTGTGGGCAAATGGCAAGAGTGGTGGCGTTGGCTCCAGTACCAACAGTGACTGCTCCAAGACGAGCGAAAGCAGCAGCCATTTTCTTGAACTGGGGAGCGGGATGCTGATTGGTGTTAAAGTGGATAGAGATGGCTTCTTTAAAGTCCTTGTAGATGTGGGGCATGGATACCGCACCGTACCGGTCTTTAACAGATTCCCAGAGAAGCTGGGAAGTGTTGCCAGTAACTGCCTGCTGTATAGCAGGCAAGAGGCGAAGGGTAAGATTACCCCTGGCCATCTCATCGCTTTGCATTCAAGCCGCTCTTTCAGCGGCATCGGCAACAGGAGGGACAGGGATGGTGCCAGCAACGTAGCCCCAGAGCCCTTGCAACATAAAGAGGGCAGTCATCTGCTTAGACCAGGTAGCCCAGTTAGAGCCATCAAAGACGGGGACAAGCGTAGTGAGTTGGGACGACATAGGTGTAAAAATCTGTTGGCTTTGAGAACGTCAGCATTGCATTACAATAATAACAATACTGAGTAAGATAAAAAGCCAATATTAGTCCCGTTTTGACCCATAGGTCAATTCTATGTTGTGCGCTGGTCTTTGCAGTCTGCCAGTTAATCGCTAAGCCAATAGAACTGCTCAGCATCACCCCAAGGTTGTCATGTACAGCGCCTCCAAATTAATGGAGGTTGATACATGGCCTTGTTTAGTTAGGCGAGAGGCCTAGTCTGTGTACTCCTTCAGAGCACAATACTGGGTTGTTATGAACCAGGGAGCCTCCTTGAGTCTAGTGCCTACAACCGCACGAGTCCCTCTTTGCAAAGGCAACATTGTGGTGGGCGATGACCACAAGGCACAACTCTGTCAAAGAGTGCGACGGCAAACCCTGTAACAGGGCCCATAACCTGTTGTGCAGCAATACGCGCAGCTAACAGGAATGGAGTTCTCACCTTTGAGTAGGTTGAGAGACTGTAGAGTGGAGAGGGTGTGCAAGTGAAGAAGAGAGTGAATATCCTATTCGCCTCCCTCCCCATGGGAGGGTTTTTATACTCTATGGTCCTACCCTGTCCATATGCGTAAAAGTGATGAGTACAGGTGTCCATAATATCGCGTTTTTACACACGCCTGATGTAAACTACCACTTCGAGATAGCCATAGGGCTTCTCTCACTCAGAGGGCGTATTACGCCCACTATAGTACGTATCCCAACTACCATAATAGGAAAACATACTACCGTAATGTCGTAACTGCTATAGATAAGGTCCTTACGTACTTATCTCGTTCCAACAGCTAGTGGCCAATTCCTCATATTCCTGGAGGAAGTCGTCAAGTGGGTCTCCTACGTGTCCAGAGAAGTATGGTGCGTTATGTGAGCAGGCAGCTGGCATGGCCGTGGGGCCGGTAGCAGGAATGGAAGCCATATGTCTTGGGGCTGCAATGACTGTGGGAGGGTGTACTGGTGTAGCTGGTGTGGCAGTTGGAGCAGGAGCGATAGAGGATGCTGTATAAGTTGGGGCGGAAGAGGAAATGGTTGTGGTAGGGTTTGGAGTGGAAGATGGGGATGATGCTGCGGTAGAGGGTCGTGATGGAGGATACTGTAGACGGTGTGTTGAGACTCAAGGAGGAGGCAACAGAAGCAAGATTAGGAGCGAGAGCCAAAGAGGCTGTAACAAATGAGGTAGGAGGAGGCAGTAGCGGCTTTTGTGGATTAGAGAGTGATCTAGCTTTAGCGGAGACTATGAGAGAGGTTGACTGAGCAGGCAAAGGTAGATTTGACGAGGTAGCAGGAGTACAAGATGTCGAGGGTGAGATGGTAGATTTTAGGACTGGGATCAGGGAAGGAGGGACGAAGTGTTTATAGCTTTGTGCTACAAGAGTCAAGAATGGGATCGAGGACTGTGGGGATGGTTCAGTTTGGGGGGAGAAGGAGCCCGGAATAGACTGGGCATGATTAGGTCGAGGGGTGATTTCATAGTCGGAGGTGAAGGCTTCTGTGATATTGAGTGTCGAGTTGCTGGTGGACGGTTCTGGCTGGCACGGTGGTGTCTCGGGCGATGTGTTGGTAGATGTGGTTTCTGGCTTTCTGATGAACTTTCTGAAGATGTCTCTAGGTGGTAGACTCGACTGTCTGGGCATATGGTTGGTCACCAGAGGTGACTGAGAAGAGAGGAAGGATACAGGGGAGAGGGGGGTTAATCCACTAAACTCAGCCTCACTGGGGCAGCCAGATGTATGTGCTTGAAAGCGCATGAGTGAGTAAGAGAAGGCTGAGGATGGGACCAAACAGAGGAGAGGAAAAGGGGGGAGTTGTCGCTGAGCCTTTGCCAGAATGAGGGCCCAAATCTTGAACGTTGAACAAATGAGTGAAATTCGAGACTTAGAAGATAAGCGAGGACATTGAGCGAGGCTCGATTCACGCGTGGCAGTGACACGGAGGACAACTAGAAAAAGGGGGTAAAAGAGGATGGTGAGTTGATGAAGTTGAGTGGGTGTCTTTGATTCAGACCGGCCCCGTCAAACTTAACACTTGGTTCACACGAGAGAAAAGAGATGAGAGCGATGAAGATGCAGGGAAGGAAGATGATATTTCAGAGTGTGAGTCTGAGTCCTTATATACTGCATGTATCTGTAAGTAAGGTGTCATCGTCACAAAACGCTAAGTCGAAACTTGTGAGGGAAGGTAGGTAGGAGTGGGGGAAAGTAAAGCGAAAGAGTCCAAGTGAATGCAAGAGACTATGAGAGGTGGATGGACAGTCGTAAGGCTAAGGTAATGTTCTGTCCCTGGCGCTAGTGGCGTCGTCAGTGTATACTGTACTCGGGCAAGCGTTGAGATGAAACGGGGGAGTAAAGGAAAGGAGGAGAATGGCGACAAGGAGGTGAAACAAAGAAGGAGAATGGTGACAAGGAGTCTAACTGGTTGAAGGAGAGAGGTTGAAGAGGTGATGTGGGTGGCGTCGATGAGGCACACTAAGTCGATAAACGAGGGTGAGAAGTGGGCAAAGAAAATAATGAAACGTTGGGCACACCTTTGTCTGAGACAAAGACCGCCGCTCTAGACTGCTCAACGGTCATGGGTGTAAGCATGTACCGAGTTCCCAGGTTCCAAGGGCAGCAAAGGTGACGGAGGGATGGAGTGAAGAATGATGGAGTGAGCTTTCCAAGGTAGGCCCCTTGACGATGTCGTGGATGAGGAGTCGTTTGAGGGATAGTGGATGATTGAGGGTTGGAATCGGGAATGTTAATCATATTTGGCCATAGAAAAGAGCGACGAAAGTTGAGATGAGATGATGGAGAGACGGAAGAGTGGGGGAGACGAGGTGAGGAGGAAAGGGACAATGAACATGAGTTGGTGGCGGTTTGCAATCACCGTGATAGGAAGTCAGGTCACGTGCCAAGCCGACGAGACCAAAGTGGTTGATAGTGGGTGGTTTTGTGCTCAAGGGCTGCGACACCCTTACAGCGTGTCATGCAGGGGGAGTGAGCTTGGCCTGCTGTTGCTCCCATGGACAGGGAGGGGAAAGCGCCCAGTGAGTGGCCATGTGGGGCATCGTAGTGCGGTTGCTGGTTTGTGATCCATGCTGCACATGTTGGCATGCTTTGGGATGCACCATGGATGAAGAGTGGGTGTTACAGGTGGCCGCTCAGGAGAGACATCAGGAGCCGTGACTTAGCTAGATTGAGAATGACTTTAGCACACATGAAAAAAATAGCAGAGGTTGTCACCTGTGATCGCGTTCTCAAGAACTCCAAGATGGAGAATACCACCCCCTCTCAAGTTGTTCAGCAAGGAATACTTCAAGAGCTTTGTCCTCTTCCTGTGTCAGTGGGTACACCTTATAGTCCATTGTTGTGGGGGCATCGGGTATTAGGTCAATGGCATGGTCCCATGGTCACTTAGGTGGGAAGCGACGGGATGCTTCCTCGCTGAAGACTTTGTGATACCGTCAGTATTCCGGTGGGACTATCTCCTCGAAGGTATGTGCCTCTTTTTTTGCTGCCTCCTGTTGTGCTAATTCTGATGCAGTCATGGTTTTGCACAATAGCACCACACAGGGCTCCTGCTCATCATCCATGAGCTGTTCCCATGCCTCCTCATTGAGTTGATACGTCTCCAATGCCCGTATAGATGCTTCCACAGGCATGGCTTCGTCCAATGACTGGAGGCTAGAGATGACTACCAGCTGGAATTCTTCGTTCAGTGTCGCTTCTCCCCACTTCACAAGCCGTTCAAATGGTGAGAACCAAGGGTAGCCTAATATAACTTTGTCCTTCCTGAGGTTTGTCACTAAGAAGCAGAGCATTTTGGTGTCGCTTCCCATTCAAACATTCAAATTGGTGTATTGCGTGATGGCTCCATCTTGGTTATGGGTTCCATCTACATTCCAGATCCATATTGGTTGCGTGATGTCACGCGTTGTATGGAGCTGTGTCCATGTGAGTCTGAAGGTGGAGGGGATCCTGTGCAGGGGTTACAGAAAGGGAGAGAGGAGGCCAAGTCCGAAGTGTTCACGATGGCGACAGCCAGTGCAAATGCAAACGGATGAGGGCGGGGATGAGTGGGACAAGTGGGGATGAGCGAGATGAGATCCAAGTGAGATGCAAAGCTGTCCAAGGTGGTGAGACGAGGCGAGGAGACGACTAGTGAAGTGGGTAGGAGTGCCTGAGCAGCGGGCCTGACTCAAACTGAATTCACGCTGAGATGAGATGGGGAAACACAAAAACTGAGATGATATTTCCGAGTCAATAGAGCGAGGTTATATACATGTTGAACTGTAGCTATGAGCGAGCCACTGGGAGTAAGAAGTAAGTAGAGTAGAGGGAAGGTAGTGACAAAGGGGGATGAGATGAAATGGAATGTGAGGACAATTGAGAGTCGAGATGTGGAATTGAAGGTGTAAGGTACTAGCAGGCAAACGAGACAAGACAAAGGTGTATGGGCGCGAACATGAGAATCAGAAACACATTATCTAGGTGAAAGCGAGAATAACATCAAAGGGGGCCGAGACACTTATGACGCATGACAATAGCCCTCCAACGACAGCACGATGACCGGCGCAATCTCCAATGGCGTCTTGAGGGTGGCTTCAGGGGTAGAGAACGGATGGGTTGCAATTTTAACATTTGAAAGGGAAGAGGTGAGATTGGGGTGATGCAACAGAGATGAGGTGTTGAGGACAAAGTGTTGATAAGTGACCCTTGCGCACTTAGCGGCTTGAAGGACAATCAGATATGGACTGCTGTAGATAAGATATACAGGACTCATGTAGATTAGATTATTATGATCACACAATCTCGGACTTGTTGTATTTACTTATCTATGACATCACTGTACACTATGACATCATAGAATCCGGACTTTGCGTTGTTCCCAACGCTCTTGTGGTTTCCCTTTGTTCTATCCTTATTATGATATCAGTATGATATCATTAGTCTAGATTCTTCTTGTTCTCTTGTCCCTTGTTCTCAGAACGTCCACTCCTTTGTCTGTCTGTAGAACAATGCTCCTTGTATTTACTGTGACCCAGTGTTACCTGCGTCACCTTGTGATTTTGTATAAGTAGTATAGCTTGTACGCTCCTGGTCCACATCAGTTCTCATCTGTTGTGTGCCAGGTATGTCTCCTCTCATGTATAAATATCAGTTCTCATCTGTTGTGTGCCAGACACCCATCTGCTTCACCTGCAAGATCTCTCTGTTGCTGCTTCAAGCTCACCTTCATATCTCACCACAGTCATCAGTTCACTGTGAGTATGATCCCTTCATGTGCGCTGTTCATCACAAAGATGGCATGAGGTGCAGGAATGCGTGGCCTGTCTATGAGGGGCTGGAGAGCATCTTGTGATGGCAAGTATGGGTGACAGCAGTCCATGGCAAAGAGTAGGAGGGCAAGTGAGGGTGAAGGAGGTGTCAAGCGAGGAGAGCAGAGAGGAGATCGATGGTGAGGAGTGAGCTAGTGTGTGATGTGTGACTGATATGGCAAGCCAGCCATGTGATGTCAGACCAAGACTGAAAAGACTGAAAACGTGCAATTTTGGGGCCATAGCCCGTGGGATCCTTACAGTGTCCTGATTTGTAGTCGTTTTAATAGTGAGGTGCAAATAAAGTTGTCGGTGGCTCCTGAATCTAGGAGTACTTGTCATTCAGCAGTTGCATGTGCAGATTTGAAAAGAACTGGGATTTGCATAGATTGATATCTGCTATGGTACATGTTTACATTCAGTGCTCTAGCCCAGGCTGTCGGGTTCAAGCATCGAGAAAATCCTCCTTCACGAATAGTTTTTCCACAATGAGGTCCCATACCTCCTGGGGCCGAGCCTTCATTGCAGCAATCTGTGCTTCAGCCTGCTCTTCTGCCAAAAGTACGTGGCTAGATTGTACAGCGATAGTAGTGACAGCAGGAGCTGGTAGGGTTGAGGTAGAAGGGGTGGAAGCTGGTTGGGTGGTCATGGAGGATGCAGCAATTTGAGTGCCCTTTTGTGGGCAGTTACGTGAGATGTGCCCTGCAACGTGGCATCTAAAACAGCATCCCTCCTTTTGGAGTTGGAGTTGGTCAGCGTCGGTGAGAGCCACAGAGGCTCAGGTGTGCCCAACATCCATGGCGTTCAGGTTGTGGTTCTTGTTGAGGGCTTGTACCCACTGTTTGCGGTTATGCCCTCCCTTCTTTTGTCATGGGGTTCAGTTCTTGCCAAGTCAGTCCTTTAAAACCAAGTACTCAGCCTGTTGGAGATGGGCAGCCTGCTTCCAGTCTTCCCACGTGATGGGGTGTTGGAAGCGGATGGCATTGACTACTAACTGGTTCTGAAGCCTATCTTGGAATAGCTCTATTGTGGTGGCTTCATTTGGGTTATACCCAGCTTTTGTGACTAGATTGCTGAATTGTGCGATGTAGGAGTCAATGTCTTCCCCCTTCATCATGAGGTTCTGTAAGGCCTTCTGGGCCTTGGTTTGTTCAGTTGTGTTGGTGTAGGCTCAGGTGAACTGAGTTTTGATTTTGGCCCACAGATTTTCTTGGGTTCATAGCACCCCTCCTACTAGTTGGGCCTCGATCCACCTTATCTGTTCATCAACCCAGTCGTCAATGAGTGGTCCTCAAATGTAGGACAGGAAGGTCATGGCCCGTTGTGCAGGTATTGCGAGTAAATCCACTGTGGGATTCATTCTGCAGTACAGTTTAAAGGCTCATAAAAATGCCTTGCTTTGCTCTCTGTTTCCGTCAAATTCTGGGGGTGGGTTTCCTCCCAGGCAACCATTGCCTCCTGGTGCAGGTGGTGCACCTCCTCTGGCCGGTGCCGGTCCACCACCACTGCCACTGCCACTGCCACCACCACTAGCAGGGGTTCCTCCAACAGGCGCTCCACTTCTGCCGGGTATTCCACTCCCACTGGGTACTCCACCTCCACTAGTGAGGGTGGTGCTTGCTGATGTGGATGCTTGTCCCTGATGAGCCATTGCGTAAGATGGGAATGCTGAGGTGGGAAGGTTTGTCATTGGCACAGGTATGCTTGGAGATGGGGTGTCTGAAGTCTGAAGGGTCAATATCAATTCCCAAGGGGTTGGATAATCCCAAAGGGCCAGTTTGCAAGGTGAGGGGTACTGGTCTGGTAGTGTACCACGCTCCTTCGTTTGGGGAGTATTCAATGAACACCCAAAGGCATTTGTCTTCAAGGTAGTGGATTTGTCGATATGATCTTGTTGTAGGATTGAAGATAAACAATCCTTTGACTCCATTGTTTTCTGCCCAGACCGCAGCTCCTTTGACTCTGTCAGATAGTTTGTTGGAGCTGAGACAGTCAATGTATTTGGGCTTGAACTTGGTTCAGCTGCAACTGGATGTCACCACAGTGAGAGACTTGACTTAATGTAATGTCACCAAAAGTGACCTGAGCGCATCTAGCAGCTCAATGGACATGCAGATAATGGACTGCTTTAGATAAGATATATTGGACTTATGTAGATTAGATTATACTGTATATGATCTTTACAATCTCGGACTTCTCTTATCTATGACATCACTGTACAATGACATCATGGACTCCTCTGGACTCCCCTTGTATTTTGTCCTTGTACTCTGACCTTTGTTCTTATCTTTATTATGATGTCACTATGATATCATATTCCAGACCTTCCTTGTTCTATATGCCTTGTTCTCTAGAACAGTACACTCCTTTGTCCACTTATAGAACAATTGTTGCAAAATTTCGGAAGGGGTTTATAATGGATTATAATAATAAAATGAGATAAAATGCCACCACGATCTTATAATGATTACAACCTAGTACAAACTTTATCAGAGACTTTATAATTAGCTTTATAATTCAAGTTATAATTCACGATACAATTATAATGCGCCTTACAAGATCGATTTACAGTGCTTATATTCGTCTTATATTCTTTTTATATTCTTATGTGGTACATTTTATTTTTTCCTGCCAATTATACAAGAACTACAACTACACAGCATTCCAGGATAGCGATTGAATGCGGCAGTACAGTGGTAACATCCAAGTGAGCAAAAGTGGTAGTAAGAGCAGGGTCCGAGACGGCATGGGTGGTGGTCGGTAGCAGTCATGGTGGTGGTTAAGGTGGGGTGGCGGTTAAGGCGGGGTGGCGGTTAAGGCAGGGTGGCGGTTGAGGTGGCGGTAGCAGTTGAGGCAGTGGCGACAGGGGGCGGCAGCACGTGCGTTGGGGCAGTTGGGGGAGGGTGTCGAAATGGCGGTGTGAAGGTGGTGGTGGCAGTGTTGAGGTGGCAGCGCCCAAGTCGCGTGTTGAGGTGGTGATGCCGGGAGGGAGACGGGCCTCGCAGGGTGCAGAGGTGTGGCTTGCGTGTCTCAAGATGGGGCAGGTGAGTGGGGTTGCCTGTGTGTGCGCATGAAGGGAGGGTTGGGTTAGCAACGAAGATGAAGAGAAAAAAAGAAAGACACTACCCAGCTTTGGCGGTGGCAGGGTGGCATGTGTGTCTGGGTCTTTACTTGCCGTTTGCCGTGATGTGGAAGAGGTGGTAAAAAGTGGGGGTCAAGGAGGTTGGAATTCGAACAGGGGGCCGAGCATTCGTGACTCAGAGTCTAATAAGGAGCACACTGTCATTGGTGGAATATTCTGAGAGTTGAACGTTCAAATTCAAAGTGCAGCATCTGAACTGAACCAGTAATGGAAAGGAGAGAGAACGACGAATTTGCTAGTCCGCCCAACTATCCAACAAGTTGAATCACATGACCAACGGACTTTGTGCCCATTGTAATTGCTAGGGTAATCGTGTGGCCTTTCTCGTAATGTATCCTGTAATGTATCATGAATTTCTTATAATGGATGTTGTAATCATATGAATATCTTATAATTGATTGCAGTCACGTGACTTTCTCATAATAACTTATAACTCCCAACAGATCTTGTAATCTTATTCTAAGAACATTACATGATCCCGCCATGCTTTGTAATTATCTTAAATTGTCATTATGAACCGGACCAGTTTATAATGCGTTCCGGAATTTTGCAACAATGCGTCTTGTATTTACTGTGACCAGCTGTTACCTGCGTCACCCTGTATTTTGTATAAGTAGTGCAGCTTGTATGCTCCTGGTCCACATCAGTTCTCATCTGTTGTGTGCCATGTATGTCCTCTCTCCTGTAATATACATCAGTTCTCATCTGTTGTGTGCCAGATGATGAACAGCATACATGAAGGGCATACTCACAGTGGACTGGGAAGACTGTGGTGAGATATGCAAGTAGGCTTGAAGCAGCAACAGAGTAAGATCTAGCAAGTGAAGCAGATGGAGAGTCTGGCACACAACAGATGAGAACTGATGTTATTACAGGAGAGGAGACATACCTGGCACACAACAGATGAGAACTGATGTGGACCAGGAGCGTACAAGCTGCACTACTTATACAAAATACAGGGTGACGCAAGTAACAGCTGGTCACAGTAAATATAAGATGCATTGTTCTACAAGTGGACAAAGGAGTGTACTGTTCTGGAGAACAAGGCATGTAGAACAAGGAAGGTCTGGAATATGATATCATAGTGACATCATAATAAAGATAAGAACAAAGGTCAGAGTACAAGGACAAAATACAAGGGGAGTCCAGAGGAGTCCGTGATGTCATTGTACAGTGATGTCATAGATAAGAAAAGTCCGAGATTGTAAAGATCATATACAGTATAATCTAATCTACATAAGTGCAGTATATCTTATCTAAAGCAGTCCGTTATCTGCATGTCCATTGAGCTGCTAGATGCGCTCAGGCCACTTATCAACACCAGACACCCATCTGCTTCACCTGCAAGATCTACTCTGTTGCTGCATTCCAGCTTACCCTCATATCTCACCACAGTCACCTTTGCCACTGTGAGTATGATCTCTATGTATGCTGTTCATCAGGGTGTTAGGTACCATGTGTACTTCAGCAAGTCAACAGGATCAGAAAGGTGCAAGTCGGTTAAGACTCAGTTTGATGGTGAACAAGTATCACTTGGTCTCCCAGGGACACAATGATAATAGCAGATGGTCAGGGCTCAAGCGAAGGTGCGAGCAAAAGCAGGGACGCAAGCGCAAAGGCAAGTCAAGGGTCAGTTTGTGAGGCAAAGACAATGTGGTATTACACAAGAAGTCAAGTCTACTGTACAAGCTAGGTAGGGTGTGACTTATATACTAGTACAGGGTGTTTGCGAGTCGCAAACATATGGCGTGATCCTAGGGTACAGGCCCTAGTGAGCTAATTGGGCAGGGTGAAAGGGAAGTCCATATGTAGAACAAGGGAATCCCATGGAGGCATGCGTGATTCAAATGATGTCAGTGGGTTCTAAAAGTTGTAATACCAGCCTTCCTAATGGTCATGTGGTAGGTGCGAGATAAGGGCCAAGACATGAATTGAAGTGGATCATGGGTAAAAGTACAGCTGAATCAAATGCAAGAAAAGGGAAGAGTGAGACATATCATACAAGAAGATAGAAATCGTAACAATGCAGAGCCAAACATTGACATGAAGAACTCAAACCTCCAAGTGACTCCAAGTCCAATGGCAAGGTTGAAGGGGGGGAGCTTGGAGGGTTGTGTAGCGGTATGACACCTCGCTACGTCAAGCTCAAGTATTAACTAGGAGTGAACCGTCTGGTGAGCACACCCAAGCTTGGCGCAGAGATAAATCACGCGCTAACACACAGTCACAGCGGAGGGGACAGTCGACTTAGAGTCTTTATGCAAGAACTCAAGATGTCAGTGATCACACTGTGGCATGCTGAGTGGAGAACCAAGAGGACAAGTTGGTTCCACTCAGGACACTACAGGAGTGTTTATATATGCTGCTGGAGCTGAGTTTGAACTGAGTCTAAACACTATTACTAAGTGTACAGTAAGGCTCCATGACTCAGGAGCTGACGTGTCGTGTCTAATAATAGTGCTATCTATTGTGCTGACTGATGCACTTGTCATAGCGCTGACGCGATGCTCTATCTTGCTGAGTAAAACCTAATACAGCAAGTAAGTGTAAACTACTAAGCGAAGTCTAGAACTATCTAGAATGTTCCTTCCTTATCTACCAATCGTGTGAGTCTGTATGTAAATGGAATGTGACCGTGTTTGGGTGCAATTATCCCAGGGTCATGTGCTTAGAAGTGCATGTGGTGGCAACACGTGACTGACAATGTCTTGTACTTTGGCCCTTTATATCTCTCACAGATAATTCTGTATAATTACAGAAAAATAGGGAAAATAATATACGCGTCCATGACATCACCCCCCTTCTTAAGGGTCGATGTCCACGTTGGCCTCTGTGTACATGTGAGATGCTTGCCAAGGCAAGGACATGTAAATGAGAGCTGCTATTTTTCTAGGTGCGCCTGGGTTGGAGGAGTGGAACTCCTTGACTTTTTCCGGGGCGTGTGCTAGGTTTTTGGCTGGCTCCCAAGTGTCCTCACCCTCACTGTAGCCTTTCCAGCAAACTAGGTACTTAAGAGTACAACCAAAGAGTTTAGAGTCTCTTATGCGGTCTACTTCGTACTCTTCTTCCCCTTCAACTGTAACTGGGTCAGGTGGTGGTGGCATAAGCCCATTAACTTCGTTTCCCTTGTAAGGGGAGAGGCGGTCTACATGAAATACATCATGGATCCATAATGCAGGGGGGAGTGCAAGCTTGTAGTCGACGTCACTTTTAACTTCAGTGACTTCAAATGGGCCTAATTGTTTAGGGCCCAGTTGTCACGATCCAGGGATCGTGCCATTGATTATCTCTGATAATCAGTTTCTGGAAAAATCTCAGATTCAGTTCTCGTGTTTCAGATCTTTCTATTCTGTTTGTTCTTCAGAATTCTTGCTTCTGCTTCTTGTGTTTCAAGTTCTGCTTCCTTTTCTGTCAGAATATTCTGTATGTTTCAGACTCTCACCTTCTGTTCCTGCCAGCTCACAAAATGGGAGAAAACATGGAAAAATAGATTTCTTGTACAGTATTTAAGGAGCTTGTAGTACACCCTGTATTCTTCGTTCTAGTCTTGTTTAATACAAGCTATTGCCACCTCTTGTCTAGATCCTGCCTCTTGTTCCCCTCTGCTTTACTGCTGCATCAGTATTGACTTACTGAAGAGCCTACTTACTGCTGCATCTGTCGCTGACAGAAGAGCCTGCTGACTGACCGCCGCACCGGTGTGCTGACTAAGCGTGACCCGGAAGTACACTCACGACTAAGTGGTATCGACGTGGTCGAGAGCCCACCTCTAGGATCGTGAAACCAGTTTGGATGACTGTTGATGTATCTTTATTTGCTTAGCTTGCAACCAGACTTTATCCCTGACGTTGAAGATGTATGGCTTGTGTCTTTGTTCAACGTCCATCTGCATTCGCCTTTTACTTAGGCGTAGAGCTGCCTCTGCATCCCTTCTTGTGGAAACTAAGTGTTGTAGACGCTTATTGAGCATTGGGATACTGGTAGGCCTACCAGCAGGAATGGTGAAGTCAGGCGTATAGCCGTATAGTAGCTCAAAGGGGGTGTGTCCCGTTGCTGAGTTGAGCCTACTATTGACCACGAATTCCACTGTAGGGAGCAGGTCTGTCCAATCATCCTGCCTCTTGCTAATGAACAGGCGCAAGTAGACTTCTACTTCTTGATTTTTGCGCTCTACCTGTCCATTGGCTTGAGGGTGATAGGCTGTAGTGAGACCTGCGTCTATCCCAAGTTGTTTATAGAGTGCCCGCATGCTCCTTGCAGCAAACTGGGGTCCCCTGTCGCTGATGGTTTTCTTGGGGATCCCGTGCAAGGGGAAGACTTGCTCGAAGTAGATGGATGCTACCCCATCAGCCGTGATTTGAGAGGTCACTGGAAATAGATGGATCTGTTTCATGTAATGATCCACTATGTTAAGGATCATATCCTTTCCACGTGACATAGGCAGGGGGCCGATTAGATCGACTCTGACTATCTGCCATGGCCCCTCAGGTACTTCTTGTGGCTGAATTGTGGCTTTGGGGTGCAGATCTTTGTGATAGCATTGGCATCAATCACATCCTTCTACGTATGAGCTAATAAAGCCTGCCATGCGTGGCCACCAATAGTAGCAACTAACTAGCTCGATGGTGCCATTTTTACCAGGGTGACCGGTGGTAACGGAGTCGTGGCATGACTTGACCACATCTCATCTTAGTGTCCGGTCATTGGGAACGTACAGTTTCCCCCAATGGTAAACTAGGCTGTCATCTTCCTCCCACATCGCAACTCCGTCCATGAGAGCTTTTGGAGCGGTCTTTTGTAGGCTTTTAAGACCCTCTATGACTTCTGCTTCTCGAATGGATGTGAATCTTATGTGATTCCCTAGGGAGTCCACTTCTGGGCGGAAGTGTGCTCGGGTGGCACTGAGGAAGTGCTTAGGTTGTAAAACCTGAACCTGGCAGTTGTCCTCGTTATCCCTGATATGGTCTCTCGAAAATCTACTTAATGCGTCGGCTTGCATGGAGTCTCCCTTTTTGTAAGTGATTCTGAAGGCAAAGCGGCTTAGGTACAGAGCCCAGTGGGCCTGTCAACGGTTTAAGTCTTTCATGCTTGCCCACCATTCCATGTTCTTATGGTCGGTGATCACTTCAAAGGAGATGCCTTCGAGGAAATGTCTCCAATCCTCTAAAGCGTGGATTAAGCCGAGCATTTCTCTGTCATAGATTTCATAGTTGTGTTCTTCTTTGCTCATAGACTGTGAGCGATACGCGACGGGGTGCCAGAGACCATTGGGGTACTTCTGAGTGAGTATACCGCCAGTAGCAAATCCTGAAGCATCGGTCTTGACTCTTGTTGGAAGCTGTGGGTCGTACACTTTGAGAATGGGTTCTCGTACGAAGCATTCTTTCAAGTGGTCGAAGGCCTTCTGCTGTTCAGAATGCCAGTGCCATGGAGTATCCTTCTTCATGAGGTCATGCAAGGGTCGGGCAATGGCTGCGAAATCCTTGATGAATCGACGATAGAAGTTGGCGAACCCAATAAACACTCTAACTTCTTTGAGCATTGTGGGTGTAGGCCACTCCCTTACTGCAGCGACCTTGTCAGGGTCCATCTGCACTTCTCCAGGATGGATTATCATCCCGAGGTATTCCATTTCTTGCCTTTCAAAGTTGCATTTCTCAGGTTTGAGATAGAGGTCGTGTTCTTGCAATCTCTTTAACACCTTGCGCACAATTTTGCGATGGTGTTCCAGAGAGTTGCTATAGATGAGGATGTCATCCATGTATACTGCAACCTCTCCTGCTGCGATTAGATCGGCAAAGACGGCATTCATGAGGGCTTGAAAGGTGGCTGGGCTGTTGGTCATGCCGAAGTACATGACCTTTGGTTCATACAGCCCGCGGTTGGTGACAATAGCACCCTTCCATTTGTCTCCAGCTTTGATTCAAATGTTATGGTAGCCCCATCTTACGTCGAACTTGGTGAAGATCTTAGCTCCTTTCAACTGGTTGATGATGTCTGCAGCGAGTGGTAGTGGATATCGATTCTTAATGGTGATTTTATTAAGACGTTGGTAGTCCTGCACTAGATGGAGTTTTCCGTCTTTCTTTTTGATGAAGAATACCAGTGAGGCCATCGGTGACTTGGATGGGACCAGGTATCCTTTTGAAATGTGCTCTTGCAGGAATTTATTGAGTTCCACTTGCTCGCTTGGGGACATGGGATACATTTTGACCCTCCAGTGTTTAATGGCATCTGGTTCGAGGTCTATTGCGTGATCCCACGGTTGATGCTCAGGGAGCCTCTGGGATTCCTCCTCAGAGAAAACTTTTGCGAAGTCTCTGTAGTGCTTTGGTACCATTTCTTCGAAGGTTTTCTTAGGTTTGGAGGCGGTGGTTTTCTCGGCGATCTGCTGAGAGTATGTGAAGCCTGCCAGACAGAAAACTTTGTCTTGGACCATGTCTAGCACTTTCTCCACAAGGAGATGGTGGTGTTCCATACGGTTTGCCATAATGCGTGTCACCTCTACCTCCAACTCTGGTTGCGCTATTTCAGCGGTCAAGTTGAGGCACATAGTGCCTTCCTGCCAATCTATTTGTGGGTTCTGTTGTCTAAGCCATGGTAGTCCCAAAATGACATTCTCTGGGCCTAGTGAAGTGACGAGGAAGTCGTGGCTTTCTTCACTTGGGCCGACTTTCAGAGTGAGTCTGACTTTGTGGGTGATACTACCGGCTTCGTTGAGAGTCCCATCTATGTTGTATAGTGTGATGCGGCTTTCAAGAGGAACCTGCAACATCTTGTGGCGGTCAGTGTACTTTTTGTCTAGGAACAATGAGGTTGCCCCAGAGTCTACCATTACTGCTACTTTTACAGTACGATGACGTCCTTTTAAATACACAGAAATATGAAAATGTGATTTTTTATCTTTTGTTTTGGGAATAATGGTAGAAGACAGTGCTGTATCAGAAATCATCACGTGCGGCATTGCTTCTGAAGAATGTGGAGCAAAAGGAACACTACTATTGTTCATCTTCGAGGCAGATGTAGATGTAATAAGATCAGAAAAACAAGAAACCGAACTAACACTACTATCTAACTTACAGGCAGAAACTTGGTGAGTACAATTTACAGAAGGTGAGTCTGAAACGAGGTGAGAGCGTAGACATATGTTACAACTACATGAGGCTGAGTCATCTACTGTAGAGGGGCTGGTCGCAGCTATACACGACCCCTGATCTAAAAAGCCACTTTGAATGCATCCAGCTGTTCTTGCTGCTTTTCCAACATTCCCAACAACTTCGCCACATCTGCCTGGGATGTCTGGGCAGGGGAAGTACTTGTGGCGGCAGCTGCTGCAGTATTGGATGAGGATGGTGGACTGGGGGATTCCGTTGTTGCTGCAGCTTTCGCTTTAGCTGGCTTCCCCATTTGTTTGTTCTGACAGACGTTTGCATGGTGTCCTACTCTTTGGCACCAGTTGCACATGTCACATTTGTGATTTCCATCCTTCTTGGTGTGTTCTTTCAATCCACACCTGTAGCATCTCCCTCTCATCCAGACTTGATACTCGCCCCGAGTTTTGAAGATCTCCTCTTTCCCTCTGTTGCCTTGCTGGCGCATGGCGTCAACTTGCATGGCGTTGGGGTCTGAGGTTGTATTGGTTGATGACGATGAAGATTTTTCTTTCTTCTCGCTCTGGCACTGGTGCAGTCATTGATTGATGACTTGCACACTCTGCTTGAGCTCATCGTAGGTGTTGTGGGGCTTGTCTGCGATGGCGAGGAGGTCTTTGATTTCATCAGTGAGACCGTCATAGAAGCGGGTGCGGAGGTCGACAAGGGACCACCCAGTTTGTCCAGAATACTGCTCAAATACTGACGCGTATTTGGCTACTGTCTTTTTACCCTGTCTTGTTTTCTTTAGCTCCTCTTGAGCTATGTCTTGGACGCCTAGGGGGCTGAACCTGCAATTGAACTCCTTGACAAAGTCCGTCCAGTTTCCACCAAAGGGAATAGTTCCCTTGTTGGCTGACTCCAGGTATGGGAGTGCCCAAGTTTTAGCGTCCCCTTCCATCAAATTGAGGGCTGCAGCAATCCATCTGTGTTCATCCGCGTACCACTTGTTATCTGTCGCGTGCCACGTGTTCATAGCATCCCCTAGTGCTCCTGCCCAGTTATGGAAGGCGGCGAGGAAATGACGGGCATCCACGGAGAAGCCTTTCCCATCCCAAGCTTTTGGGTGGGCCACTATTTCCTTGTTCTTTCCGTTTCCTGGGCGGGTGGCTGTTGCTGAGGCTACCTGCACTGTTAAGGCTGTGACTTGTTGCGCAAGGTTGCCGACGGCAATACTGAGGTGGTTAATGAGGTCCAGGCAGTCCTGGACTGTAGGAGAGGGCACCGGTATGGGCGGCACGGCGTGTGATAGTGTGGAGCTGGAAGGTTGCGACATTGCTTCCAGTTGTTTCTCTCGTTCTTGTTTGTCCTGTTCCTTGTTTGCCCTGTTGAAATCTTCGAGTAAATGAAGTTGTTCGTCAGGGGAGATGTCGTCCCAGTCTTGGATACGCGAGATGAACTCTTTCTCGTGTTTAGTGGGGGGAGGGAGGGTGTCGCAATTGGGGAAACGGACTCTTACTATATGGATATGACCCCTTAGTAAGTAGTAATGTGTCATGGACTTAACACATCAGTCAGCAGTCATAGTATCACATGTTAGATACTATGACTCGTTCCAAGTAGTAGTAGTAATAGGGTTCGAGCTATTTACGCTACTAGTCGTCTTAGATTAGAGGGGAGCTTTAAAGTGTCCTCATACATGTATAAGTAGGAGACCAGGAGGACCAAGACGAACCATCTTGGTCTTCTTCAAATCACTACCATCTCGACTCACTCGAGCAAGTCAAGTAACTTACTGCCCAGTGAACTTGAGAACGTCCTGGTGCAATGGCCACGATCATGAGATCATGTGACACAGACGACTTGAATAGGCTTTAGGCAAAGCCACTCATATTCTGCTAAGTCGTGAACGCCCTTTCAAAGTCTAGGTCAGACTTAACGCCAGTAGTGGCATAACATTAAGACCAAGATCCACCCACCGTGGCATTCACAACTCGAGATTGGTGGACCAACTTTTGATCATACCCCCTCGAACGACGAGGAGACCACAGCGTACCCACACAATTCCTAAGAGCAGCCCAGTGGTGAGAATACCGAGGAGACACCGGATACTTCGTAGACTTCGTGTCGGGGCCCGCCCGATACCGACCAGTTGAGTTCAACTTTGACAACTTGTGCTGGGTAGAGATTATGTGGAATCCAATCGACAACAGGTGGGACGCCGTGAGACCCACAGGACGAAACTACAATTGTGACATCGACTCATGAGGACTACCTACAAGAGAACAGTGGGGGCACATAGATGGACAACTGGAGCTCAGCACATCAGAACCAAGAACTCCGGCACCATCGGAAACAAGCGAAGGCGAAACCATGGACCACGAAGACGAGTCGGAAGAAGCCAAACCAGAAGGAGCAGAAGAACTTGTCCAAACAGCTGAGTCCCTCCACATAAACGAACCAGAGACCATCCACATCTACTCCCCAGCCATCGCAATGGCCACCACAACTGCAACTGAGACAATGGAAGAAGTTGTAGCCACCGAAGAAGCCCGAAGGATAGCCAAAGAAGCGGAATCCTATCTCAGACCTATAAACCCAACAACAGGCCACAGAATGACAGCAGATGACGCTGCCATATTTCGAGCAGTAGGTCCTGACCAGCCAGATCCACCTCCCGGAAGAGGAGGACCACCACCATGAAGACCATTTGGAGGAGCGCCAGGAGACTTTGGAGGAGGACCGCCAAGAGGAGGACCACTGGGAGGGAACCCCTTTGGACCACCACCACCAGGAGGAGGACCAGCAGGAGCAGGAGCTGGAGTACCAGGACCTGACAAACTAAGTGGCGAACCCCCTACCATATTCAAAGGAGACCGCGCTGACTATGAATCTTTCCTCACGCAATGGCACCTGTACTGGGAGCTTAACAGTGACGCATTAGTGATGTGCAACATCTACAGACGATGCCTCCTGTTCCTAGGATATGTTAAAGGACCACTAGTCAGCGGATGGACGTTAGGATTCCTCCAGTGGTTAAACAACAAGCTGTGCCAAGGGATAGACCGCTATGACGAATACCTATGGGATACCCTAATGGCAGGATTTGTGGATCGATTCTCCAATGTACTGGAACAAGAACAAGCGCAAGCAGCCCTCACCAAAGGGCTTAAAATGGTTGGAGACGATATTGACACGTACATCACCACATTTGAACAGCTAGCAAGAAAAGCTGACTACCGCCTCAATGATCGACAAACGATCGACCGCTTCACCGCGGGCCTCCCGAGCAAGCTATTCTCAAAGGTGTATGAACTCGACAATCCCATGACCTTCGATAAGTGGAAGGAAGCCACCATGAAATGGCAGAAACAGTACATTCACCTGCAAGCCAGACTGAATCTATCATCATCAAACAAAGCCGCACCCCAAACCCCGCAATGACGAGGATTCAGCCTCAGAGCGCCGGGGAACCCCCCACGCAATCCACCACCCTGCTACGATCCAAATGCCATGGACACGTCAGCAGATCGATCCCGTGCATGACTCGCCAGAGCAGAAGACATTCTTCAAAGACAAAAGCCCCCTTTCCCACCAAGGTATGGACAGGGCAGATGAGAAGGACCCCGACGTGACATGAGGGAAGTAATTTGCTATAACTGCAACCTCCCAGGCCACTTCTCACGAGATTGCACGAGGCCCAGGAGACAGTCACAACAAAGAGGGAACCCCATGACCAACGTTTGAAGGACGGACACACACCAAGAACCGGAATCGTCGCTAAGAGCAATGTCAACCCCCCAGCAGACGGCACAAGACTGGTTGGAAGGGGTTAGAGGGGCCAGTGACGAAGTAAAAGACCTCACATTCCAAGATTTGTGGAATCAGGAGGGTTTTCGGGACACCTAAACCCATCGGCCTGGGTGAGGGCAACAAACTGTAACTCTGTAATCATGACTCGCTTCCGTTCTCTTAGAATTCCAGTCTCGATTCGCACACATTACTCAATGGCTGACATAAAAGGACTTGTAGACTTGGGAGCCACCAACAACTTCATACGACCAGCATTCGCCAAGCGCATGGGGCTGGGACTGCAAACCCTAGACCGCCCGAAAAAGATCTACAACATAGATAACACTGAGAACAAAGCTGGGTCAATCACGCACTTCATAGACGTAGACATACAGACCAAGGGCATCCACAGAAACATTCGCTTCCTGGTCACCGACATTGGCACTGAAGACCTAGTACTAGGATACCCATGGCTCACAGCATACAAACCAACAATCAGCTGGAGACACACCACCATACACGAAAGCACACTACCAATCATACTCCGATCAATAGACCCCACGGTCAACCGAACCATCATTGCAACTGCTCTTACAAAAGAAGAAGCAGAAGAGATAGTGCAAGAACTGGAAGAAGTCTGCCAGATATGAACCACGGCCATGGAGGCCATCACGGCCCATCAACCACAACAAGAAGTGGAAATACCAGCACCATACCAATGATTCACCAAACTCTTCAGCGAAGAAGCATCACATCGATTTCCACCCTCACGACCCTATGATCACGCAATCGAACTTAAACCCGGAGCACCCGCAACCATAGACTGCAAGATCTACCCCATGAGCCAAGAAGAAGATGGCCAACTCAAGACGTGGCTAGATGAACAACTGAAGTTAGGCTACATTCGACCATCCAAATCACCATACACCTCGTCATTCTTCTTCATTAAAAAGAAAGACGGGAAACTACGACCAGTACAAGACTACTGGAAGATCAACGCCTACACAGTACGTAACCAATACCCCCTACCACTCATGGCCAAGCTCATCAACAACCTTGGTAATGGACACATCTTCACCAAACTTGATGTCCACTGGGGGTATAACAACATACACGTCAAAGAGGGCGACGAATACAAAGCAGCGTTCAAGACAAAATACAGACTCTTCGAACCCCTCGTCATGTATTTCGGACTCACAAACTTGCCAGCCACCTTCCAACACATGATGAACGACATCTTAGGCAACACCATCCGGATCTTCACAGCAATGGGCACGATCATTTGCGTCTACATGGACGATATCGGCATCACGACACTTGAACATGCCAGCCTCCAGGCACATATTGATGCCGTTTGCGCAGTCCTCCAAGTGGCAATGGACCACGACCTCTACTTTAAACCATCCAAGTGCATCTTCCACAAACCTCATATGGATTACCTGGGGGTCATCCTTGAAAAGGGGGTGACATGCATGGACCCAGTAAAAATTTCGGGAATCCGCGACTGGCCACGACCCACCAAAGTACGTGACGTCCGCTCATTTCTGGGCTTCTGCAATTTTTACCGTCTCTTCATCCAGGGCTTTGCAACGCACACACGAGCCCTCAACAAACTTACGCACAAAGGCACGGAATGGACTTGGGGACAAGACGAAGAGAAGGCCTTTCAAAAACTCAAAGACCTAGTCACATCAGAACCAGTACTAGCACACCCCACACTGACGGACCAATTCGAACTGGAAGTAGACGCATCGGGCTACGCGGTGGGAGCCGTCCTACTCCAAAAGAAAACTGATGGGAAGCGACACCTGCTAGGATACTATTCAGCCATGCTCAGCGAAGCAGAGCGCAACTATGACATTTACGACCTCAAACTCCTAGCCATAGTAAAAGCCCTAAGACACTGGCGACCATTCCTTGCGGGATCACTGCACAAATTAAAATTATTTTCCGACCACCTCAACCTCACCCATTGGAAAACACCCCAAAAGATAAGTCGCCGAGTAGCTCGAGAAGTGCTCGAACTCATGGAATATGACTTCGAGATCCACCACATCAAGGGAAAGAACAACAGTAGAGCAGACGCCCTCTCCTGACAACCAGACTATGACCAGGGAGAACAAGATAATGAGGGAGTTATGGTCCTACCCGAAACCGTCTTCGTATGCACTGTAACGGTACAACCACCAGAAGATCGCCAACAAGATGAAAACCAAGTATGTCCCTGGGTGGACCCGCACAAACTAAAGAGAATCGATGGAATATGGTATTGACAGGGAGCCAAAGTCGTCACTGGGAACCAAGACACGATCCGCACCACCATCCAAAACCGCCACGACCACCAATATACGGACACCCCGGCATCAAATGAATGTGCCGAATTATCGAGTGACACTACTGGTGGCCCAACATGATTGCCCATGTAACCAAATACGTCAAAGGATGCGCTGAATGCCAACGACACAAAGTTAACAACCGACCTACAATGGCACCACTGGTACCCATCACCCCGAAACCGGACGCCAATCCCTTCAAGGTCATAGTGCTAGACTTCATCACAAAGCTCCCTATATCCCAAGGGTACAACTCCATCCTCACGGTCACTGATCACAACTGTACCAAAGCGTCCATCTTCATTCCATGTAATGAAGAAATCACGGCAGAAGGAATGGCAGCATTGTACGTCACACACGTGTTCTGGAGATTCAGGTTACCAGCCAAAATCATCAGTGACTGAGACCCCCGATTTGCATCCAAATTCACACAAGAAATATGCCGTATTTTAGGAATCTATCAGAATATCTCCACAGCCTACCACCCACAAACAGATGGACAATCAGAACGAACCAATCAGTGGCTGGAGCAATACCTAAGGTTCTGGACGAACGAGCGCCAAGATAACTGGGCACACTTTCTTCCCATGGCAGAATTCGCGCACAACAGCTGGCCCTATGAGGCAACAAGGAAGTCCCCTTTCGCCCTCATGATGGGATACGACCCGCGTGCTGATTGGACTGATAAGCCATCACTGATACCACAGGTACTCACACGCCTACACCAATTCCGAGAAGCACGGAAGGACGCCCAAAACCTGATCAAGAAAGCTCAAGCACTGTGGGTAAAACACCAAAACACACCGTGATACCAAATAGGGGACCAGGTATGGCTGGAGGGACGCCATCTACAAACCAATCAGCCCACCACCAAACTCACGGCACGAAGACACAGACCATTCCAAATCACCAAGGTACTTTCCCCTGTCAACTACCAACTGGAACTTCCCACGCAGTGGAGCATCCACCTGGTATTCCACACGGATCTACTGACCCCTTACCGAGAGACACTCATGCATGGGAAAAACTTCCAACGCCCGCCACCGGATCTAGTAGACGGCGAAGAAGAATATGAAGTGGAACACATTCTAGACTCTCGATGATTTGGCTGGAGCAAAAAATTGCAATACCTCGTGAAATGGAAGGGGTACCCAGACTTGGAGAACCAGTGGGTCAACAAAGATGACGTATTTGCTGACAAAGCAGTAGCGGAGTATGAGCGGAGCGCAAACGCTAGAAAAGCGCATATAAGCCAAAGAGAAATGGAAACTCACTCCCCATCTCCTCACACTGGATTCCTCACTTTGCTCACAATGTCTCTTCCCACTGCCTCCTCTTCCACCACTCTCACTCCCTGCCTCATCGACAACCTCACCAGACAAGAGCTCCACGAAGCCCTCAACCATGCCCAATCCATCATCAACCTCGAGGACCCTGACCAACCTGCCATGTACTGGCTCACCGACAGCTGGGGGCAATGTCTCTGCACCGCACCGTACACTGAAGCCGAAATTACTCGGCTTCGTGAGGCTGTCGGAGGAGATGAAAGTCCCTCACCTCGACCTATCACCAACCACGTTGAAGAAGAGGAAGAACAAAGCCACGCTGCAATGGGAGGAGTGGATGAAGATGCGGTCGTGGAGGGAGCCAGTGGAGGAGTGGCACCAATGGCAGCTGGCAACCGCAGCAGCCAGGAGGGCCTGCATCCTCATCTGACGCCGACAGCACACCGAGATGCTGAGAGGGCGGTGTACGAAGCCGTTGAAGGAGCACTGATGTAACATCTACCACGGACGCTTGCCTGACTTAGGCTTCTTGCTTTGTGGCAATCCTTGAAAGTCAGAAGTTGCAGTTAGCAAAGGTCTCTGGGTAGAAGGCGGGATGAGGCTGAAGGCTCTCGTCTCTTCCGAAGTAAGCGTGGAGGTCCTCTAGCTGAATGACCCCTTGAGGGATCTTATCAATGTACTTGGCGTTGGCCCAAGAAATGCTGTCGAGTATGAAGGAGTGATACGAGGCGGCCACATGTTCGTTGCGATACAGGTACACTTGATGAGCCGCTACGTCTGGAGGGTAGTCCACTGATCCGCAAAGGGACAGGCAATAGGTAAGTCACGGGGATCCCTGGTCTAAGGGGATATGCCAGACAACTCACTTAAGAGGGGAAACCTCTTAGTAAAGACGAGTAGATGGTGGTGGTATTGGAAGAAGACCAAGATGCTGTTCTTGGTCTTCGCACTACTCTACTTATACAGATACGCGTGGGCTTTGAAGTGCTGCTTGAATACTACTAGCCAATAGCGTAAGTACCGTGAACCCTAGTACAGCTATCCTAGTATGAGCCACATCGAGTCATTACAAGATCCGATCCGCTATCGTACAATCACATGTGCTGGAGCTTACCCAGCTGACTGATCCTACAAGTCCATGACGATATCCTGCTGACAGCAATGTCATAGTCGATGCGTCAGTGTCCACTTCCCGGCCCAAGGTGCCGATCAAACTGAAACGTAACATCACCCCCTTCTTACAGTTGAGCCCCAGCTTGACCCCACTGGGTGGCCTCCCTCTGTGCCGTGACTCGCTGCCCCTCCTCCAGTCCCGGATAGTACGAGTCCCGCTCCACCTCGATGCGGGTTATCGCATTGGCACGCTGTAGGTGCAGCACGCATTCCCATCTCACTCGGACAATCTTGCCCAGTTCATCCATTATCCTGGCTAACTCCACCTCCTTGGCTTCGACACCTGCCTGGGTGCAGTGGTAGCAGTGGACCTCCGCCGTTAGTGTGAGGTCTTTCATGTTCGTGAGGGCCCAATCCACCGACTCCCTCATGATGCTGCGCTGATCTAAAAAGATCAGGTCATCATCGCAGTAGTCGTCGTCACGTGGGTACTTGTAGTCGGGGGCAGCGTGCACCAGTTTGCTGTACTGCTGGTCGCTGCCTCTCCTGTAGGCGAGGATGAAAGGGTCCGCCGTGAGGATGAGCTGCATATACCAAGCTGGGTGCAGCCGGTCTTGAGCATCTCAGATCTGGAAAGGGATATAATGTACTCCCCTGTTGTGTTGGAACCTGAGGGGTGGAGGAGTCTCCACTTGGCGTCGGGAAACCGGGCTGTGTTCTTCTGCACGATAGATGCGGACCTTGGGTCGAGTAGCTTCCGGCATATGGATGGGTTCCCCATCCATGGTGCATAACGGCGGGGTTTCATTGTGCGTGGTGGTGAGGTGGTTTCTGTAAGTGAGGTGTTGGTGTAGAGGGCAATGTTCCTCTGATAGGTACTGGTCAAAGTCCTGGTCCTCTTGTACCTGAGTCGAGTCCATATTGGACTGTTGGGTCGTTGGCACGTTGGGCGGTGAAGGCTCTCTCGAACCAACTCTTGTAGTGGTTGGCGAAGGAAGTAGGGATGGTACGGGGGAAGATGGACGACTGCTTCCGTTGTGAATGCACTGGGGAAGCGACAGGGGTGATGATGGCGCGTTCTGAATGATGAGGGTAGGTTGTACTGAGATGGGGAGGAGATCGTCGAGGACATAGTGGACTTGAACTGGGGATGAGGACATGAGTAGATGGAAGAGTGGGTGAAGGAGATGGGGACGTCTCTTGGGATTTCCCTGCGCTTATATGCGTTTCTCTGGCAGGGTTTGAACGTTTGAACTCCCAAACTGCTTCATCAGCGAATACATCATCCTTGGAGACCCACTGATTGTCTGAGTCCGGGTATCCGCGCCATTTGACCAAATACTGCAGTTTCCTAGTCCTGCCGAACCGCCAAGAGTCTAGAATCTTCTTGACTTCGTACTCCTCTTCCCCATCAATCAGGTCCAGTGGTGGGCGCTGATAGTTGGGCCCATGTGTGGGAGTTTCTTTGTATGGAGTTAGAAGGTCTGTGTGGAATACTGGGTGGATGCTCCACGCGTGGGAAGTTCTAGGCAGTAATTGACTGCGGACATCACCTGGACAATCCAGAACGGACCATGTCTCCTTGGCGCGAGTTTTGCGGTTGGTTGGTTCGTACGTAGGTGGCGTCCTTCAAGCCATACGAGGTCTCCGATTTGGTATTTTGGGGTGTCCTTGTGTTTGATCCACCCCTGCTGCACTTTGATCATCAGTTCCTGGGCGCGTGTTCTAGCTTCTCTGAACTGCTGCGCTCGTAGTGCCACTTGTGGAATAGGGGAAGGTCGGTTGATCCAATCAGCGCGTGGGTTGTATCCCATGAGGACGTTAAGAGGGGATTCCTTGGTGGATTCGTTTGGCCAATTGTTGTGCATGAATTCTGCCATTGGTAGGTACCGTGTCCAGTCATCTTGTTGCTCGTTGACCCAAAATCTTAGGTATTGTTCTAGCCATTGATTGGTCTGCTCTGATTGGCCATCAGTTCTGGGATGGTATGCCGTGGAAATATTTTGTTCGATTCCAAGTATTCGGCATAGTTTGCAGGTAAATTTTGACGCAAATCTGGGGTCTCGATCACTGATAATGCACGCTGGCAGTCCGAATCTGGGAAAGACATGTGTCACGTACAGGGCCGCAGTTCCTTCCGCGCTTATCTCTTCTAGGCATGGGATAAATACTGCTGCTTTGGAGCAGTCGTGGTCTGTTATTGTCAGTATGGAGTCACAGCCGTTTGATTGGGGTAATTTTGTGATGAAGTCCAGTGCTATGACTTCGAATGGGGTTGCTTCCGGTTTGGGGAATATTGGTTGCAGAGGGGCGCGTGTTGGTCAGTTGTTGACCTTGATCCGTTGACAGTTGGTGCATCCTTTGATGTAATCTTGTGCTTCTTGCCGAAGGCTGGCCACCAATAGTATCTTTCAATTAGTTTGATGGTTTGGTTGATTCTGGGATGTCCATAGGCAAGTGTGTCGTGGTGGGCTTGTATAATACGCCTTCATTTGTGGGCGTCCTCTGTAACCACTCTTCGTCCTTCCTTGTACCACGTATTCTCGATGCGCTTGAGTTTGTGTGGGTCAACCCATTTCGTGATGATATTGTTGTCCTGGGTGTACACTGGGTGTGTGGGTTGCATTTCGTCCACTGTGATTTCTGGGCTCATGCGTGTCGGGTTTTCTGTGGTGTCGATGGCTGCAGCTTGGATGAATATATGATCAGGGAGTACTGTGACTTGTTCATTGTCGTGTTCTCCCTGATCATAGTCGGGCCTTCTTGATAGGGCATCGGCTCTTCCATTTGCGGTTCCCTTGATGTGGTGAATCTCTATGTCGTATTCAGAGAGTTCCAACACTTCCCTTGCTACCTGTCTGCTGATCTTTTGTGGGGATCTCCAGTATTGCAGGTTCATATGGTCCGAATATACTTTGATCTTGTGTGGGGATCCCACTAAGTAGGGTCTCCAGTTCCTTAGTGCTTTGACAATGGCTAACAGCTCCAGGTCATAGATGTCGTAGTTCCGTTCAGCTGCATTGAGGGTGTTGGAGTAGTATGCGATTGGGTGTCGTTTGTTGTCCTTGTCTCGTTGGAGTAGCACTGCTCCTACTGCGTATCCCGAGGCGTCGACTTCCAGCTCAAAGGGTTTGTCCAATTCTGGATGTTTTAGTACCAGTTCTTCTTTTACTAGGGTTTTGAGTTTGTTGAATGCCATTTGTTGTTCTGTTCCCCATAGCCATTCCATGTCTTTGCGTGTGAGCTTGTTGAGTGGTCGTGTGTGTGTGGCAAAATTTCAAATGAAAGCACGGTAGAAGTTGCAAAAACCTAGGAATGATCGCACCTGTTTGACGTTTTTGGGAACTGGCCAGTCGCAGATTCCGGAAATTTTGATGGGGTCCATGCAAATCACCCCCTTCTTAATGATTACCCCCAGGTAATCGAGGGTGTTGGAGTGGAATGTGCATTTCTCCAGTTTGAGGTACAAGTCGTGTTGTTCTAATAGGTCCAGGATGTCGTGAACCGCTTCAGTATGGGCTTGTTCCATGGTTGCCGTTGCGACTCCAATATCGTCCATGTATACGCGTATGATGGTCCCTTTCTTTTCGTGGTATTCGATGAGTGGTCTGAAGGTGAAGTTCATCATTCCCTGGAAGGTTGCTGGTGCGTTTGTCATGCCGAAGTACATTACCAATGGTTCAAAGAATCCCCATTTAGTTTTGAACGCAGCTTTGTGTTTGTCTCCTGGTTTGATCCTGATGTTCGTGTATCCCCATCTGACATTGAATTTGGAGAAGATCCATCCTCCACTGAGGTCTGCAATTAGCTGAGGTATGAGCAGGAGAGGGTATTGGTTGTGTATGGTCCATGTATTGAGTTCCCTGTAGTCCTGTACTGGCCGTAGCTTTTTGTCCTTCTTTTTGACAAAGAAGAATGGGGCTGCATACTGGGATTTAGACGGTTGAATGTATCCCTTGGCCAACTGTTCGTCTAAGAACTCTTCCAAGGCCTTATCTTCCATTTGATTGAGCAGGTAGACCTTGCAGTTAATGTGGTCTGGTGCGTTTGGTTTGAGGTCGATGGTGTGGTCCCATGGTCTAGGAGGTGGGAATCGGTAGGATTCTTCCTCACTGAATACTTTTGCGTGTCTCTTGTATTCCTCAGGTAGTTCCTTCGTTTCCGTCGAGTGTGCCAAGATTGCTAATTCCGTTGCTGTTGTTCGTCCATATATTGGGTTCATTTCCTCTTCCAGCTCTCTGAAGGCTTGTTCTCGTTCTTTGTCTTGTATTCTTGTGATGATGCTTCGGATTTCAGCTTGGATAGTGGTTGGACTCGGGGTTTTGTTGGGGTTGATGGTGCGTATGATGATCGGGTATTGTTTGGTGTCCATGGTAGCAGTGGCCCATTGTATGCATGGCTGAAACGTTGCCAGCCAGGGGTACCCCAGAATGAGGTCTTCTCCTCCTACGTTGGTGATAAGGAACTGAATGGTTTTAAGTTTTCCATCAGTTTGTATGTTTAGGTCGACGCAGTGAGTGATTTTCCCCCCTTTGTTGTGTGTCCCATCTATGTTCCAGATGTTTCGGGGGTTAGGTAGTTCTTTGGTTCCTAGCCCTATCTTCTTTATGAAGTCTGGATGTATGAAGTTGTGGGTGGCTCCGGAGTCCACCAGTGCTTTCTTTTCGGCCATGTAGTAACTCGTGCAAATTGAAACTGGAACATGCATAGATCGATAGTGCGTTATAAATGTCGAGTTACAGTTTAAAGCCCTCACCCAGGCCGTTGGGTTCAGGCGTCCGGAAAATCCGACCTTCCCATCATTCCTTTTACAAATACCCCCCTTTGTTCATCTGGCAGCGCTTGAACTCTTTCCCAGAGGTCTTCTACCTGGGAGTTGGTGGTGGCGTGGTTGGCTTGGATGGGTCCATCAAAGTCGATGAGGGTTTCTTCAGCTACACTTTGAGGAGCGGTGGGGACCTCTTCTATATAGGCCCCTCTGCCTCGTGCTCTCCTTGGTTGGTTGCAATCTCGTGAGAAGTGGCCTTTCTGATTGCAATTGAAACAGGTTACGTCCCTGATGTTCATTATCCCATGTCCCCCTCCTCTTTGTCGCATGAACCCGGCCCTTGGTGGGAACAGGGGTCTTCCGGGGGTTCCGTCCCTTGGGTTTTCTGGGTGATTGCGGTTGACGTCGCCTATTTCAGCGACTCGTGCCCGGACCCTCCTGGGAGTGGTGTCCATTGTGTCGGGGTGGTTTCGATATTGCTGCCACCCTTGTTGGTTTCCTTGCCTTTGCGGGGCTTGGAATCGAAGAGGTTGATTTGGGCAAGGACATGGCATGGCTTGTGGTTGTCTCCCGAATCCGTCTGACCTGGCCTTCATATGCAGGTATCATTTCTGCTGCTCAATGAGCGCGCTCTTCCACTGGGAGTAGCTGCACAGGTTATAGAATTGATAGGCGTTCTGGTACAGCTTGAGGGGAACACCTCGCGTGAATTTGTCGAGGACTAGTGGTTCGTCCAACTGGTAGTCAGCCTGTCAGACCAGCTTTTCAAATTTAGTGATGTAGCTGTCAATATCCTCGTTGATCATTTTGAACCCCTTGTCGAGTTCTACTCTTGCGTGATCCTTTTCCAGGTTGTCGCGGAATTGACCCTTGAATGCAAGTTCTACTCCTGTCCAGAGTCATGGGTCGTTCTTGTTGGCTTGAGCGTCGAGCCACTTGGTGGTTTCTGTTGCCCATTCATCAACGAGTGGTCCCTGGATGTAGGTCAAGAACATCATTGCTTTGATGTAGGGGACTTTGAGGCTTCTGTTGGTGGCATTGACTCCCGTGAATCGGTTCCACTGGGAGAGGAATGCTTCTGCTTCATCACGGTTACCTGTGAATATCTTGGGTTCCTTTCCTAGAAACTTGTCCGTGTCGGGCATGGTGAATGCGGGTATGTTTGTCTGTCCATCATTGTGAGGGTTGTCGTCGGGGTCTCCTCCTGGTGGTGCTCCTCCTCCTCCTCCTTCATTGGGGGACTTTCTGAATATTGTGGTTCTGGCTTGGGCCATTGTTACTGTAGTGGACATGTCTGTGGGGATGGACTTAGCGATTTGTTCAAGGTGCTCTTCCTCCTGTTGGTCTCTGATGATGTGGATCTCTTCCAGGTTGCTTGTGATGGATGGGGATGGTGCTGGTGTCTTAGGTGTTGGTGAACGGACTGGTTCTTCTTCGTCTCCATCAATTGGTCCCCACTGATCTCTAGTGGTGACGTTGGATTGGAGGATATCGAGGTTGAGACTTGAGCTTGCAGGTCTGTTGACTTGGTACTTGTTGTGTGTGTCACTCCAATGGATTTCGACCCAGCAGAGGTTGTCGAAGTTGAATTCTATGGGGATAAGTTGGGATTGTCCCTGTTGGTTGGTGTAGTAGGTGAAGTATCCTGGGTTTTCTATGTCTTCTTTCCAGAATGCGTTTTCTAGGTATCTTTTTGGGACATTGCGGTCTCCTCTTCTGTCGATGTAGTAGGGCCGGAAGGGAACCCAGAAGTCTTTGGTTGTTCTTGTAGGATTGGCCACAGTGGGATCTTGGTCTTAATGTAATGTCTACCACGGACGCTTGCCTGACTTAGGCTTCTTGCTTTGTGGCAATCCTTGAAAGTCGGAAGTTGCAGTTAGCAAAGGTGTAGCGTCTACCATGGACGCTTGCCTGACTTAGGCTACTTGGTTGGTGGCGATCCTTGAAAGTCGGAAGTTACGGTTAGTGAAAGTCTCTGGATAGTAGGCGGGATGAGGTTGGAGGCTCTCGTCTCTTCTGAAGTAGGCGTGAAGGTCTTCCAGTTGAATGACTCCTTGCGGAATCCGATTGATGTATCAGGCGCTGGCCCAAGATGTGCTATCAAGTATGAAGAAGGAGTGATATGGAGCGGCTACGCGTTCATTGCGGTATAGATGTACTTGATAAGCCACGATGTCTGGAGGGAAGTCCACTGATCCACGAAGGGACAGGCAATAAGTCACGGGGATCCCTGGTCTAAGGGGATATGCCGGACGACTCACTTAAGAGGGGGAAGACCTCTTAGCAAAGACGAGTAGACGGTGGTAGTATTGGAAGAAGACCAAGATGCCGTTCTTGGTCTTCACGCTACTCTACTTATACAGATACACGCGGGCTTTGAAGCGCTGCTTGAATACTACTAGCCAATAGTGTAAGTACTGTGAACCCTAGTACAGCTATCCTAGTATGAGTCACATCAAGTCATTACAAGATCCGGTCCGCTATTGTACAATCACATGTGCCGGAGCTTACCCGGCTGACTGATCCTACAAGTCCATGACGGTATTCTGCTGACGGTGATGTCATAGTCGACTCATCAGTGTCCACTTCCTGGCCCAAGGCGCCGATCAAACCAAAATGCAACAAAAGGTCTCTGGGTAGAAGGTGGGATGAGGCTGAAGGCTCTCGTCTCTTCCGAAGTAAGCGTGGAGGTCCTCTAGCTGAATGACCCCTTGAGGGATCTTATCAATGTACTTGGTGTTGGCCCAAGAAATGCTGTTGAGTATGAAGAAGGAGTGATACGAGGCGGCCACACGTTTGTTGCGATACAGGTACACTTGATGAGCCGCTACGTCTGGAGGGTAGTCCACTGATCCGCAAAGGGACAGGCAATAGGTAAGTCACGGGGATCCCTGGTCTAAGGGGATATGCCAGACAACTCACTTAAGAGGGGAAACCTCTTAGTAAAGACGAGTAGATGGTGGTGGTATTGGAAGAAGACCAAGATGCCATTCTTGGTCTTCGCACTACTCTACTTATACAGATACGTGCAGGCTTTGAAGCGCTGCTTGAATACTATTAGCCAATAGCGTAAGTACCGTAAACCCTAGTACAGCTATCCTAGTATGAGCCACGTCGAGTCATTACAAGATCCGATCCGCTATCGTACAATCACATGTGCCGGAGCTTACCTGGCTGACTGATCCTACAAGTCCATGATGATATCCTGCTGATGGTGATGTCATAGTCGACGTGTCAGTGTCCACTTCCTGGCCCAAGGTGCTGATCAAACTGAAACGTAACAACTGAGGGAGTGGTACCCAGCTGAGCAGCTGTACCTTATTACCACCACTGATATTGATGACCCCCGCAAAACCCCCTATGCCTGCGACATGACGGGGCGCCCTCTATACCGCGCCGGGGTCGTCATCGACACGGAGGCTGCGCCCATGCCCGCAGTCTGTCTCCAATATCTCGGAGGAACTGCGCGCACCGCACCCCATGGATACAAACACAATTGGGGGGACGATTTCGTCCACTACCCCATCACCAACACACAGGGGGTCACGTGCCAGGCTACCTTCGTCCAAGTCGTCAGAGGCCCAGACCCCCTTGTACTTGGACTCGTGGACGACAGCAACAAAGTCTACAGTCGCCCCCTCTACGCCGAGCTGCAAGTCCGCGAGGCCGGCAAGCCCCACTATTCCCCCGAAGACATGTACGCCTTTGTTGGCGGACACAGCAACCAGCACTGCATGGATAGGGCGGTGAATGAGCTGAAGGATGTAGGGCTTAAAGCTGAGTTGACTCACTACCACACCTACAAACACGAGGCTGAGAGGATGGAACAGCGGTTGCATGCACTCACTCAGGCTCTCGGCGGAGTGCAGGGTGAACTCATGAGGTGCAAGTTCAGACTGGAGATGGCTAACATGTTGGACCAAGTCATGGAGAGGCAAGAGGCATGGGTAGGAGGGATTGGCCCCACTTGGCGCTGCGGGTGTCGCAGCTGAAAAGGGGGTGATGTCGCGATTGGGGAAACGGACTCTTACTATATGGATATGACCCCTTAGTAAGTAGTAATGTGTCATGGACTTAACACATCAGTCAGCAGTCGTAGTATCACATGTTAGATACTATGACTCGTTCCAAGTAGTAGTAGTAATAGGGTTTGAGCTATTTACGCTACTAGTCGTCTTAGATTAGAGGGGAGCTTTAAAGCATCCTCATACATGTATAAGTAGGAGACCAGGAGGACCAAGGCGAACCATCTTGGTCTTCTTCAAATCACTACCATCTCAACTCACTCTCATGCCCTTCGCTTGTCTCACTCAAGCAAGTCAAGTAACTTACTGCCCAGTGAACTTGAGAACGTCCTGGTGCAATGGCCACGATCACGAGATCGTGTGACACAGACAACTTGAAGAGGCTTTAGGCAAAGCCGCTCATATTCCACTAAGTCGTGAATGATGAACAGCGCACATGAAGGGATCATACTCACAGTGAACTGGTGACTGTGGTGAGATATGAAGGTGAGCTTGAAGCAGCAACAGAGAGATCTTGCAGGTGAAGCAGATGGGTGTCTGGCACACAACAGATGAGAACTGATGTTTATACATGAGAGAAGACATACCTGGCACACAACAGATGAGAACTGATGTGGACCAGGAGCGTACAAGCTATACTACTTATACAAAATCACAAGGTGACGCAGGTAACACTGGGTCACAGTAAATACAAGGGTCATTGTTCTACAGACAGACAAAGGAGTGGACGTTCTGAGAACAAGGGACAAGAGAACAAGAAGAATCTAGACTAATGATATCATACTGATATCATAATAAGGATAGAACAAAGGGAAACTACAAGAGCATTAGAAACAACGCAAAGTCCAGATTCTATGATGTCATAGTATACAGTGATGTCATAGATAAGTAAATACAACAAGTCCGAGATTGTGTGATCATAATAATCTAATCTACATGAGTCCTGTATATCTTATCTACAGCAGTCCATATCTGATTGTCCTTTGAGCTGCTAAGTGCGCAAGGGTCACGTATCAACAGTGAACGCCCTTTCAAAGTCTAGGTCAGACTTAACGCCGGTAGTGGTGTAACAGAGGGCGTATTTCGAACGAGCTCCGCTGGGATACTGAGCTTGTGCTAGACAAGCTGTTTGTTTCCCTTTCTTGGGAGCCACGTTCTTCGTCTTTCCTTACATGGGCGATGAGTGGGTGAGGGGGTGATTTGAGACAAGGAATAAGGTTTGCAGCGATGGCTATCAGCTGCGGGACTGTGAATTCTGTTCCGAGTACAGGGATCTCTAGGCCGTAAAGCTCTAGTAGGGCGTATCGAAACTCTGGGTCGTGGAAAATTGCCTGCATGTATTGCTCAGTGAGGTTACGAGGGGGTAGTTCTATTTGGAACCCCTGGTAACGGATGTTAACACTGTCTTCGTCAATGAAACTTTCGCCTGACTGGGTAAGTGTGGCTTGGGAGGAGGAGTGGGCAGAGTGGAAGGATTCCACGGAGACTGTAGGTGATGGTGATGCGTACACTGGTGATGGGATCTGGTCTTGTTCAGACTGGGTATCCTGGTGTATGTGCAGCGATGCCGAAGCAGAGGCTGTAGTTGGGGGTGGTGTGATAGATGCTTGTCTCCTCCTAAAGAGACGACGAAGGCGGGTGCGGACGTTCGCAAATATGTGAGGCAGTTTGAAAGTGTGGGAAGGTGGGTTTAGACGACAGGATATAACGAGCGCGCAACGCTAACTTGAGGGTGGTAGGAGAGTTCTGATCAAGCGAGACTGATATACAGTGATGTTTCACACTGCACGAGGCTGCGGCAATAACAGAAAACTCGGGAGTGATGTAGGGATACGTATAGAGCCACAAGGCTGTCTGCCTCAGTCTTCTCGACCTGTTGGCTGCCTCTCACGCCAAAGCGCTCTCAAACTTTTCTGGTTACTACGCATACAGCTGTCGCAGGCTAGGCCTGGCTGGCTCAACATCTAACTGCAGCTTATCTGGTGTGGTGACCAGTTCTGCAGCCAGTACCCAGAGGCGTCTACTGATGACCAGATAGACCCAATAAAGGCAAGCACAATCTATGCCGGTTTTATGGACACTAGGGTTGTACCACGAATGCACAGATTCTGCGTGCAGAGGTCCCCAGGCAAAGAGTGAGGTGGGTAATACAAAGGACTGATGGTCGTCAACCACCTAGGGGAATAGTGAAGTAGCTGGTGAGCAAAGAGGGCTCAGGAGTATGAAAAGGAACTTGTCCTAATGTAGCGGTATGACACCTCGCTACATCAAGCTCAAGTATTAACTAGGAGTGAACCGTCTGGTGAGCACACCCAAGCTTGGCACGGAGATAAATCACGCGCTAACACACAGTCACAGCGGAGGGGACAGTCAACTTAGAGTCTTTATGCAAGAACTCAAGATGTCAGTGATCACACTGTGGCGCGCTGAGTGGAGAACCAAGAGGACAAGTTCAGATTGGAGAGTAAGGAGTACAAGGAGGATACGCACCTGAGTGGAGAACCAAGAGGACAAGTTGGTTCCACTCAGGACGCTACAGGAGTGTTTATATACACTGCTGGAGCTGAGTTTGAACTGAGTCTAAACACTATTACTAAGTGTACAGTAAGGCTCCATGACTCAGGAGCTGACGTGTCGTGTCTAATAATAGCGCTATCTATTGTGCTGACTGATGCACTTGTCATAGCGCTGACGCGATGCTCTATCTTGCTGAGTAAAACCTAATACAGCAAGTAAGCGTAAACTACTAAGCGAAGTCTAGAACTATCTAGAATGTTCCTTCCTTATCTACCAATCGTGTGAGTCTGTACATAAATGGAATGTGACCGTGTTTGGGTGCAATTATCTCAGGGTCATGTGCTTAGAAGTGCACATGGTGGCAACACGTGACTGACAATGTCTCGTACTTCTCACAGATAATTCTGTATAATTACAGAAAAATAGGGAAAATAATATACACGTCCATGACAGGTTGGACGACAACTACAATGATGCAATGGAGCAGGCTGCTGCCGCTTTGAGCCCCATGAAGGCATCAGCTGCCACACAAAGGAACAAGGTAAGTTATTTCATTTTCACGACAATCTGTTACAGCTGCCTCATGGCATTGCAGAACAGCCTTGACATATGCACTGGGATTGCAAGTCCCACTTGAACAAAGAAGCTGAAGAAGTGAGGCAATGGAGAACTCCCCAATGGTGCACTTGACTCTGGAAGGTGGTCAACCATCTTCATTCCAACTTTTCTACAGTACCTTGGCAGCATGGAAAAGGACATCTGGGCCTTCAAATGGCACAACACCGTGCACGTGTTACAAGCGATTTGGAACACAGTATACACAGGAAGTACTGATGGGGGCACGCCAAAAGTCAAGCATATGGTCAAGATAGGCGGCGCAGTTCATGAAGTGGTACGGTCACTTACTCATCATATCCTTGAAATTTACTAACTCTTCTTGGTCCATCCAGTGAGCCACAGAGTGGCAAAATGCAATTGGCTCAACAGGGCTCTCCATTGTTGGAGACTTCATGGATTCAACAGGCCTGGATACCACTGAAGCATGCCAGGAAGCCACAGAGCAGTTGCTTGCCAGTGAGTGGTACATTTATCTCAAGACAAAGGATGTAGTAGAAGATGGAATGGCAATGGTAAGAAAATTATCTCATATATGCCTGTGTGATCACTGAAAGAATGTATGTTAAATGTGCTGGCCATTATCAAGGCCTGCTGGTGACTCATACATTGGCGCAATGCTGGATCAATTTTGAAGGCTCTGTTGAAGTACCCAGTTACATTGATGATGACGACTTCCTGCATGCTGCACTCATTCTCAGTGTGACCTCTGTAAGCTTTATTTGTTATACTGTAATCAAACTACTCATGAAGTGCAGGTACATCGTGCTCTCTGGCTCTGGGCCAATGGATACATCAGCAAAGAAAGTTACAATGCTGGGTTTGCCCAAAAGAAGAGTGGTATCCTCAAAGTGCTGGGCCCAGATGGTAAGTGCACAAAGACCATGAACTTCAGCAGAGAGCAATGGGAAGAGATCAGTCATCAGGAAAACCCATGTTTTACTTATTTGTACTTTCTGTTCTTTTTGCTCTTTTAGCAAGGGAAAAAAGGACCCTTACAGAAAAGTACCAACTACTTAAAAAAAGAAATCCCCTCTTCTTTTTCTTTACTTTTCCTACTTTTTAAGCAAATTTCTGGGAAAATTTTGGATTTTGGTCTGATTTTGGTCTGATTTTTTGAAATTTTGGTCCGATTTATTACCATATATGGAAATTTTCGGACCAAAAAATAAAGTTTGGTCCAATATTTCCATTTTTGGACATTTTATTTTGTCAATTTTTGGTCATTTGGTACTCAACTTATCCTGTACTTTTTTTGGCAGCTCAGCAAGTAAAAAAAAAAGAAAGAGGGATGTCTTTTTCTTACTTTTTCTACTTGTTTTCTGAAAAGAATGAAAAAGTATGGATAAGTATGAATAAGTAAATACATGGTTTTCCTGATGCCGTGACATCTACACCTGTGACGTCTGGTCTGTTGAGCCCAAGAAGCTTTGAGTCATCTGAGCAAACATTGACATGGCTGTCAATCAGATTCACAGTCACAAGCCAACTGAGCGCATAAAAAGGGAAACAAGTCAGTTGGTGAAGAAATCTCAGGGCATTGGACATGAGTACCAAATTGCTTCATCTGATAGCAATTTTTGGTTTGTCCTTTTTTTGGGGGGGCTGCGGCTGTTCTGATCCTGTCTCCCTCCTAGATGCTTCGCGTGCACATGTGTTTACTGTGTAGTAAACTCATGTTGTTTGTCGATCAATTGTCACTGCGACTGGCACTGTATTCATGCATCAATTTTTTAATACCAAATACTATGTTCTGACCATTTCGTTCGACAATTTCTGGTGCCCTAGGACCCATAAACAAGGTGGAAACATGGCAGAAAAGTATTGACGCAAATAGCTGTTCTGAAGGTAAGCTCATCTGAGTCTTTTTGTTAATGACAGGGTAAGTCAGGTTCTCTGTCTTGTCCCACCATCCCCACACCTTGCCATCCAAGTCCTTTCCAGGCCAGGTATAACTTTCTAGTGAATGTATCTAGAAACAGGGTCAGCAAAACAGTCAGGGTAGCAATTTCCCAACCCATGCAATACCCGTACCTGTTGATAAGTGACCTGTGCGCACTTAGCGGCTCAAATGGACACGCAGATAACGGACTGCTTTAGATTAGATATACAGGACTTGTAGATTAGATTATTTTTGATCTTTACAATCTCGGACTTCTTGTATTCTCTTATCTATGACATCATATATGTACATGACATCATGGACCACTCTGGATTACCCTTGTACTACGTCTATGTACTTCCCTTTGTTCTTATCTTTATTGTGATGTCACTATGATATCATAGTCTGGACTCTTCTTGTTCTCTACACCTTGTTCTCTTTCTAGTCCACTCCTTTGTCCGTGTACAGAACAATGCGCTTTGTATTTACTGTGACCTGCTGTTACCAGCGTCACCCCCTGTAGCAGTATAAGTAGAGTACTTTGTACGCTCCTGGTCCACATCAGTTCTCATCTGTTGTGTGCCAGGTATGTCTCCACCTCTCTTGTATAAACATCAGTTCTCATCTGTTGTGTGCCAGACACCCATCTGCTTCACCTGCAAGATCTCTCTGTTGCTGCTTCAAGCCCACTTTCATATCTCACCACAGTCACCAGTTCACTGTGAGTATGATCCCTTCATGTGCGCTGTTCATCAGTACCCACCTTCGATTTCTCACGCTTTCCCATCCCATCCTATCCCATCCATCCATCCCTGTCTTTCATCGTTCATTGTCTCGCCTTGCTACATCACATCTAATCAGCCACATGTTTTCATCTCACAAACAGCCCCAAGGCTCATAGACCCTAGCAGTGCATTCCCGCGTCTTGTGCTGTCTCTGTTTGGTGTGCCCACATCTGAGTCAGTGGCCTCTTCTAGCAGTGACTCGATGTCCGTGACTTCTTTCCAGTTGTCTCGTCCCACCTCTCACACTCTTCCAATACAACAGATGGCTCATTGGCGCCTCTCTCCCTCACCTCACCTCTTGGTCTCAGTGTTCCCACATGCATGTTGCAGCTCTCAAGATGCTAAGTGTTTTCTTCACAATGTTTTCTACTACTGACTTAGAGGACCATGATTTCTCAACAGAGCCACATGACGATGGCGATGAGGCGACAATGTGGCAACCACAACCATGATGATGGAGGACGTAGGAATCAAAGGTGGTGTTGCAGATGACTTGCTGCAGCTTAAATTCCATACCAACTATGTTGGCAATCCTGAGAAGTGTCACCAAATGTTACGATTCTCACTTCTTGCTGTACACATCTTGCTCTGTCTTGTCACTTACTGTACGATACGCGGTTTCTGCGGAGTTCTCATTTGTCACGCGCCTATCTGTTTCGCTTTGTTCCACTTGCACCCGACTCCTTTCAACTGGCGGTTTGCACCATTGAAAACCACTATACCTTTCCGAGTTGATCTGACACACACACGGACCCACGTGTCCCCATGACTCTTGTTATAGTGTGTCCCTTTGTACTCAATTCAGTGCAGGGCATCATTCTTGCATCATGTGTTTGGCCTAGTCAAACACCCTGTATTAGTATATAAGTCACACCCTACCTAGCTTGTATGGTAGACTTGACTTCTTGTGAAATACCACATCGTCTTTGCCTCACAAACTGACCTTTGACTCGCCATTGCACTTGAGTCCTTGCTTTCGCTCGCCCTTACGCTTGAGCCCTGACTATCCACTATTATTCTTGTGTCCCTGGGAGACCAAGTGATACTTGTTCACCACCAAACTGAGTCCTAATTGACTCACACCTTTCTGATCCCATTGACTTGCCGAAGCACATGTCATGCTTAACACCCCTGTGGTGGCGTTACATTAAGTCAAGTCTCTCACCATGGCGACATCTAGTCGCAGTTGAACCAAGTTCAAGCCCAAATATATTGATCGTCTCAGCTCCGACGAACTATCTGACAGAGTTAAAGGAGCAGTGGTCTGGGCAGAAAACAATGGAGTCGAAGGATATTTCATCTTCAACCCCACAACAAGATCCTACCAACAAATTCATTACCTTGAAGACAAACGCCTCTGAGCATTCATTGAATACTCCCTGAATGAAGGAGCATGGTACACTACCAGACCAGTACCCCTCACTTTGCAAACCGGCCCTTTGGGATCATCTAATCCCTCAGGAATTGATATCAACCCCCAAGATACCACGTCCCCAAGCATATCCATACCGACAATGAATCTCCCAGTCTCAGCATTCCCTTCCTACGCAATGGCTCAGCAGGGACAGGCATCCGCGTCAGCAAGTACCACCCTCACCAGTGGGGGAGGAGCACCCAGTGGAAGTGGAGCTCCCACTGGAGGAGCCCCCACCAGCAGTGGCGGTGGCAGTGGCAGTGGCGGTGGAGGTGGTGGACTGGCCCCAGCCAGAGGAGCCGCACCACCCACACCAGCCCTAGGAGGCAACAGCTGCCTAGGAGGAAACCCACCCCCAGAATTCAATGGAAATTGGGAGCAAAGCAAGGCATTCTTATGAGCCTTCAAGTTGTACCGAGGGATGAACCCCACTGTAGACCTGCTAGCAGTACCGGCCCAGTGGGCCATGACATTCCTGTCCTATATTAGAGGACCACTCGTTGACGATTGGGTCGACGAGCAAATGAAGTGGATAGAAGCCCAGCTAGCAGGAGGAGTCCTACGAACCCAAGAGAACCTCTGGAACAAGGTAGAAACCCAGTTCATACAAGCCTACACCGACACTGCAGAGCAGACCAAGGCCTGCAAAGCCTTGCAGAGTCTCACGATGAAGGGGGAAGATATTGACTCCTATATCGCGCAATTCGGCAACCTAATCGCAAAGGCTGGATATAACCTGGATGAAGCTACCATGTTGGAACTATTCCAAGACGGACTCCTGAATCAGTTAGTAGTCAACGCCATCCGCTTCCAGCACCCCATCATGTGGGAAGACTGGAAGCAGGCTGCCCCGTCTACAGCAGTTTTACGATCCTAGAGGCAGGCTCGCGACATCATCACTACCGCTTAGTCGTAAAGTGGCTGCCAGGTCACGCTTTGTCAGTGCACCAGTGTGTCTGGTCTGGTCAACTGGTAAACAAGGCTCTTCTGCCAGCCAAGGCAGATGCAGCAGTAGAGCAGGTACTGGAACAAGAGGCAAGAGCTAGACAAGTAGTGGCAATAGCTTGTATTGAACAAGACTAGAACGAGGAATACAGGATGTACTACAGGTCTTTAAATACTGTACAGGAAATCATATTTTTCTATGTTTTCTTTCATTTTGTGAGCTGGCAGGAACAGAAGACGATACTCTGAAACATACAGAACATTCAGGCAGAAAGAGAAGCAGAACCTGAAACACAGAAGCAGGGTCGGAAACATTCCAGAATAGAATAGAAGATGGAGAACATGAGAATCTTCCAGAACTGAGAAGCAGAACCTGGGAATCGCTAAATCTGTTATCGATGGCATGATTGGATCGTGACAAGCAGGCTGAGTATCTGGTTTTGAAGGACCAACTTGGCAAGAATCGAACCCCATGACAAAAGAAAGGAGGGCACAACCGCGAACAATGGGTACAAGCCCTCAACAAGAACCGCGACCTGAACACCATGGATGTTGGACATGCCCGAGCCTCCATGGCTCTTACAGACACCGACCGACTCCAACTCCAAAAGGAGGGACGCTGTTTTAGATGCTGTGCTACAGGGCACATCTTGCATAACTGCCCACAAAAGGCACTCGAATTGCTGCGTCCTCCACAACCACCCAACAAACTCCCGTCCCTTCTCCCTCAGCCATATCAGCTCCCACTGTCACTACTATCACCATACAATTTAGCCATGTACTTTCGGTGGAAGAACAGGCTGAAGCGCAGATTGCTGTGATGAAGGTGCAACCACAGGAGGTATGGGACCTCATGGTGGAAAAATTATTCACGAAAGAGGATTTTCTCAATGCTTGAACCTGATGTGATGAACACTCACTCAGAGTGTTCTTGCAAGACACTTGGCTGACGAGGAACGCGAGGGACGAGGAAGACGGCAGGGAAAACTTGATATAACTTGGCTAGAACGAGGATAACTATGAGATTGCGAATCCAAGCTATGATGGTAGCGAAGAAAGGCACAAGGGAGTTATCCAGGTGGGAGTCACAAGTGGACAGTCTGAGGGACTGTCCGTTCTATTGCTCTAGCTTATATACCTGGGTACATGGTCTGTGCGTACTTTAGGGGAGGCTTACTACTTCCCACAGGTGCTGCGCAATGGAAGGTTCTGGAAGGGTTCTAAGTATATCAACCAATCAGAATAATTGTAGGTATCGTACGACTGCTCCGCAGTCGATTGCGCAAGATTGCACCATAGTGGTGTGACTGCTCCGCAGTCCAATAGGATTAATCCAAAGAATGGTACGACTTTCAGTCATCAGGTGACTTGATAAACATAGGATAATCACGTGACCGTCGGAGTACGAATTTGGAACTCCGACTTCGGATTTCCCCTTTAGGAAATTGATTACATAAGACCGGACCGACGCGGACCGGTCTTAGACGCTCGAGTCACGACCCAAGTTTACAGGTTCGTGACACCTGATGGCCTGGGCTAGAGCACTGAATGTAAACGTGTACCATAGCAGATATCGATCCATGAGAATCCCAGTTCTTTCCAAATCTGCACACACAACAGCTGAACGACAAGTACTCCTAGACTCAGGAGCCACCGACAACTTTATTTGCGCCTTGCTACTGAAGTGGCTGCAAATCAGAACATGTGATGTCATGCAACCAATACGCATCTGGAACATGGATGGAACTCATAACCAAGATGGGGCTATTACCCAATACACCAATCTGAACATCCGCACTGGAGATGACACCAAGACACTTCACTTCCTAGTAACAAACCTAGGAAAGGACAAAGTTATACTAGGCTACCCTTGGTTTTCAGCATTCGAACCACTTGTGAAGTGGGGTGAGGCAACGCTGAACGAAGAGTTCCAGCCAGTGGTTATATCCAGCCTCCAGTTATCAGACGAAGCCACACCCATTGAAGCATCCATACAGGCATTGGAGACATATCAACTCGATGAGGAGGCATGGAAATAACTGATGGACAACGAACAGGGTCACAACACATCAGTCACACCAGCACCATGCCAGTTACCACGCCGGTCCCACACATTGCCCACACATGGTCCCACATTGCAACTTGCATTGCAGACTGTCACCACAAAGTGTTTCAGACTTGCAAATTTGCTTTCACACTTTTGGAATGAGCCAAGTAATTGAGTTTTTTGAATTTTTGAGATCAACAGAAGTTCAGGTTCAAACACATTCAAATGAGTTCTCAGATTTCAGGATTTTGCTGAACACTGAACTGGACTGATAGTCCAGTTCAGGCAAAACGGCCAAACCCAAACCCCAAACCAGGGTCTGGTTCAGCTAGGTTCAGGTTCAAACCAAAGTTCAGAACTGAACTATCTCATCACTAGCTCAACACATTTACATCCTTACATCCTTCTGCTAGTGGTTGGTCTTGTCAGAGTTGGAAGTGTTGTTGAGACGTGATTGAATCAAGTCACATGTCTCGTGGGATATGATTGAGTCATCCCATATACTAAATACAGTATCTGTCCCTTAAGGACTAATTTGGACTTGGCTGGACTCTTACGGACTGCTTTTGTTTATCTTTATTGTCATAGTCATATATGGCTCCTATTGTTCTCTATTGTTAAGATACCAGTATTGTCTACTTTAGGCAGCTATTGTTCTCTGCCCTCCAATGGCATTTCTCCCTCTGGCGCACAGACCACCTGTATTGTGTTTGGATCACCTGTGCGCACAGACCATTCTTAGCTAAGCGTCCTGTATATAAGGACTGCTGCTTTCGCCTTTACACTTCAGAGTTCCCTTCACCTCTGAAGTGTAAGTCCCTTTCCTTTATGTAATGTTCCACCGGATGTTCTTCTTGTACTGCGGACAAGGCTACCAGGACGACCTAGCGATCACCAGATATGTCGAAGTCATGTACTCGATCTTCTACTAGCTCGCAAGCAAGTCGTAGTAATGTTCCCCAAAGGATACAAAGGGAGATGAAGAGAGTGAGTCGAAGTAGATGTGGCAAATATAGTCGGCAAGACAGTGCGACTGAAGAGATGATGCAGCACGTTCCTTGAACGGCAAGAGTAAAGAGGAAAGGAAAGGATAGGGGCCTTATGGTGATCCCTCAGCTAAGGACTAGGAGTTGACAACCAAAGTCTATTCAGCACTCAACTGGCAAGACAGTGCAGAAGAGGCAAAGGCGTTTGGGTGGTATAATCCAAGAAGTCAAGCTTAGGTCTTCAGCGACCATAAGCCAGAGCCTATATACATGTCCAAGGAGGTTTGAACCCCAGCTTGGAACTCCGAAACCCTAATACACGGATCCTAGGAATGAGTCACAGTCGAGTCAGAGATAACGATCCACCAATGGCAGTAAGGCGCAAAGGTATGAGTCAGAGATAATCATCCGCAGCTGTATGAGCGCTGCTTCCATCCAATCAGAATACAAACGTGCACAACACATCAGAATCAAGGCACAATCGATCAGGCACATACGAGTCATCACAAACACGAGGCATTCGAGACCGGTCCAGGCACAAGCTCATCTGGACCCTTCTGGTGCAAGTCTAGCCAGGTCACGTGCCAGGGTCACGTGACGGGTGTTTGATGTAGGATCACATGATCCTACTCCCAATATTCTTGAGCGTTTCCAAGGTAGGCGGGAAGGTCACGTGACTTAGCTGGTTTCTGGGCGTGCTCAGCCACAAGTCTCATAACTTCAATCTCTTCTTCGGCATATTCAGCACGTGATCGCTTCACGGCAGTGTTCCGAGGTCTTGCAGGGGTGTTCGGGGGACCAGTTACGGGTGAAACCGTAACACTTTACTTCTCCAACTACCTTTGCTCATAGACATTCTATAGTAACTTGTCTATTAGCTCCTCGCTATTAACCTCGCTTGTTAGTTCTGCGCTTCAACAGGTTATGGGCCCTGATGCCTAATAACTAACTTGTGTTACACCAACAGATCTACTCTTGTGTCACCTTACTCACTCAGCCGACTACATTCTTTGTCGTCTTCTCTACCATCAGTGAGCATCCTCTATCCCCTTCTATCTCTACACATCCTTTCTCGTCCACCATGACTCTGTCATGTGCCATTTTGGCTAGCCTCCTAAGGAGGTTCTCATGAAAGGTCTCTATGACCTTAAATTCCTCTGTGCGCACTATCCTAGCATATTTTCTATACCCGGTTTTCGTCCGGAAGTGCTTTCATAGGCCAAAAGGGGAAGACCCTTGCGGCTATAGGCCTCTTTAATGGTTGGGTGATACTCGGTTAATACCTGGGTCACTTTAAGGGGTGTGAAGGCCTGGTTAATAGTCAAACCCAGAAGTCCTTCCCTCTGACACAACTAAAAGACGCTACTATACTATAATGATATTTACATAGTAGCTATGACTAGACCTCTGCCAGGAGAAGTATTCGCTCCCTTTGTGCAGGATTCGCTGCATGGCATGTATCACTAGTCTAGTTGCTTAGTACCAAGACCCTTAATGGTCTGTTCTAGAGACTCCACAGACAACAGTCACAATTGTTACGGGAGTTGATCCCTATCATTGTCTCTGGAATTCGCTGTTGGCTCCTCTCTAGGGTACTACCCTCTACTGTTCATCTTTAGTAGCCCCAGTCTACATAGCTGTAAAGGTTAGAGATGGCCTCGAAGCGTCCTTCGCCGGACAATGCTTCTATGTGCCCTTCTTGCTAGACCCTGACAAAGCCATATGACATGACTGCTAGCCTTCTGGGCCTAGGAGATCTCAGTATGAGGCAGCCATCATAAAAATGATTCCACTACCATAAAATAATCCAAGTCGCACAAACATGAGGCATGACACATTACCGTGTTATGGAGTAATAGCGCTCCTATGGCTGGACATCTATCTTCCTGTACCAAGATCTGGGCTGGTTCTGACTGCTCCTCAGAACCAGATTTACAAACATCTCAAATGGCCTCGCCCACTTTCCACCTCTCCTTCCCCCCTACCCTCGTCCTCTCAAAGTTGGATGGAACAAACTGGCAGACATGGGGAGCGACCTTCACATCGCTCATGTTGATGAATGGAGTGAGGAGGCACCTCACTCACTCCCAACCTCCCCATGTCCCGCACCACCCTGCCCCTGCAGCAGGAGTTGTTGGTGCTCCCACCGGTCCAACAGATGAGGGTTTGGCCATTTTGGCCATGTGGGAGAAGCAGGAAGAGGTCATTACTGGCCTCTTATACCTTTCAGTCACATCAGAAGTTCTCTCGGGCATTGTCTCAGAGGCGCTGTTCCCAAGCGTCCATGACAAATTTGTCCATCTCGATCACCTCTATGGCCAGGTTGGCTCTATGGCCACCTTTAATCTTTGGGTGGGCTTGGCAAATACCAAGCTTCAGGAAGGTAGCCCCTTCCAACCTCAACTCCAAAAAATGTTGGATTCGAGGAACACCCTTGTGGAGCAAGGAATGCCCGTCTCAGACATGCAAATGTCCTTTATACTTCTAGACGCGCTACCTCCCTCCTACAGTACCATAGCAGGCACCATCCTCGCCTCTGGCCCCCCTGCAAACCTACAACCTCAGGACCTCATCAATAGGTTCATCAATGAGGAATCACGAATCGCTGGTCCCCCGGCATCTTATAACAAGATAGCCCCCATCAAATCACATTCACCTCTGCACACCAGTGCGTTGCAGGCATCAGGCAGCTCTGTGTCTTCGGACATAATCTGCCACTACTGTAAAAAGCCTGGCCATAAAAAGCCAGACTGTTACAAACTGAAACGGGACCAGGAAAACGCGAAAAAAGGGAGGGCTGGGCAATGAGGGAAAGCTGCCCAGAACTCAATGACTGAAGCCCCGGACTCACTTCCGGGAAATAGGTTTGCTGCGGCCAATAGCATACCTGTACCAAAGAGTTGCCTATTTACTATAGTTAATGGCTCTGGCAAAATAGAGGAGGTACATGAAGTACCTCAGGTCTCCCTTTATATGATGAGTGTCACGCCACCAGTGGGGCAACGTGCGACTCTGGGTTTACCAGCAGACGGCATAATGAAAGGACAAGGTCAAGGGGTCGTAGTCGCAGACGATGACTAAGGAGACTTGGATTGGTCGAAGGCGTACACTCGAAGAGGTGCAGCGAGAACGGTGGTGCACAAGATAAGAGGATGGTCTTAAGAGCGCAGAGCAGAGTTCCCAAGGTACTAGCTGGTATTGCTAAGTAACTCAAGTCTGGGGACTTGAGTACGAAACGCTACTGGTATATATACATGCAGGTACATAAAGTTCGTACCCAGCTAAGTCCGCTCTACCAAGGGTTCGGTGGTCCGTGTGCAGCCATGGAACCTACTAGAAGGTCACATGAGGCATTGCGCCATCTGTTGTCATCAATCTAGGTCGATCCAGGCCCAAGTCACATGATCGGTGACGTCACAAGCCCAGGTTCTTCCATAACCGCTCCCTAGCACCCAGGGATCCAGCACGGCTGCTCATCTGGCTCCGCAGAGTCTCTGCAGGGTCTGGCAGTATCTCCGGGCCGTTATGCACGCAGGCCGCACCTTCGGTGGTCGGGGTTCATAACAATGAGTGCCAATCACACTCAGAAAGCAACAAGATGGATGATGGACAGTGGAGCATCAGCACATTTCACACCACACCTTGAAGACTATGACTCCTACACACCTCACAAAGGAGTAGAAGTGTAACGCCACCAGCGGGGCGGCGTGCGACTCCGGGTTTACCAGCAGACGGCATAACGAAAGAGCAAGGTCAGGGGTCGTAGTCGCGGACGATGACTAAGGAGACTTGGATCGGTCAAAGGCGTACGCTCGAAGAGGCGCAGCGAGAACGGTGATGCACAAGGTAAGAGGATGGTCTTAGAAGCGCAGAGCAGAGTTTCCAAGGTACTAGCTGGTATTGCTAAGTAACTCAAGTCTGGAGGACTTGAGTACGAAACGCTACTGGTATATATACAAGCAGGTACATAAGATTCGTACCCAGCTAAGTCCGCTCTACCGAGGGTTCGGTGGTCCGTGCGCAGCCATGGAACCTACTAGAAGGTCACATGAGGCATTGCGCCATCTGTCGTCATCGGTCCAGGTCAGCCCAGGCCCAAGTCACGTGATCAGTGACGTCACAAGCCCAGGTTCTTCCGTAACCGCTCCCTAGCACCCGGGGATCCAGTGCGGTCGCCTATCGGGCTCCGCGGAGTCTCTGCAGTGTCTGGCAGTATCTCCGGGCCGTCATGCGCGCGGGCCGCACCTTCGGTGGTCGGGGTTCATAACAAGAAGTGCTTCTTGGTGACAACTCTCTACTCAAGAGTGTTGGCACTGGTACGGTCACAATTCGAACCAACAGAGGCTACAACCTCAAAATATCCAATGTGCTTCACCTTCCCAACACGCATTCGCATATACTGTCCGCACCTGCCCTAACAGAAAAAGGTGCAATCATCAGCTTTGACGCTACATCTTTTACCATAAGATTCAATGAGGAGACCATTGCGGAAGGACACAAGGCTACAGGCCTATATTGGCTTGACGGACATCATATAAACACAGTCCGGGCACCTGCATCTGCCAGCCTTGATGTCTGGCATCAGCGCATGGGACATATGTCCAAAGATGCGCTCAAGAGATATGCTCAAGAGTCAGTAAAAGGGCTCAACATAAACAATTCACCAGAAGACGGTACACTTTGCCATGGTTGTGAAACTGGCAAATCTACACGTCTTCCATTCCCCCCTTCCACAAAATGCGCACAAGAACCCCTTGAAGTCATTCACAGTGACCTTGTTGGCCCCATGCAGAGCCATTCAATACAAGGAAACAAGTACTTCGCCACGTTCATAGATGACCACTCCAAAGCAGCAGTCGTCGTCTTCATGAAATCTAAAGACCAGTTTAAGGATGCCTTCATACACTACAAGGCATGGGCTGAAAAACAACTAAATAAGCCCATAAAAACCTTACACTCGGATCGTGGTGGCGAATACGTCAACAATGACTTAAAGCACATACTTTTGGAAGCAGGAATTGAGCATACTCTCATGATGCCTCATTCTCCACAGCAGAATGGAAGAGCCGAGCGTTTTAACCATACGGTTATGGAAAAAGGCACTAGCATGCTCCACCATGCAGGCCTTAGCCTTGGTTTCTGGGAGCAAGCAGTACAAACTGCTGTGCAAATATATAACCGCACTCCCACTCGTTCAAATAAATGGAGAACTCCGCTGGAGCTCTGGGATGGTACAGTCCCAGATGTCTCTTACTTTAGAGTATTTGGCTGCAAAGCCTACTATCATGTACCCGAACACAACCGGCGCAAACTAGATCCTAAAGCAAAGGAAGCCATGTTTGTGGGCTATGAACCCTTATCAAAGGGTTACAAACTCTGGGATAGACATAGCCGGTGTTTCGTCTCTTCACGAGATGTTACATTTGACGAAAGCACCTTCCCATCCCTGAGTGACCTGGCTCGTCACTCTCAAACTCCCTCCCCTCCTGTGTCTGGTGAACTTGAAAGAGGCGCTGCCGGCGGTGAGATTTTCTTTGTAGTGCCTAGCCCGCCTACACCAGCTGTTGCCCCTGCGGCACCTACACCAGTCTTTGTACTACCACCAGTACAGGTGCCCACAGTACCCCAACAACAGCCTAGCACACCCCCCAACCCCACACCTGCTCCTGCAGACCAGACCATCTACCATACTCCACCTTCCCAAGCTCCTCCCCCTACCAACACTGCTCCCACACGCCCTCGCACTCACAATACAAGGCGTGCTGCTGTAACTGCTCCTATACCGGCCCCTAATTTCAACAGGGAAGTGTCTCCTCCCAGATCTACTCCCAGATCTCCTAGGAACACACAACCGGTTTCGCCTGTCAGACCAAGGCGGAGCACTAGGGTACGATTCACAAATCCTTGATACTTACAAGAGGACGACGATGAATTCATGCAAGGAAGCAGTAGGCTGGGAATGATGGACCTACTTAATGTGGCAGAGGTACCTGGCTATAGGGACCCTCAGACCTTTAAGAAGGCCATGGAGTCGGACCAAGCTGTCAATTGGCTTGAAGCATGCCAGTATGAACTGGATGCTCTCAACAAACTTGATGTCTGGAGATTAGAACCCCTTCCTGCTGGAAGGAAGGTGGTTAAATGCAAATGGGTGTTTAAAAAGAAAGCAGATGGACGCTTTCGTGCTAGGCTAGTGGCAAAAGGGTTCACCCAACTAGAGGGGGTGGACTTTGACGAAACTTTCTCCCCAGTTGCCCGCTTTGAGTCCTTACGACTCCTTCTTGCGTTGGCTACACTTAAAGACTGGCATATTCACCAGATGGATGTCAAATCAGCATTCCTTCATGGGGAACTGGAGGAAGAAATCTATATGGAGCAACCTGTTGGTTTCATCACAGCTGGCTCCGAGCACCTTGTGTGCCGGTTACAGAAGGCCCTTTATGGCCTGAAACAAGCTTCCCATGCATGGAACGTGCAATTCCATGGGGTCCTTTGTGACCTAGGCTTCACGCGGACGTACTCTGATGCAGGAGTATACATGTTTCATCTTCAAGAGGGGGGTGATACACTATTTGTGATCTTATATGTAGATGACATCACTATACTAGGGAGCTCCCTATCAAAGATCAATGATCTGAAAGTCTCTCTATCTGATCGATATGAGATGACCGACCTTGGCGAAATCCAATCATATCTCGGTGTTAACATCACCAGAGATCGTGCAAACCGCACCATGGAGATTAACCAATCAGATTACATCCACGATGTGGTGGAGCGCTTTGGAATGATAGATTCCAACCCAGTATATACCCCTCTTCCCTCTGGCGCTGAGGCACACTTGATCAAATTTGAAGATCAGGCCTCTACTTCTGAAATTAAAAAGTATCAACAGATAATTGGGTCTCTGCTGTATGCGCAGATAGGAAGCAGACCTGATATATCCTTCACTGTTGCGCGCCTTAGTCAATTCGCTTCCAACCCTTCACCTCAGCATTTATGCCTATCCAAGTATGTCCTAGCCTACCTAAACACAACAAAGGACTACAGAATACGCTATGCTGGAGGGACTGACACTAATGGAGCTGGCATTCATGGCTACTGCGACTCTTCCTGGGGAGATCAGGAAGAAAAGCACTCCACCTCAGGCTACGTCTTCTTGCTTGCCAATGGAGCCATCTCATGGTGCACCAGAAAGCAGAAGACCATTGCCCAGTCTACCACAGAAGCAGAGTACATGAGCCTCGCTGAGGCCTCTAACCAAGCTCAGTGGTACACTACCTTCCTAGGGGAACTAGGGTATGAGGTCACCTCCCCCATTCCCCTACACTGTGACAACAAGGGTGCTGTAGACCTAGCAATAAACCCTGTCACTGGAAGGCGGTCCAAACACATCCTGATCAAACACCATGTAGTCAGGGAGTACATAGAAAATAAGGTCATAGACCTGATTTGTACTCCTACAGGGGAAATGGTTGCAGATGGACTTACTAAGTCACTGCCCAAAGAACCCTTTGACAAAATGGTCACTGATCTAGGAATGGTGTAAGAAGGGTTACAAGAAACCTTGTACACAGCCAATGGTCGTCGATCCTTGGTTTATCAAGAAGGACGTCACATTGTTCTGTAATTCTGTACAAACACATCATGTTCTCTGATCCATGAGAGCTATGAAAAACCCTTCTTAGAACCCTGAAGGAGTTGGACCTGTTCCAACTCAGTACAGAATCTCACCCTTCAAAAAGTAGTCCTCTATCACAGGACCATCATGAAGTGGGTGTAGAAACCGCTTCAGATTGAACATTATCTGCACAAAGATTTCAACCTCAATCCCGAACTTCTGTACGACTCTGGGTTCTACACAAACACCTATACCAAACATGGACTGCCTCTATCATGGAGGGATGTTGAGACGTGATTGAATCAAGTCACATGTCTCGTGGGATATGATTGAGTCATCCCATATACTAAATACGGTATCTGTCCCTTAAGGACTAATTTGGACTTGGCCGGACTCTTACGGACTGCTTTTGTTTATCTTTATTGTCATAGTCATATATGGCTCCTATTGTTCTCTATTGTTAAGATACCGGTATTGTCTGCTTTAGGCAGCTATTGTTCTCTGCCCTCCAATGGCATTTCTCCCTCTGGCACACAGACCACCTGTATTGTGTTTGGATCACCTGTGCGCGTAGACCATTCTTAGCTAAGCTTCCTGTATATAAGGACTGCTGCTTTCACCTTTACACTTCAGAGTTCCCTTCACCTCTGAAGTGTAAGTCCCTTTCCTTTACTTCTCCAACTACCTTTGCTCATAGACATTCTATAGTAACTTGTCTATTAGGTATGCAGTTGTAACAGAGTTCCCTTCACCTCTGAAGTTAACTTGTCTATTAGCTCCTTGCTATTAACCTCGCTTGTTAGTTCTGCGCTTCAACAAGTGTGTTTGCAGTAGTAGATACTACTACTAGAGCAGTGTGCCAGTGAGGTATAGTGTGTTGAAGACTTGAAGTTGATGGTGTTGTTGAGCATGGTTGTGTTGATAAGTGACCTGAGCGCATCTAGCGGCTCAATGGACATGCAGATAACGGACTGCTTTAGATAAGATATATTGGACTTATGTAGATTAGATTATACTGTATATGATCTTTACAATCTCGGACTTTCTTATCTATGACATCACTGTACAATGACATCATGGACTCCTCTGGACTCCCCTTGTATTTCGTCCTTGTACTCTGATCCTTGTTGTTATCTTTATTATGATGTCACTATGATATCATGTTCCAGACTTTCTTTGTTCTATACGCCTTGTTCTCCAGAACAGTACACTCCTTTGTCCATTTGTAGAACAATGCGTCTTGTATTTACTGTGACCAGCTGTTACCTGCGTCACTCTGTATTTTTGTATAAGTAGTGTAGCTTGTACGCTCCTGGTCCACATCAGTTCTCATCTGTTGTGTGCCAGGTATGTTTCCCTCTCTTGTATGAATATCAGTTCTCATCTGTTGTGTGCCAGACACTACCTCTGCTTCACTCGCAAGATCTCTCTGTTGCTGCTTCAAGCTCACCTTCATATCTCACCACAGTCACCAGTTTACTGTGAGTATGATCCCTTCATGTGCGCTGTTCATCAGGTTATGGGCCCTGGTGCCCTAGCCACTCCACTTGGCTGGTCACTGTGTTCTTAGGATCACACACCAGGCTAAGGTCTGTCTGGGGCCTCACCAGCCTTGCCCAAAGCAGTAGACACTGGGGCGCCAGTGGTCTCTGCTGAGGAAACTCCTGTTCATGTACTGCCCAGTAGTCCTACTTTCACCCCTACTGTTTTCCTAGCCCCTGCGCTATGCGCAAGGAGATTGGATCCGGTAGCCCCTTAATACATATCCAGGTGTGCATGGCCCACTGGGCTGTGTATTGTGGAGCTTAGTGCCAGCTGTCTCTGGTGCTCCACACTGGGCGCAGGATCTCCTCACCATGGGAGTGTAAAACCTGGTTCAGACTCTGGGGGGTGTTCACCATTATGGTGTTCTGCAACCAGATACCTGCCTTGTAGCGGCAATGGGAAAGGATTCAGTAAAGCCACTTGTGGCGATGAGGCAACCAACAGGCCGAGGAGGCTGAGGTAGACAGCCTTGGGCTCTGAAAGCATTCATTCCATATCCCCCTGACGCAAACTAGTGAGCCGTGTCCTAGACACATCCTGGCTGGCAGCTGGCTCCTAGTATGGCAAAGGGATCTTCCATCCTGGGCCTAGCCCTTGTATCACTGGCATACCACAGGAGGCAGGACGCGTTAGCATTCTGGCCTTACAGATTCACAGACAGGAGTGGTATCCCCATCATATCTTGCAAACTGTTAGAAGCACTGTCGCTGACTGCTCCTCGGCGACAGATAAATCATCCCCATGTCTGCCACCTCTTCCTGCGCTGCCTCGCCCACTGGTGTTGCCACCACTAGTGCGGCTGCAGGAGCCACGGCAGGTGCCTCAACCGGCCTGCCCCCAATTACTTCTGGGTCCACACCCTCTACACGCATCGCCAATGCGTATTCCACAACCTTCGGCATGCCTTCTGGCATTCGCCTTGAGCAATTCGATGGGACTCACTGGAACGAATGGTCTGGGACACTTGAGGCCATCCTCACTCTACATGAGGCTGAGGATGTGTTCACCTGTCATACCCCACCCACTGGAGTCTCCCCTGAAGAGTGGGAATCCATCCAGCGTCGGTCTAAGGCGTACCTGCGCCTATATCTTAAACCAGACGTATACTCCCTCGTTGCCGACCCATATGCCTATCCCACCTTCGCTGCAAAGTGGGACAAGCTGAAGGATGTATATGCTGGTGCTTCGGGCAGCACCACCATCTTCAATCTGTGGATCCAGTTAACTCAAGCCTGCCTCGACGACTCCGCACCCATGGCCTCACAATTGGCCAAACTCAATGAGCTGCGGGTCGGCCTCACCAACGCACAGATGGGTGTCACAGACACCCAATTCTGTCTCATACTCCTCCACGCCCTGCCAGCCTCCTATGAGGTTCTGGCATCCACCATCCTTGCCAGTGGCACACCCTCCAAGCTCAAGCACGCTGAAATAATTGCGCGCATTGTTTCGGAGGAGGTGTGCCGCTCTGGCCCCTCTGGTTCCTCGCTCAATAAGGCTGCCCCTATCAAGCCTAGTGGTGGTGCCCGTAAGAAGAAGGATCACTCTCAGCTTACGTGCCACTACTGTAACAAGAAGGGGCATATCAAGCCTGACTGCAGGCAAAGGAAGAAGGATGAAGCTGCAGGGAAGTTGAAGGACACTGGCAACAAGGCTGCCAACTCTCATGTACTTGTACCTACCACTGCCTCCATTAAGGAGGTCAGTGATGAACCGGCCATTGATTGGGCCGCAAATACAGTCGGAGTTGCCTTGTATGCTGTCTCGCGTGTGCATTGGATGATGGACAGTGGTGCAACACACCACATCACACCACATCGGTCTGACTTCAAGGACTATACCCCATGTCAAGGCAGTGTGCGCCTAGGGGATAAGTCCACAATCGACCAAGTTGGTGTAGGCTCCATCATCTTCACTACGAGCCAAGGCATTCCCATCACCCTAAGCAATGTGCTGCACCTACCACAGGTGAAAACACGCTTCTTGTCAACGCGTGCACTAGCACAAAAGGGTGCGGAAGTGGCCTTTGACAGTGGCTCTTTTAAAATATCTGTCAACAAAAGTTGTGTAGCTGTTGGCTACTTGGAGGACAACCTATACTGGTTGGATGCTTCAAGCATTGGCCTAAATGCTCACGTCAAAAGTGCTGCCACCACTCTTGATATCTGGCATCAGCGCATGGGACACATCTCCTCTGCTGCTCTCAAGTCGTACGGTCCCTCTGCCACTACAGGTATGGACATTAACAGCTCTACCACGCACACTGGTGTGTGTCGTGGGTGCGAGTTAGGCAAATCAACTCGCCAACCCTTCTCTGCGTCCTCCACCAAAAGGACAACCCGCATCTTTGAGATTGTACACAGTGACCTAGCTGGTCCTATGCAAACTCAGTCCCTGCAAGGCTCCACCTACACCGCCACCTTCATAGACGACCACTCTAAGTTCGCAGTGGTATACTTCATTAAGTCGAAGGATCAGTTTGTGAAAGCGCTGCAGATGTATTTAGCCTGGGGTGAAACCCAGACATCCCATAAATTGCGCGCACTCCACTCTGACCGTGGAGGCGAGTATATGGCAAGCCAAGTGCAGGACATTCTCAAGCAGAGAGGGATAGAGCATCACCTTACGATGCCAGGATCACCACAGTCGAATGGGAAAGCTGAGCGGTTTAACCGCACCATTACGGACAAGGCAATGGCCATGCTTCACACTGCTGGCATGTCTAAAGGCTTCTGGGAGCATGCGATGAGCACTGCGGTACACATCTACAACCGCTCTCCCACCCGTACGCTTAAGTGGCGCACACCTTTTGAGCTCTGGTACTCTGGCAAAGTACCAGATGTCTCACATCTGCGCGTCTTCGGATGCAAGGGGTACATGCACGTACCCACTGATAAGCGTCGCAAATTGGATGCGAAGGCCATTGAGGTCACGCTTATTGGGTTTGAGCCTGAATCTAAAGGCTATAAGCTCTGGGACCGCCAAACCCACTCTGTCAGATTGTCCAGGGATGTGACATTCGACGAGAGCAGCTTCCCGTCCCTCCAGGGTGTTGAGACACACCCACAACCTTCTCAAGTGATGTCACAACCACTACCTTCACCAGTAATTGCCGTACCTAGCACGTCGGCGTTACCACCACAGCGAGTTCCCTCCCCTGCACACTCCAGCAGTAGTGAGGAGGAGGATGTTGAAGAACTCCTAGACCCAAAACAAGAGCGTCCACACACGCCACCACCACCACCTGCACTGCCCACTCTGCCCACCACTTCAAAGCGTGAGCAAGCCACCCCTACCTCACCACCGCCGCACCAAAGTGCAACGCGCATTATGTGCCATGTCCCACCTCCCTCACCAGATATGCCTGGAGGCTTTGAGGCTCGTGCACAGCGTAGTCAGCTGTTGCGCGAGATGGACAATGCACCAAGACACTCTAGCCGTGTACCTGTGCCCAACCCTCGCTATTACAGTGGGGACAATGTGGCACTACGCGGCAGGTGACTGGGGTATGCAGAGCTGCTAGCTGTGGCCTATATTGGCAGAGACCCTGCATCCTATGCAGAGGCCATGCGGTCTGCAGATGCAGATGAGTGGACTAAGGCGTGTCAGTATGAGATGGATGCACTTGCCCACAACGGCACATGGGAGTTAGTGGATCTCCCGCCTAATTGTAAGACAGTAAAATCCAAATGGGTCTTCAAGCTCAAAGTGGATGGCCGCTACAGAGCTCGCTTGGTGGCTAAGGGATTCACGCAGATCCCTGGCATAGATTTCAATGAAACCTTCTCTCCCGTCGCACGATTTGAGTCGCTGAGATTGCTTCTGGCGTTGGCCGCGCTGGAGGACTGGCACATCCATCAGATGGATGTCAAGTCCGCGTTTCTCAATGGCGTGCTTGATGAGGAGATATACATGGAGCAGCCACAAGGTTTCACCGTTACTGGTGCAGAGACGAAGGTGTGTTGCCTTGTTAAAGCGATATATGGTCTCAAACAAGCCTCCCGTGCATGGAACTTGCAATTCCATGGAGTGCTCCTTACACTCGGCTTCAAGCGGACATTCGCCAATGCGGGCATATATGTGTTGCCCCAACGAGAGGGGGATGGTCCACTCTTCATTATCGTTTACATTGACGACATCACAATTTTGGGTGCCTCTTTGGAGAGGATTAAGCGTTTAAAGTCAGATCTCTCTGAACGCTATGAGATGACAGATCTCAGGGAGATAGAGTCTTATCTTGGTATGCGCATTATGCGCAACCGCTCCCTCAGACGCATCGAAATAGATCAGTCTGGCTATGTCAAGGATGTCCTTGAACGCTTTGGCATGTCCAATGCCACTCCACACTCCACACCCTTACCTGCTGGTGCTGACGAGCACCTGATGAACAGCGCACATGAAGGGACTATACTCACAGTGACAAAGTAGACTGTGGTGAGATACAGAGGGTGGCTGGAAGCAGCAACAGAGTAATATCAAGCAGGTGAAGCAGATGTGGAGTCTGGCACACAACAGATGAGAACTGATTTTACATTGGAGAGGTGGAGACATACCTGGCACACAACAGATGAGAACTGATGTGGACCAGGAGCGTACAAAGTACTCTACTTATACTGCTACAGGGGGTGACGCTGGTAACAGCAGGTCACAGTAAATACAAAGCGCATTGTGCTGTACACGGACAAAGGAGTGGACTAGAAAGGGAACAAGGCGTAGAGAACAAGAAGAGTCCAGACTATGATATCATAGTGACATCACAATAGAGATAAGAACAAAGGAAAGTACATAGATGTAGTACAAGGGTAATCCAGAGTGGTCCATGATGTCATGTACATATGTGATGTCATAGATAAGAGAATACAAGAAGTCCGAGATTGTAAAGATCAAAAATAATCTAATCTACAAGTCCTGTATATCTAATCTAAAGCAGTCCGTTATCTGCGTGTCCATTTGAGCCGCTTAAGTGCGCACAGGTCACTTATCAACAGCACCTTCATAAATATACGGGTCAGGCCACTGCCTCTGACATTACACACTACCAGTCACTCATTGGTAGTCTGCTGTACGTTCAGATTGGCACTAGGCCAGACATTTCCTTTGCTGTATCACGTTTGGCACAGTATGCAGCAAATCCTTCACCACAACATCTACGGCTTGCGCAATACGTTCTGTCCTACCTAGTGGGAACTGTGGACATGCATATAGTTTATGATGGCGCCAGTGGAGATGGCCTTCATGGCTACTCTGATTCTTCCCTGGGTGACCAGGTAGATGATAGACACTCCACTTCCGGTTATGTGTTCTTATTAGCCAATGGTGCAATAAGCTGGTCTTCGCGAAAGCAAAAGACTGTAGCCCAAAACACTACAGAGGCGGAATACATGGCCATGACCGACGCGGCCAACCAAGCCGCATGGTATCAGAGCTTCCTTGAGGAACTCGGGTACGAGGTCGATGACCCCATCCCACTGCATGGTGACAATAAGGGTGCCATTGACTTGGCCTTGAACCCTGTCACTGGGAGGCAATCAAAGCACATTGCCATTAGGCATCATGTCATTAGGGAGTACATCGAAAGGGGGACCATCACCCTCATTAGAACCCCTACTGCGGAAATGGTTGCGGACGGCTTCACCAAGTCACTTGCACGAGTCCTGCTGCAGCAGCACAACATAGACATGGGCTTGTGCTAGTCCTAGATTGCTGATCACGGGGAGATGTTGATAAGTGACCTGAGCGCATCTAGCGGCTCAATGGACATGCAGATAACGGACTGCTTTAGATAAGATATATTGGACTTATGTAGATTAGATTATACTGTATATGATCTTTACAATCTCGGACTTTCTTATCTATGACATCACTGTACAATGACATCATGGACTCCTCTGGACTCCCCTTGTATTTCGTCCTTGTACTCTGATCCTTGTTGTTATCTTTATTATGATGTCACTATGATATCATGTTCCAGACTTTCTTTGTTCTATACGCCTTGTTCTCCAGAACAGTACACTCCTTTGTCTATTTGTAGAACAATGCGTCTTGTATTTACTGTGACCAGCTGTTACCTGCGTCACTCTGTATTTTTGTATAAGTAGTGTAGTGTAGCGGTATGACACCTCGCTACGTTGGGCTCAAGTGTGAGGAATAGGTGAACTGTCAGGTGAGCACACTCAACCCGAACGCGGAGATAAATCACGCGCCAAGCATGCAGTCAATGCGGAGAGGACTAGAGCTTGGATCCTTTATGCAAGGATGCGAGTAGTCAGTGATCACGCAGTGGCACGCTGAGTGGAGAACCAAGAGGACAAGTTAGATTGGTAAGGAGTAAGGAGTACAAGGTGATGCGTACCTGAGTGGAGAACCAAGAGGACAAGTTGGTTCCACTCAGGACGCTACAGGAGGGTTTATATACGCTACTGTGGCTGAGCTTGAACTGAGTCTAAACACTATTACTAAGTGTACAGTAAGACTCCATGACTCAGGAGCTGACACGTCGTGTCTAATAATAGCGCTATCTATTGTGCTGACTGATGCACTAGTCATAGCGCTGACGCGATGCCTTATCTTGCTGAGTAAAAGCTAATACAGCGAGTAAGCGTAGACTACTAAGCGAGTTCTAGAGTGTTCCTTCCTTATCTACCAATCACAGGAGTCCGTATGTAAATGGAATGTGACCGGATTAGGTTGTCCCGTTAAGGGTGCAACTGTCCCAGGGTCACGTGCTCAAAGGTGCACATGATGGCAGCATGTGACTAACAATATTTCGTACTTCGGCCCTTTATATCTTCCTCAGATAATTCTGTAAAAATACAGGAAAAATAGGGAAGATAATATGCGCGTCCATGACATCACCCCCCTTCTTAAGGGTCGACGTCCGCGTTGGCCTCTGTGTACATATGAGATTTTTGCCAAGGTAAGGACGCGTAGATGAGTGCTGCTATTTTTCTAGGTGCGCCCGGATTTAAGGAGTGGAACTCTTTGACTTTGTCCGGGGCATGCGCTAGGTTTTTAGCTGGCTCCCAAGTGTCCTCGCCTTCACCGTAACCTTTCCAGCGAACTAGGTACTTAAGAGTACGACCGAAGAGTTTTGAGTCTCTTATGTGGTCAACTTCGTACTCTTCTTCCCCTTCGACTGTGATAGGTTCAGGTGGAGGTGGCCTAAGCCCGTTAACTTCGTTTCCCTTGTAAGGGGAGAGGCGGTCTACATGAAATACATCATGGATCCGTAATGCAGGGGGGAGTGCAAGCTTGTAGTCGACGTCACTTTTAACTTCTGTGACTTCAAATGGGCCTAATTGTTTAGGGCCCAGTTTGGACGACTGCTGGTGTATTTTTATTTGCTTGGCTTGCAGCCAGACTTTATCCCCGACGTTGAAGACGTATGGCTTGTGTCTCTGTTCAACGTCTGTTTGCATTCGCCTTTTACTTAGGCGTAGAGCTGCCTCTGCATCCTTTCTTGTGGAAACTAGGTGTTGTAGACGCTTATCGAGCGTTGGGATACCAGTGGGTCTACCAGCAGGAATGGTGAAGTCCGGTGTGTAACCATATAGTAGCTCAAAGGGGGTGTGACCCGTGGCTGAGTTGAGTCTACTATTGACCACGAATTCCGCTGTAGGGAGCAGGTCTGCCCAGTCATCCTGCCTCTTACTAATGAACAAGCACAAGTAGACTTCTACTTCTTGATTTTTGCGCTCTACCTGTCCGTTAGCTTGAGGGTGATAGGCGGTAGTAAGACCTGCGTCTATCCCTAGTCGCTTGTATAATGCCCGCATGCTCCTTGCAGCAAACTGGGGTCCCCTATCACTGATGATTTTCTTGGGGATCCCGTGCAAGGGGAAGACTTGCTCGAAGTAGATGGATGCTACCCCATCAGCCGTGATTTGGGATGTCACTGGAAATAGATGGATCTGTTTTGTATAATGATCCACTATGTTAAGGATCATGTCCTTTCCACGTGATATGGGCAGTGGACCGATTAGATCGACTCTGACTATCTGCCATGGTCCCTCAGGTACTTCTTGCGGCTGAATTATAGCTTTGGGGTGCAGGTCTTTGCAATAACGTTGGCATCGATCGCATCCTTCTACGTATGAGCTTATAAAGCCTGCCATGCGTGGCCACCAGTAGTAGCGACTGACTAGCTCAATGGTGCCGTTTTTACCAGGATGACCGGTAGTGACCGAGTTGTGGCATGACTTAACCACATCTCGTCTTAGCGTTCGGTCATTGGGAACATACAGTTTCCCTCTATGGTAAACTAGGCCGTCATCTTCCTCCCACATCGCGACTCCGTCCATGAGAGCTTTTGGAGCGGTCTTTTGTAAGCTTTTAAGACCCTCTATGACTTCTGCTTCTCGAATGGATGCGAGTCTTATGCGATTCCCTAGGGAGTCCACTTCTGGGCGGAAGTGTGCTTGGGCGGCATTGAGGAAGTGCTTAGGTTGTAAAACCTGAACCTGGCGGTTATCCTCGTTGTCCCTGATGTGGTCTTTCGAAAATCTACTTAATGCATCGGCTTGCATAGAGTCTCCCTTCTTGTAAGTGATTTTGAAGGCGAAGCGACTTAAATATAGGGCCCATCGGGCCTGTCGACGGTTTAAGTCCTTCATGCTTGCCCACCATTCCATGTTCTTATGGTTGGTGATCACTTCAAAGGAGATGCCTTCGAGGAAATGTCTCCAGTCTTCTAAGGCGCGGATTAAGCCGAGCATCTCTCTGTCGTAGATTTCGTAGTTGCGTTCTTCTTTGCTCATGGACTGCAAGCAATACGCAACAGGGTGCCAGAGACCATCAGGATACTTTTGAGTAAGTATACCGCCAGTAGCAAATCCTGAAGCGTCGGTTTCGACTCTTGTTGGAAGCTGTGGGTCGTACACTTTGAGAATGGGTTCTCGTACAAAGCTTTCCTTCAAATGGTCGAAAGCCTTCTGCTGTTCAGAATGCCAATGCCATGGAGTGTCCTTCTTTGTGAGGTCATGCAAGGGTCGGGCAATAGCCGCGAAGTCCTTGATGAATCGACGATAGAAGTTGGCAAACCCTATGAACGCTCTGACTTCTTTGAGCATTGTGGGTGTAGGCCACTCCCTTACTGCAGCGACCTTGCCAGGGTCCATCTGCACTTCTCCGGGACGGATAATCATCCCAAGGTATTCCATTTCTTGCCTTTCAAAGTCGCATTTCTCAGGTTTGAGATAGAGGTCATGCTCCTGCAGTCTCCTGAGCACTTCGCGTACTATCTTGCGATGGTGCTCCAAGGAGTTACTATAGATGAGGATATCATCCATGTATACTGCAACCTCTCCTGCTGCGATTAGATCGGCAAAGACGGCGTTCATGAGGGCTTGGAAGGTGGCTGGGCTGTTGGTCATGCCAAAGTACATGACCTTTGGTTCGTATAGCCCACGATTAGTGATAATAGCACCCTTCCATTCATCTCCGGGTTTGATCCGGATGTTGTGATAGCCCCATCTTACATCGAACTTGGTGAAGACTTTGGCTCCTTTCAACCGGTTTATGATATCGGCGGCGAGCGGTAGTGGGTATCGGTTCTTAATGGTGATTTTATTAAGACAACGGTAATCCTGCACTAGACGGAGTTTGCCGTCCTTTTTCTTAATGAAAAATACTGGTGATGCCATCGGTGACTTGGATGGGACCAGGTATCCTTTCGAAATGTGTTCCTGCAGGAATTTGTCGAGTTCCTCTTGCTCGCTCGGGGACATGGGATACATTTTGACCCTCCAGTGTTTAACGGCATCTGGTTCGAGGTCTATAGCGTGGTCCCATGGTTGATGCTCAGGGAGCCTCTGGGATTCTTCCTCAGAGAAAACTTTCGCGAAGTCTCTGTAGTGCTTAGGTACCATTTCTTCGAAGGTTTTCTTTGGTTTGGAGGCAGTGGCTTTCTCGGCAATCTGCTGAGAGTATGTGAAGCCTGCCAAACAGAAAACTTCGTCTTGGACCGTATCAAGCACTTTCTCCGCAAGGAGACGGCGGCGTTCCATCCGGTTCGCCATGATGCGTGTCACCTCTACCTCTAACTCTGGTGGCGCTGTTTCAGCGGTTGAGTTAAGGCGCATGGTGCCTTCCTGCCAGTCTATTTGCAGGTTCCTTTGCCTTAGCCATGGTAGTCCCAAAATGACGTTCTCTGGGCCGAGTGAAGTGACTAAAAAGTCATGACTTTCTTCACTAGGGCTGACTTTCAGAGAGAGTCTGACTTTGTGGGTGATACTACCGGCTTTGTTGAGAGTTCCATCTATATTGTATAGGGTGATGGGACTCGCAAGAGGAACCTGCAACATCTTGTGGCGGTCAGCGTACTTTTTGTCCAGGAACAACGAAGTTGCCCCAGAGTCTACCATTGCTGCTACTTTTACAGTACGATGACGTCCTTTTAAAAGTACAGAAATATGAAAATGTGATTTTTTATCTTTTGTTTCGGGAATAATAGTAGAAGACAGTGCTGCATCAGAAATCATCACGTGCGGCATTGCTTCTGAAGAAAGTGGAGCAAAAGGAACACTACTATTGTTCATCTCCGAGGCAGATGTAGATGTAATAGAATCAGGAAAACAAGAAGCCGAACTACCACTACTATCTAACTTACAGGCATGAATTGTATGAATTACAGGAGGTGAGTCCGAAACGAGGCGAGAGCGTAAGCATATATTACAACTACATGAAGCCGAGTCATCTACTGTAGAGGGGCCGGTTGCAGCTATACGCGACCCCTGATCTAAAAAGCCGCCTTGAACGCATCCAGCTGTTCCTGCTGCTTTTCCAACATTCCCAACAACTTCGCCACGTCTGCCTGGGACATCTGGGCGGGGGAAGTATTTGTGGCGGCTGCTGCCGCAGTATTGGACATTGATGGTGGACTAGGGGATTCCGTTGTTGCTGCAGCTTTCGCTTTAGCTGGTTTCCCCATTCTCTTGTTTTGGCAGACGTTTGCTCGGTGCCCTGCTCTTTGACACCAGTTGCAGACGTCGCGCTCATGGTTTCCATCCTTCTTTGTGTGTTCCTTTGAACCACACCCGTAGCATCTCCCTCTCATCCATAGTTGAAACTCGCCCCGAGTTTTGAAGATCTCCTCCTTTGGTTTATTGCCTTGCTGACGCGTAGCGTCGACTTGCATGGCGTCAGGGTTGGAGGTGGTATGTGGTGATGACGATGAAGACTTTCCTTTCTTCTCGCTCTGGCGTTGGCGCAGTCGTTGATCGATGACTTGTGCGCTCTGCTTGAGCTTGTCGTATGTGTTATGGGGCTTGTCTGTGATGGCAAGGAGGTCCTTGATCTCGTCTGTGAGACCATCATAGAAACGGGTGCGGAGGTCGATGATGGACCACCCAGTCTGTCCAGAGTACTGCTCGAATATGGATGCATATTCGGCAACCGTCTTTTTACCCTGTCTTGTTTTCTTTAGCTCCTCTCGAGCTATGTCTTGGACGTCTAGGGGGCTGAACCTGCGGTTGAACTCCTTGACGAAGTCCGACCAGTTTCCTCCGAAGGGAATAGTCCCTTGGTTGGCGGACTCCAGATATGGGAGTGCCCAGGTTTTAGCGTCCCCTTCCATCAGGTTAAGGGCAGTGGCAATCCATCTGTGCTCATCCGCGTACCATTTGCTGTCCACTGTATGCCATGTATTCATGGTGTCCCCTAGTGAGCCTGCCCAGTTGTGGAAGGCAGCAAGGAAATGACGGGCATCCGAAGAGGAGCCTTTCCCATCCCAAGCTTTGGGGCGGGCCACTATTTCCTTGTTCTTTCCATTTCCGGGGCGGGTGGCGGTTGCCGAGGCTACCTGCGCTGTCAGGGCTGTGACTTGTTGCGCGAGGTTACCGACAGCTATGCCGAGGTGATTGATAAGGTCCAGGCAGTCCTGGACGGTGGGTGGGGGGAGCGGTGTAGGTGGTGCGGCATGAGGGAGGGAGCTTCCACTTGGTTGTGACATCTCATCTAATTTCCTCTGTCTCTCCTTTTGTTCTGCCTCCTCTTGTGCCCGACGGAATTCTTCTAAGAGAAGGAGTTGTTCGTCTGGTGAGATCTCGTCCCAGTCTTGGATACGAGATATGAACTCCTTTTCTTTCTTAGTTGGAGGAGGGAGGGCGAATTTCGAGCGAGCTCCGCTGGGATACTGAGCTTGTGCTAGACGAGCTGTCTGTTTCCCTTTCTTCGGAGCCACGTTCTTCGTCTTCCCTTATGTGGGAGAGGAGTGGGTGAGGAGGGGTTTCAAGGCGAGGGATGAGGTTCGCAGCGATGGCTATCAGCTGCGGGACTGTAAATTCTGTACCGAGGACTGGGATTTCTAGGCCGTAAAGCTCTAGTAAGCCGTAACGGTACTCGGGGTCGTGATAAATTGCCTGCACGTATTGCTCGGCAATGTTACGAGGGGGTAGTTCTAACTGGAACCCCTGGTAACGGATGTTGACACCGTCTTCGTCAATGAAACTTTCGCCTGACTGGGCGAGTGTGGCTTGGGAGGAGGAGTGGGCGGAGTGGAATGATTCTACTGAAATAGTGGGCGATGGTGATGCGTACACTGGGGAGGGGATCCGGTCTTGTTCAGACTGGGTGTCCGGGTGTACGTGCAGCGATGCCGAAGCAGAGGCTGTAGTTTGTGGTGGTGTGATGGAAGCTTGTCTCCTCCTAAAGAGACGACGAAGGCGGGTGCGGACGTTCGCAAATATGCGAGGCAGTTTGAAAGTGTGTGGGGGTGGATTTAGACGACAGGATACAACGAGTGCGCAACGCTAACTCGAGGATGACTGGAATGCCCTATCAAGCGAGGCCGATACACAGTGATGTTTCACACTGCGCGAGGCTGCGGCGATAAAGGGACACTCAGGAATTATGTAGGGATATGTGTAGAGCTACAAGGCTGTCTGCCTCAGTCTTCTCGACCTGTTGGCTGCCTCTCACGCCGAAGCGCTCTCAAACTTTTCTGGTTGGTACGCGTACAGCTGTCGCAGGCTAGGCCTGGCTGGCTCAATGTCTAACTGCAGCTTATCTGGCATGGTGACCAGTTCTGCAGCCAGTACCCAGAGGCGTCTACTGATGACCAGATAGACCCAATAAAGGCAAGCACAATGTATGCCGGTTTTACGGACACTACAGTTGTACCACAAATGCACAGATTCTGCTTACGGACTTCCCCAGGCAAAGAGTGAGGTAGATAACACAAAGGACTGATGGTCGTTAACCACCTAGAGAGTAGTGAAGGGACTGGTGAGCGAAGAGGGCTCAGGAGTGTAAGAAGAACTTGTCCTAATGTAGCGGTATGACACCTCGCTACGTTGGGCTCAAGTGTGAGGAATAGGTGAACCGTCAGGTGAGCACACTCAACCCGAACGCGGAGATAAATCACGCGCCAAGCATGCAGTCAATGCGGAGAGGACTAGAGCTTGGATCCTTTATGCAAGGATGCGAGTAGTCAGTGATCACGCAGTGGCACGCTGAGTGGAGAACCAAGAGGACAAGTTAGATTGGTAAGGAGTAAGGAGTACAAGGTGATGTGTACCTGAGTGGAGAACCAAGAGGACAAGTTGGTTCCACTCAGGACGCTACAGGAGGGTTTATATACGCTACTGTGGCTGAGCTTGAACTGAGTCTAAACACTATTACTAAGTGTACAGTAAGACTCCATGACTCAGGAGCTGACATGTCGTGTCTAATAATAGCGCTATCTATTGTGCTGACTGATGCACTAGTCATAGCGCTGACGCGATGCCTTATCTTGCTGAGTAAAAGCTAATACAGCGAGTAAGCGTAGACTACTAAGCGAGTTCTAGAGTGTTCCTTCCTTATCTACCAATCACAGGAGTCCGTATGTAAATGGAATGTGACCGGATTAGGTTGTCCCGTTAAGGGTGCAACTGTCCCAGGGTCACGTGCTCAAAGGTGCACATGATGGCAGCATGTGACTAACGATATTTCGTACTTCGGCCCTTTATATCTTCCTCAGATAATTCTGTAAAAATACAGGAAAAATAGGGAAGATAATATGCGCGTCCATGACATGTAGCTTGTACGCTCCTGGTCCACATCAGTTCTCATCTGTTGTGTGCCAGGTATGTTTCCCTCTCTTGTATGAATATCAGTTCTCATCTGTTGTGTGCCAGACACTACCTCTGCTTCACTCACAAGATCTCTCTGTTGCTGCTTCAAGCTCACCTTCATATCTCACCACAGTCACCAGTTTACTGTGAGTATGATCCCTTCATGTGCGCTGTTCATCAGGTTGGACCAAGAAAAATGTGGAATTGTCATTGTTGGATAGTGCCATGTGAGCCAATAAATAGGTTTCCAGGTTTCAGTATGTTTTAGCTGTTTTGGGGTTTTTTTACTGCACTAATCTTGAATAGGTTTTTGCAAAAATCATCTTAAGTTTTAGGATTTGATGTTTCTGCTGTTTTTCACTGTTTTAGGCAGTTGTTTATGGTTTTTCGTGGGAAAAAACCCCAAAAAACAAATTATTGCAAGTACTGATGGCCTGCCCCAGAAGGCTTTTTATGATCAAAGGAATAAGAGCTTACTGCAAGTGGCTAAATAGGGGAGTCTGAGAAGGACAGAAGTGAAGAACAGAGAAGAATGTGGTGGTCAAGTCGGTTGTCACCGCCGGCCAGTAAAGCGGCGCAGCCAGTATACCTTGCAGAGCCTTGTTTAATGCAGACAGAAACGGTGATCGTTATTATTTAATTACACGCAAGAGACACGTAGAGCGATGCGACAAACAGAAATTGTAATGAACTTCTACATAAGCTTGGCCTCTCGCTTGGCCTGTGCCACCTGTGCCAGACGGTGGGCACGAAGTGAATTCTGCGCGCCTTGCGAGCCCTTTTTCGTACCTTGTGTGCCTTGGGGCGCGGGTGCCACACCCGTCTGCGAAAGCGCGATCGGCGTCAGGTCCGATGCAAAGCCAGGGATGCGAATGTTATGATTGCGCTCTGTGGGAAGAGTATAAGTACTAGCTGGCTGGGGCGGATGCGGAGTGGGGATTTAAATGTGCTTGCCGAGATGGAGTTGTAAGTCCCTGGTTTCTAGCGTGTCGCCGCCGCGGTGCTTCGCGAGACGGCAGCCGAAATTGGTGACCGAGTCTATGAATTCGTCTGCGATGTCCAAGAGGAGCTGCGTGCATAGATACGTGGGCAGAGACGCGAAGGTGGGTGGTGCGTGTGAGGGAGAAGCCAGGCAACAAAAAAAAGGGACAAACATCTTCGACCTCGGGCTCGATCTTCACGTTCGGGTCGATACTGAGGACGAGGTCCTGGATCGACCGGCGCATGCTCGCGTCGCCAGGGGTCGACTTGCGCCGTGAGGACGTCTCGTCCGTGACCCACGTCTCGTCACTCGGGTTCTTCAGCGCCGAGGGGGTACCTTGAAGTCACATCAACAACAACAACAACAACAACAAAACCAGGGGGATTACAAAATGCTTACCAGATATGCGGCCCGCCGTCAGGCCACCCGTGAGCGTTGGGCGCCCCGCGGCTGCAGCCGCCCATGGGACGGGGCCTGGGTTCGCTGGGTTCAACGATTGGCTGATAGGGTACGTGTCCTTCGAATTGGAACTTTCGCCCAGCATTGGAGCGGGTGAACTTCCGGTCGTTGCCTTGAGGGCCGAGAAACTCGCCTGGGGGAGAGCGCTGGCCGGCTACAGTGAGGACATGCGACATAAGTCGGTCATTGGCCCAGATAAAATGGTCATACGCACCTGCTTCGTCGTAGCGGGCTTGTGTTTGTCCGCGTAATCCCGCAGCTGTGGACGTAAGAAAAAAACGAAATCATCGTTGGCGAAGGGCGGAAATTATTCATGTCACAAACGGGATGGCACACCTGCATAATCTGCTGCTGGTTGAGTTTCCCTTGCTTGGCAAGGTCAGTGAGCTGATTCATATTCTGGAGCAGAACCGCAGCCAAGCGATCGTTGCTCATTGTTGCACCTGACGGGTCCTTGAAAGCGTTTCCGAGTGCTGTGATAATATTTGCCATGTTGTTTGCAGACCCGTTAGTCGCCATTGGAAGGCGGTTGCAGGAGGCAGAAAGTGGCGAAGCTCAGGTCCACTTCCGGGGGAAACGGACCGGATACAGTACACGCAGGAATAATCCTCACTGAACCAAACGGCGTTGAGAGCAACAATGCAGCGCCAATGCACAAACTTCCTATCTCGCATCGCTTCTCAAACCACTATCTTCCCACGTCGCCACCTGATATCCCGTTTTGCGTCAAATGCAAAGGACGCACACTTGATAAACGACGACATTCCATACGCATACGTCCGTGTCGTCGACCCAGTAACGCGCAAGCCTTTACCCCCACAACCTCTCACAGAAGTTATCAACAATCTCGCAACGGAACTGCAACCCAAGAAGGGAAGCGGTGCCCCCAAATCGTTCGTCACGCAGTATGCGCAGCTGGTTGCGCCCCCTTCAGAAGCGACAGATGGTTACGCACTTGTGAAGCTCGTTGGCCGCAGAGAGGCCGCTGCGCGTGAGAAGATACAGCGTTTGAAGGCCCAGGCTAGCCGGAGGGCGAGCGAGGAGAAGGAGATACAGTTCGCATGGGGAATCGGACCCGCAGATGTTCAGCACAAGCTTCGCAAGGCGCGCCAGGAACTCTCGCGCGGTGTGCGAGTTCAACTCGTCTTTGCCCGCAAAGTGTCTGGGGGCGCTGAACGCGATTCGGCTACCAAAACAAAACAGAACGTCCTGGTCGACGAAGTAGTAGAAGCGCTGGCCGACATTGGAAGGGAGTGGCGAATACGAGACGAACGAAAGAACATGGTAGCCGTGTACGTGCAAGACCTCCAACGTCCCATTCCTCACAAGTCGATGCTCGCAAAACAGGCCGCGATACAGGGCAGCCAACCCGATCCAGTTCAGCCTGGCAATCCATAGAGCACTATGCACATAGAAATCCATATACTTTTTCGCATTAGTTGGTTTAGTTATACAACCTGATACCTACTCCTCGCGTGCATCTCCACCTTCCTTGTCTGGCCACCCCAGGTGCCGCCAGCGACCACGCACGGGTAAACCTTTCCTTTTAACAGTAGGGATTCGATGTGGGGCAAACCGTTGTCGCCTTCTCTTCCCAAAGGAGTACGGCCGTGAACTGAGATCCATCTTCCCTTGTGAAACGACCTGCGCGTCCCGTCCCACGAGCCTCAAGCTGAACCCGATGGGGAGCGCGTACCCTGCACTCTCTACCCCCTTCGCAATCTCCTCCAACTCTGGCGTCCAACCATGCGGCTTGCGACCTGTGACCGAAAATCTTTCGTGTGCGGCGCGCAGCAGGCGATTCCACCGCCAGTGCGACCCTGGGCGTGAACTTCGTGGGGACATTCCCGGTTGGCGACTGACAAGGCTCAGCGCTGCGTTGAAGAATCTTGCATCCGCTGTCGGTGGCTCAAGTGAGTGGATCCCCTCTCGGCCCTGATCACTCCCCCGCATTACAGCTTCGCGCACCATTTCCGCTGCACGCCGCAATGAGCGGTAGATTAGCATTCCTTTCTGCAAACCTAACCGGGCACGTCGTGGGGATAGTCGCTCGACCTGTTCTGCGCTGGTGACCTTGTGGGAGAAATCTTGCGGTCGTCCATGGGCATGCCGACCCCTCGTTTCATCCGCGTAAAGCTGGAGCATCGCCGTATATGCGTGCACGCTCAGACACCAGGGCGTCGTGCTATCCTGCTCCAGGCTCTTCGCTTCGGCGGCACGCGCGAGTGCCCAGACGCGCTCCGCGAAACCCCTACGCCCAGCCTTACGGAGAGCGTTTAAGGCGGCAGCAAAGAAATGGGGACCGAGGGTCACACCGCCTTCAATGCCCGCAGACCACCTTGCTGAATGCTCTTCGGGTAGCAGACGCCTTTCGGGTGGTTCCAATTCTGGTATGGCGCGTACGATTAGGGCGGCTACTGCGTCAGGGCGGCCAGTCGCTACAAGGTGTGCCATGTAGGTTGTACGAAGTACGTTGTCCGGCTCGAGGTGGGCTTTCGGCTTTGGGATAGTAAGCTCATATTGGCGGGTGTCCTCGATTAGCCCGCGGAAGCGGCGATGGTGGGGTCCAGGTAGGTCGGTACGCGGTGGTTTGATCTGCGGGCTCGGTTCTTGCGGGGTAGCAAGTGGGAAATGAGGTATGAAGATATCGATTTGACTACCAGACATTGCCCTACGCATCACTCGCAAGATGCTCTCTGCCAGATCGTTACGGCGCAAAAGTGTACTACCGCGCAGTAGAGTGTTGTAAGTGTCCATGCACGGAGCCAGCCGCGGCTTGCGTATTTCTGACATGTGATGCAGAAGACGATCCGCGAGTGTTAGTGAGTGGCGAAAACGAATCGCATAATTCAACAATGCGTTGTAGGATTCCAGATTTAGCTCGGGGAGTCGGCCGGTATCGACGTCGCATGAATGGGAGTCAGGGAGGGTGCGCAGGAGATCGAAGAGTACCCGGTGGAAGTAGCGATAAGCATTGAGCGATTGCCGTTCGCCCGAAGGTAGAGTGACCCAGACGTTTTGTCGGCATTGAGGATAAGAATACAGAACCTTGATGAGCGTGGCCAGGCCCGCATACGGGATGCTACGGGCATCAAGCGCCGATGCGAGAATAGCTAGGGCTTGCGACGCCTCAGGAAATAGTGGGTCATCGACGTGGACACAGTGTTTTTCCAAAAAATAGGTCACGCTCTGGTACAAGTAGCGCGAACTGCGATAGGGCAAGACCCTGAAGCCGCGAGATGGCGTGTCTGGGAGTTTCGAGTGAACATATGCCATTGTATCTGGTGCTCCGACTCTTTCGGCTTCGGCCGCGACGCGGGAACAGGCTAGCCTCAGCTGGTAGTCCTTCAAAAGGAGCACGAGGAGGAGAGACGCAACCAGTATCTCTCCTTGCACGAGGCACGCGCGGAGGACACTTTCATACATGCCGGCCGTGCGCTGCCAGCGATGTTCGCGCGCTTTACTGAGGAGGCGCACCGCAAAGCTAAGGAACGGATCATTGGGCATTACGTTCTGGAGATCTAAGACTCCCGGTCCAAGGGGCATTTTTCGCGAGGTGCGGTTTCGAAAACGATCATAAATGGTCCGAGGCAGACCCTGATTGGCGGAAGGATGCAACTGTCGCAGAAGGACTTCGAAAGATAGCGGACGAAGTTCTTCCCCATTGGCCATCATTTGTTCAGCAAGCATTGCGGCAGTCTTGGTCTCTCCCGCTCTCAACAAGCCGTGCAGAAGGCAGTGCCCAGCAAATCTGGTGGATACTGGCTGGCCAAAATCAATGGGGACGAAGGCTGTTGTCGGTTTGCGAAACGGCGGTCTGGATAAGGAATTGGAAACAGGTTCGTGGTAATGATGGGCCGACCAATTTAAAGAGTGCCATAGGTGAAAGGCATCCCAGGTGGAACCACGGGCAAGAGAGATACGAATGGCGGTCGCACTGGCACGAGAGATTTGAGAGGGGGAAAGATGGTCGACAGCGAAGGGAGATGGAGTAATTGCAGGAGCGGAGAGAGAGGAAATGACAGATGGGTGAAGGTTAGAGCGAGGTTGGGGGAGAGCAGGAGCTCCTAACAAACGTGGTGTTGAGCTGAAGGGGTGGTGTGAAGAGGTGGGACTAAGGCAGAGTCGCGCCTCAGGGCTAGAAGCCCGGCTCTTTGAAGCAACGAGAGATATTGTTGTAGCATTTCGTCTGAACGCGACGGTTCGTGGGATGATGACATTGGCCTTCGCCGACCAATTGCATAGCATCCGCCTCGCATACCTGTGCAAAAATTAGTCGCTCTTCCCAAGTCATAGCATGTTATCATACCAAAACACCAAATAACCAATATCCTATCACGTTCAGACAGAACGATGCGACGTTTGTGTGTCGTCGAGCAGACGATACTCCGAATGCGGAAAACTCCGGTTGACGTATTAAACATTCCGTGTCACGTGAGACGCGTCCACTTTGCTCAAGCTCGAAGCTTTATATCTCTTGAACCCCAACTTCGCTAAGTTAGCCATGAGCTACGAGAGGCACGGAGGTGGTTTCAGTGGCGGTGGGCGCAGGCGTCGCAGAGGTGAGATGTCTCCGTGTTCGGTCCATCGACAGTATTGAAATGTTGAAACCGTGTCAAGACGACTACGACAATTACGAACACAGACGAGAGGCACAAGAGTCCCCAGACCAGAAGCTCAAGGCGGCCATTATCAAGTTCGGCGAAGTGGTCAGATGCTCTACTCAACTTGAGCTCTCACCTCGTTCTTACATCTCACCATCATATCCAGGATGCAGAACAGGAGTTGCCTCAGCTCGCGGCTAAGCTGCACTCTCAGGAACTTTCCAGTGTCCCCGCAATCGCAGAAGGCTTTCGTTTGGCGTATGTCCTTACCCTCTTGCGCCATATACTTCATTGACCCTCCAACGCAGAGTAACCGAACAACCTTACAAAATCCCTTCCTATGCGGCCCTTCTGTATGACTTGTCGATACCGGCTAACAATATGAACCATGCTGTCGGAGGAGAGGATGATGAACCGGCAGGGTTTACAAAGCCTTCTCTTGGAAGGCTAATATTGGACGATTTCTGGAAAGGTTTCCAGGCGTACTTGGACAAACTTGCTTGGCGAGAGACTCGGCTTTGCGTACGCGCCAGAACCACTTCCTCTCCACTTATCACTCTAACTCGTTTTCCAAAAACAGATTCACTTCTTCGCTCATCTGACCGTCACCAACCTCATCTCACCTCAATCGATGCTTGGACTCTTACAATCATTCACCGCGGTCCTAGATGAATTCGGCGTCTCCAACGGACGGGCAAAACGGGCAGCACGATGCGCAGTAGAGGGATTAATGAGGGCATGCGCCCTTTTTCTCGCGTGCTATTCAGTCCAGATTAATCTGACAAATGTATAGGCCGGCCGGGTTCTCAAGGAACACTCTGCTAGTGCCGTCATTGAAATGATTGCCAGCGTTCAAGCATACAACGATTCCGTAGTAGCGGCCAAGTGGCTTGTCCATCCACTCGCCAACCTGCAATTCCCGAAGATCCCAGTTGACCATGCCGACGAGGTATGCGATTCTCTCCTTGAAGAATTATGATTACTTTTGACAATAAATGTCCAGATCCTCGACTGCGCGGTCGCCGCGCTCAAAACCCTCGACCTCTCAGATTTTGTTGATGTTTCAAGCATTTTCCCACAACCCTATGCTTCTATGAGTACATCAACAATAGTTCCTTTCGATCTCCCCTCCGTTCTAGTACCACCAGAGGTTATTGAGCTCGAGGTCCTGTCCACGGAGTCTAGCGGAGACGCACCGATCAAGAAGGAAGAATGGCCTGAATACATGCTCAGCCTATTTGATAATGATGTATTTGTTCCCTGGTTTGCTCTCACCATAGACTGACTCTCCTTCTTCAACGAGGTGACGCCTGACCCAAAGTCACCTGCAGGCTATGCGGTACGCTCTGACATCATCGACATCGTCGAAATTTTCGAGGTCAATCGCAAGGAATGTGCGCGGATTTTGGTTGAGTACCCCAAGTGGTCCGTAAAAGGGACTTTCAAACCCCGGCCGGGTGACCCAACCGATTCACCAGACCGTATCCCACTGCTGGGACGCGACTGGCAGCTTGAATCCACTCTTATTGAGGTACTATCTGTTCTTTTTTTTCGCTTACGTGGCCTGATCTCGTTCACCGACATTTGGGCCACCTAGACGATACTTGGCGCACAGTTCCTGCTACCGGAGAGTCCCGCCAAACCTATTTACTACACAGCTTTAATCACAGAACTGTGTAAGCTGTCTCCGCCGACTGTCGGACCCGCTGTCGGAAAGTCAATTCGCAAACTTTACGCATATTGCGCAGACGGCCTTGATCCGGAAGTGCTTCGTCGATTTGCAGAATGGTTTTCTGTTCACATGAGCAACTTCGGGTTTCAATGGGTGTGGAAAGAATGGTCCGTCATACCTGTATCGCTTGTTTGTCAGACGCTGATACTTCTGGATAGGGTACCGGATCTGGCACTGCCCGCGCAGCATCCAAAGCGGATTTTTGCGCATCGAGCACTAGAGCTCGAGGTTCGACTGTCGTACTACGATAGAGTATTGAAGACGCTCCCGCAACAGTTCCAAGAACCATCGGCTGGCGCCATGCCCGACCAAGCGCCTGGTCCGACTTACGAGTATGAGGATCCTTGTACGTCCCCCCATTCTTATGATGTTAGGCCGAACCGCTCACGGTTCATAGCATCGCCACACTACGACGCTGCACAAGGCGTTCTCAATCAACTGCGTAGTCGAACAAAGCCCGAAGACGTCCTCGTATATCTCGACACGCTGAAAAACACTTTATCTGAGACGGCCGACGTCAGTGATGATCCAGACACAGTCGTCCGGTCTGTCACCATCCAATCGCTATTGCACATTGGGGCGCGCTCCTTCTCACATTTCCTTAATGCCGTCGAACGCTACCTCATTGTGCTACGCGCTCTCTCTGGGTCGCCAGAGGCTAAAATCCACGTTCTCGAACTTGTTTCGAGCTTCTGGCAACGATCTCGGCAAATGGTTGGGATTGTCTTTGACAAACTGATGCAATACCAGATCGTAGAACCCGCGGACGTCGTAGCTTGGGTGTTTGCGCACAATGCTGGTGGTCTCAACTGGGACTTGTTGCGCGGCGCGATCGACAAAGCAAATGGCCGCGTCGTGGTGGCCAGGAGGCGGGTTGCCACACTTCGGAAAGAAGATGACGACGCCCATGCGCGAGCCAAGGCCAATGCCAACGGTGGCGCAGATGCGGCAGCAATGGAAGTTGACGCTGAAACAATGCACGGTACGCGTGCAGGTAGTGGTTAGTAACATTGTTGTAGTGCTGACAATTAGTCCTTAGATCCACAAGTAACCCAGTCAGAGGACTCTCCGCAGCTGGTGTCGGCGCTCAAGGCGTACGCGGCTGTGACGCGGGAACAGAAATCGACTCTAGCGCGCGTGCTAGAAGGCTTTATTCACGCCCTTCGCTCATCCTCAGACACAGCACGACGTGTTATCACAGCGGACGCGTGGGACGGACATGCGAGCTGGACCGACGAAGAGTGGGTAGCTTGGCGAACGTGGATGTGGTATAAACACTTTTGTCGAGTGGTATAAACAATACATTCCGCGGTAAGGACGTTAGCTGACCAAGCTTTTGCTCCTCACAGTACTCGCCGTACCTGCGCAGTTTCGTCACGACTCTAACAGTCGTCTCTTTTTCCTCTCTCGAAACTGCAACTGACGATGCTGCTGTCCTCCTGAAACGGATATGGAGGATGTCCACTGGTCAGGAATGAAGCACGCCCGATTTCTAGGATATCTGCGTTTTTGTGTCTTTTGTGAACTGTACGGCGAATGCAATTAATTCTGAGGTCACGGAACTATCACGTGATTTGGCGTTATTTATGTGTATTTGTTCGGTAAGGACCAACGTGTTTTGGAGTTTGGCGGGTGTCGGGTGTGAGTGTGACAAGGACCTCTCTCTCGCCGCCTAGTGTTATCATCGTGGGCGCACACATCTCCCCATTCCCCTCTCATTTCACCTATTTCTCATGGCTCCAGAGTGCGAACCCCTCTGCCGTTTCGACGACAGGTCGGTCCAGATACAGATCCATGCGCGCCAGACAAACTCATCCGCCCACGTGCAGACTCTACTTTACCACCTTCCCTCATCCGCCACCGAAACAGGAGACCCTCAATGACCCCGGCTTTCAGACGGAACAAGTCAATGTCCGCGGAATACGCACACCCCCTTCCGAATCCTCAGAACCGATCAAACACTACTACTTCACCATCGATGATCAGCTCGTGTACATGTCCTTCTTTCAGGACTGGGGTCCTCTCAACGTCGCCATGGTCTATAAAGCATGCATCTACATCCACTCATTACTTATTGTAAGTCATTCTCCATCCTACAATCCTACGATGTCTGGCCCCGTTCCTCGCGCACGGCCTTTCCATGTTGTGTGACCCTGCGGACGATCAGAGCTTGCCCTCTGTCCAAATAACTATCACACCCTCTACTTGTGCAGACACCCTGGGGCGCTTGGGCAAGTTGCAGTGTGACCCTAACACCGCAGCACCTCTGCTTGGATTGGATTACATTACCCCTTCTGTTGCGCGCCGGACTATCGGCGTCATTCCGATGCTCGTTTATGGATGCTCATACTCCGTTCCAGGACGAAGACCTTGCTTCCCACCGCCTCATCCTTTACACGTCCGATGACCCCCAAAGGAAAGCCAATGCCGCACTCCTCATGGCCCTCTTCTCGGTATGGCCCGATGCCCCTCCCAGCTCCACGACTGACCTTTCCTAGTTAATCGTTCAACAACGCGCCCCCTGGGAAGCTTTCCAGCCTATCGCTGAGCTCGAGTTCTTACCCTTCCGTGACGCTGGCCGCGGACGATCCGATTTCAACCTAAGCATCCAAGACTGTCTTTGGGGGATGTACAAGGCGATGCAAAACGGACTATGTGACCTCAACGAATTCGACGTGAACGAATACGAGTACTACGAGAAGGTGGAGAACGGTGACTGGAATTGGATCTCACCCCACTTTATTGCCCTCGCATCGCCCATGGATCCTGCCTGGATCAAGAATCAGAAGGATGCGAAGGGACAAGCGGCGTCTGCGGGAACATTGGCTTCACCCGCAAAAGGCGTCAAACAGCGTGAGCTCGCGCTGCAACGCAAACTCCCCACACCGTTTCAAAATTGCCTCGAATATTTTGAACAGCATAACGTCAAGATTGTCATCCGGTTGAATAACCCATTATACGACCGCCAGACCTTCCTCGACCGAGGGATTAACCATTTGGAGTTATATTTTGATGACGGGACCAATCCAACCGACGAGATCGTGCGACGGTTTATTGACGTCTCTGACGAGATCATTCAGGCCGGCGGAGTTGTGGCAGTACACGTGCGTCCGCCGTGCCTCTTACACTATTATATACTGATTCGCATGAATAGTGTAAAGCCGGTCTAGGGCGGACAGGCACTCTCATTGGCGCTTATCTTGTCTGGAAATACGGATTCACTGCCAGCGAGGCAATCGCCTTTATGCGCATCGTCCGTCCGGGATGCGTGGTTGGCCCACAGCAGCAGTTCATGTACGTCAAACAACTCGAGTGGGTGAAGTGGGCGGCAGCGGACGAAACGCGGAGAACGCAAGCGGCGGCAGCACTAGCTGCTGCTACAATTGTCGCACCGGTCACACCACCCGCTGATACAGACATTGAGAACGTCCCCATGGACGCTGCCCCCATGGCCACTGCTGTGCCACCTGTCACACCGAGCAAACATGTTGCCGCGGCGTCTGCCCGTGCACGTGCAGCCGCCCCCCCAGGACAGCCCCGCAAGACTCCGAACGCGAAACGAGTCGCCACCGATTCATCAGACGACGAGATGGAGGGCGAGAGCGAGGACGTCCTCCCTGCTCTAGGCGCAGCGCAACCTGTCGTACGGCATAAACCTCGCACGCTCCCTAAGACAGGCATTGCCAAAGTCACCGCCTCCGAACAGCGCCCGACCCGAATAACACGCTCTGCCGCCGCCGCTGCTTGCAAGCCTGGAAGGGTTCTCAGCACAGCCGCGAACAAAGCAAACGTAGCCGCACCGCCAAACAAGATCCCGAGGCTTGCGAATGCGACGTCTGCGCGCGTTCCACAGAAAGTGGCCACTCTCCCTGCTCCCCCTCCTGCACCACGCCGCACCGCCCGACCGGCTTCCCCTTCTCCGTCAAGACTCCCAACGCTAGTTCCGAAGCGCCCTGGACATGGGCACCACGCATCCGTCAGTAATCTCGGTGATATAGCGCTTAAAGTTCCTGCAACGCGGACCAACGCCCATGAGTGGATGAAGAATGGTGCAAGTGCCGTGGTCAAACCCGGGAATAGCAAGGGCGAGCGACCCGGCTTACGAAATGTGAGGCGTCGACGCAGCAGCTTCAGCGCGGCAGATGTCGTTGCATAATCTCTGGTTTGGTAACTCACAGCATACACTCGATTCTTTTGTCTTTACCCCCAACGTCCCCTACATGGACTTCTATTGACCCCGTCACCACTTCACCAACCTCATTCTGCATCTCATCCGTGTTTTCATTTCATCAGGTTTACAGTATATATTTGTCTGTCACATTTAGCTCTCTGGTGACCCCTTGATCGGACGAACACGTACGTACTGGCGAGGCATCTGAGATCCCGCTGGCGTATGATACCTATATATCTAACACGCCGCACGACGCATACCGATGTATAACTACCCATTTATTCTATACAACCATTTTCAATTCTTTCCATTCGTGTTCTACGGCACCACCTCACGAGCTGAATACTTGTGCAAACACTCCAAGAACCATTTGAGATCCTCTGGGTCAACGCCGGGCGTAATACCATGTCCGAGATTCGCAATCCACCCTTTCGGCGGGCCGCCTCCTTTACGGAATGCGGCGCACATGCGACGCACGCCGCGCTCGATTGCCTCGCGTCCACCGTACAGTAATGAAGGGTCCAGATTCCCTTGCAGCGCCTTGTGCGGCGCCACTGCACGCAGGTCTGCCGGTGCGACGCACCAGTCGAGGCTGAGTACGTCGTAGCCCGCGGCGGCTGCTGCTGCGAGGGAGGCCGGCGCGTTGGCACCCTTGGCGAAAAGGATGAGAGGGACCACAGGGAGATTGTGCTCTGCAAGGCGTGCGCGGACGGACCCGGCGATGTGCCGGAGTGGCGGAAGCGCGAACTCTGCAAAGTCATCTTGGGACAGCTCTCCCGCCCACGAGTCGAAAACCTGGAGTAACTACGAGTGTCACGAGATTTGTCAGTCAGGTGTCATGTGTTGGGGAAGGGGGCCCACCTGGGCACCTGCGTCGACCTGTCCGACGAGGAAATCGACGCAGATGTCTGCGATACGCGCGAGGAGCTTCTTGCTCTCTTGCGGGTGCTTGAACAGCCACGTCTTAGCCTTCTGGAGCGTTTTTGACCCGCCTCCCTCCACCATGTACGAGAACAGTGTCCACGGGGCGCCACAAAACCCGATGAGCGGGACCTCGCCAGCGAGCCCGTGCCGCGTTCGTGTGATGGCCGCAAAGACGTAGCCGAGCTCCTTGTGCACGTCGACGTGCTCGCGCAAGCGGGCGATATCCGCAGGCGTGTCAAGCGGGGCAGGGAAAGACGGTGCGGGGTTCATGAGGACCTCCATGCCCATGGCCTGCGGGACCACAAGGATGTCGCTGAAGATGATGGAGGCGTCGAGCAGACCCGAATAGCGTCTGATCGGCTGGAGCGTGACCTCGCATGCAAGGGACGGCGTGCGGCAGACCTCGAAAAACTCGTGCTCCGCGCGCACTGCGCGGAACTCTGTTGAGTCGGACATCAGCCAACGTATGAGCGAGAACGACAATGAGTGCGTCACATGCCTGGAAGGTACCGCCCTGCCTGGCGCATCACCCAGACCGGCGCACGCTCGGTTTCTTCGCCTGGAGGCCGATACGAGATCAGTGAAGAAAAACACAAAGGTTTATAGAGACGCACCCCTTGCTGCGCGGAGAATGAGATCGTTTTTTAAAGGCGGGAAGTTTTTGCTGAGGGATACGCTTGGGTCCCAGTTTGGTGATTCTACCATGGTGGACTCAGGTTTGTCAGGCTCAAGCTGTTGCGTGTACAGTGCTCAACACGACGAGGCGGAAGCCTGAGAAATAGAAAAAGATCGCATCACTTACTGTTGTCACACGGTATAGAGAGAGTCCTAGACTCCCAGGCTATTAGATAGCGTGTAGACTACTGGCAATTTGCGAGGGAACCGGTGGCAAGGCTCGCATCTTCTCATGTCCATTTCACGATGATGTTGATAAGGTAGCATGCGTCTCAGGCAATTGCCGCCAGTGCCACGCACATGTACTGGCTTACACTGCTGTCATTCATATTTGATTTCCTACAGTAGATCCGTCACAACACGTAAATGTTTTATCACAAAATAGTAACCTCTACTCTCATCGAGATCGTGAAAGTGCGCATAAGTGTCTATGCACCATTTCAGAGCTTCGACCGACCATGTCGTTCAAGTGCGGCTCTAACAATCTCCGTCATCGCGATGACAGCTTCATCTTCCTGACTACGTCCCACAAGCTGCAGCGAAGCAGGTGCATTCTTGAACGTCTCAGGCGAGTCATCTATGCAAATCCACTGGTCAACATAGAGAGACCACAAAGGAAATCGCTCGCACATAGCCCATGTATCTTTCGATCCGCCTCGCTCAGGAAGTCGTGTTCCGGCTTGGGTCGGTCGAGTACAGGATCTACCTTAGTGACTGGGAAGACGCAAGCTGGATAATCTAGCACATTCCAGATCATTGTGTACCCTACGTTCCTGTGGGAAATGTTAGTAACATGTCTGTTCAGGGTGGGAGAAGCCAACGCACGTGTTCTGTCCATGGGGAGGCGGTGGGAACGGCGCAACGGGAGATATGATGGCATCTACGGGGCGCCCTGTCGATGTTGACACACTCGTGCTCTGCCAGTGGTCAAGGTATTCCTTCCTAAGCACTGCTCGCTTCTTCTGTATCTTGAAAAGCTCGAAAGCGGATATGCCTTTGCTCCCGATAAATGCGGTTCCTTCTATCGCGTTGGTTTCCGCCATGCTTTGCAGAAGAGGCTCGTCAGTTTGGGATGTGGCGGCTAAGGTGTCTTCTCGCCCAGCTGCAGCCCAAATACCCATCTACAAAAGGGTCAACATGCAGCACAGTACAAGACTTTGAGCTTACGGTTGCATCGTAGAGTTCGGCGTGTTTGTAAGGTTTCCAGTCAACGACTGCAAGAGGATGAGCAAAAGGTTTGCGAGATAAGTAGCCGCGTATCTACCGTCATGGCCTGCAGCAATCAAAACGTCCCTGGTTATTTCGAGAGCACGAATGATCGGGGGGTGAGGAACAACGAGACCGTCATTCCAGAGGATACCAAAAGTGAGCTTCTGCCCACCGCCATGCTCGACGAGTCGATACCCATCCCCATCCCAATGCTTTCGCATGGAAAGGGGATCCTTTAGCCAGGGCATTTGGCCAATGACGGCTTGCATAAACAATTTTATGCCACCGAGATCAATTGAAATTGGTCCGAGCACAGATGGGAGGGAATCCTGGCCTTCCAGCGAATTGGCCGAACCTTCATAAGGAATGCGGTGGTATGAGGGCCTCAAGCCAAATACCCCATTCATCGCCGCTGGGATGCGGATAGAACTAGCAGTTTAAGTGAACACCGTCTCGCCACTTGGAAGGTAAAGAAGTAAATCTCACCCGCCGATATCAGAGCCAACTCCAAGGATGCTTCCTCTCATCCCAAGCAGGGCACCTTCCCCCCCAGAGGACCCACCACAGGTCAAGGTGCGATTAACAGGGTTGACAGTCCTTCCGAACACAAGGTTGTAACACTCCGGCCACTAAACAAGAGAATGAGATACAATCGATATTGGCCACGCGAAGCCATACCATGAGTGTTTGTGGCACGTTGGTACGAACGTACAGAACGGCACCACATTCGATCAAGATCTCTGTGAGGGCAGCATCACGTTCTGCTACTCTCCCGATCCAGGAGACATATCCTAGAACACGCAAAGTGTCACCAGGGACGTCCCTGAGATAAGTACACAGGTCACACACCCATAGTTGTCTCCAATCCCTTTATCGCTATTTGGTCCTTGAGCGAGATTGGAAGGCCATGGAGAGGACCAACGACTTTTCCTGTTGATTTGAGTTGCTCATCGAGCCAGGCGGCCCTCTCGAGGGCACGGTCGATGAAGATCTCCGTGAGACAGTTTGTCTGAGTGGCGAACGTGAGTTAGACGTTCAGGGAAAAGAAAAAAACGCGTGTACAACTTGGTGGGCGATGACCGCCCTCTTGCAGAATGCCGTAGTGACTTCAACAGAAGACCATGTCCCAGTCGCGATCTTGGTGAGTAGATCCGCAACGCTGCTAACCTCCGTGATCTCCAGATCGCGTGCTGATAACAGACCACACTTGGCTGGAATGTCCGTCACATCTAATACATCATTCGAGGGAGGAGCGATCAACCATTCCTTTGGAATGGATGCAGCCTGACGGACTTTCTTCTCTGCAGCGAGCTCCTGCCAAGTCGTGGGCATGGTAGAGGGTGTATAGAGGTGGGATCCCACGCCGGAGATGGGGCAGGTACTATTTATCAGCCCGGACCCATCATCGCTCGTACTTACTAACCGTCTGATCCAACTTTAGAATCTGAACAGGTCCGCGCAACGGTAGGTCATGAGACCGAGTAACACTATATGCACAGTATTTAATGAGCACTTATCCAGTAATCGGAACCCTTTATTGCCGCGAAGCCGCGCGAGTTCAGATCCTCTCAAGCAAAGAGTTCGATCCAAGTCGTGGGTTGAACACGTTCTGAGTCCTTGTCTACTCCCACACCTTCGACATGACACACGCAGACGTGACGCCAAACGCACCCACGGACCAACAGCCTACCATTGGGCTCATCGGAATGGGGGCGATGGGGAAGATGTATGCCAAATATCTCTCTGCCGCTGGGTGGAAGAAGTATGTCATCTTTACCTTTTTTTGCTATACACCAGTCAGAGAGCTCTACCCTGCAGGATTCATGTCTGTGATCTTCCCGAGATGTATGAGTCCTTGAGAGCCACGTACGAGAGTAACGCTCCTATCTTCTGTCCCTAGCATAGACGATTCATTCTGAGCTCAACAGACACCCCAGGGATATCGGTTTTCCCTGACGGACATGGTGTCTCACGAACTTCGGATCTTATCATATATTCCGTAGAAGCGGAATCCATCAACAAAGTTGTTGCCCAGTTCGGACCCTGTGAGTGATGCTGTTGCCTGTCCTTCAACGGATCTAGACCCGTTATCACCAGCTACCAAAGTTGGGGCGATCGTAGCTGGCCAGACATCCGTCAAGGCACCCGAACGTGCAGCATTTGAGCAACACCTACCGGGGGATGTGCATATAGTCTCTTGTCACTCAATGCATGGACCGACTGTACCAACTAAGGGTCAGCCGCTAGTATGTGTATTCCCTTGCCCCAATTGGAATGACAAGTCTTACATCACGTCTTTCCTTAGGCTCTGATCAAGCATAGGGCCTCAGACGAAGCGCTTAAGATGGTCGAGAACATCTTCAGACCTTTCCAGTCGCGTTACGTCTACATGTCGTATGAAGAACACGATGAATTGACTGCTAACACACAAGCTGTCACTCACGCTGCATTCCTCAGGTAGGTCTACCTCTCTTTGGGTTGGGTACTCGTGCTTGATCTCTTTGCGCAGCATGGGAACCGCTTGGGCAAGCGCATCCTCGTACCCATGGGAACATGGATACTATGTCGGCGGCATTGAGACAGTGAAGGTCAACATCATGCTACGCATTTTCTCCAATAAGTGGCATGTATATGCTGGCCTGGCGATCCTCAACCCCTCAGCAAGGATGCAGATCAAGCAATACGCCCAAAGCACGACGGACATCTTTAAACTTATGCTCGCCGCAGACGAACACGGACTGCGGAAGCGCATGTACGAGGCAAGAGACGCAGTGTTCGGCGACGCTAAAGGCCCCGTTCGACGGCCCATCCTCTTGTCTGAGGGCATACTGGACCAGTTTAGTCTGGGAAAGAAAGGGCCACACGCAAACAGCAATAGCAATCGCCCCATCGCCAACTCACATCTATCCCTGCTCGCGATGGTAGACTGCTGGGCACGTCTCGGTCACAACCCGTTCAAGCACCTCGAGCTCGCAGCAACGCCAATATTCCGCATGTGGTTCGGGGTCGCGGAGTATCTATTTCGGTCGGAAGGGCGGTTGGACGGCGCCATTCAAGCGGCGCTGTATGACGTGTCGCATCGGTATGACGACGTCGAATTCGTGGTGGCCTCCCGTGGGTGGAGCCAATGCGTTTCATTTGGCAACTTTGAATGGTACAGATCAAGATTCCAAGAGACGGCTATGTTCTTCGAATCGCGGTTTGAGGAAGCGGGGAGGGTGGGATCAGAAATGCTAAAAGTGATTATGGACAGCTCTACGGAGGTTGCAGATGGTACATGTGCAGACTGAGAGCCGACGTGACTATTAATGATAATATTACAATAAAGCCTCATAGATCCTCGTTCGAAAGGCTGGTTATGAGTCTAGGTCATGCACTTGTAATTGGGACCGACCGAGAAAGTTATGAGGGGTTGCAAGCACTGGCGCATGGGAAGGAAGGATGTGATTCGTCAATCGCTGGCCCCGCTGGTGGGTCGGCAGGTCACCCTCCCAAATCACATCCAGCTACACAAGTTGGAGAATTGAGGACCTCATAAATCTTCGTTCGAACGGCTGGTCACGAGTCTAGGTCATGCACTTGTGATCGGGACAAGTTTGGAGGCTTCAATATCATCGTTAATTGTCGGCTCTCAGTCTGCGCATGTAACTTACCATCTGCAGCCAATAGTTCTGTTTAGCGTTTCTGATCCCACCCTGCTTCCTCAAACCGCGATTCAAAGAATGTAGCTGTGCTGGCATCTCTTGAAATCTCGACAGGCTCAGCCTGTACCGTGACCATTCAAAGTTGCCGAATGAAACACATTGGCTCCACCGCGGGAGGCCACCACAAATTCAACGTCGTCATACCGATGCGACACATCTAGCCTCGTGTTTCTGTCATAAAAATGGGCCTCCGCGACCAGCTCGTCAGTCGGCTGGCTCTGGGAATACACTACCGGAATCGTTCCCCGAAGTATCGACCTCAGATAATACACCCGTATCTTCTATAGATGGCAGATCGCCAACGAGTTCCTCGAATATGCCTTTATCCAATCTGAGAAGCCTGATATACTCCTGCGGGGTTTCAACGATTTGAATACCAAAGAGAAGCCGGAAAACTTACATCGCGCACAGACGGTGCCACCTCGTATAACCCTGCACAAACAACCCTTAGTGCGCCCCTCAGTTTCTCAGACCCCGCTACCGTTCATCAGATCTGCGTTCGGATCCTTGCAACAGCGAAAAGCTTACGTGCCTTCATCCGCTTTCTTTGCGTCCCAAAGTGCGACCCAACATTTCGCCACACCTTCGACGATTGTACCTTTCCAATATTGTATGCGTGGAGCACACTCTTGCATCACTGTCCCCAACGCATGAAGGGAAGACAATTGCAGCGCAATATGCGACTTCTTATAAGGGACGGGATGGAGTGGGTGCGTGAGTTGCGGGATTAGCGCCTGATACCTGGTCAGCCTTCGAGGAGGGTCTGAGGGTGCTCGTACTTGCCTTAAGGTATCGCGTTGCGCCTACTCCTAGCGCGCGTACGACAATCGGTAATACGTCGACACTCGCTTCGACAGTGTCCGCATCCTCTGAACTATACATCCACACGCTCCCAATCATGCCCTCACCCAATAGCGCAGACAACTGGGAGAAACGCTGTTCCGAACCTCGCTCGGTCGTGCGCTCTATGAGATTGACCGCTGCAGGGACCGCAGCTCGCAGTACAGCAGGCGTAAAAGGCGAGTGGAGGAAGGTGAGAGCGCGATTTAGGGACTATGTGCGCGTTATTAGAGTCGATACAAGACCAGGGGAAGAGGTCAACCACACAGCAAGAATGAGTTCTGAGATGCCGGTACGATTGAGAAGTGAGAGTGGCACATGTTCGAGCATCGCGTTGACAACCTGGATACCGAGAAGTTTGTACCGTGCTTCAAAGTCGTCTAATAATGTCATCATCGGGGGCACAACAAGGTACCACAGGCGCTCGTATGCATCGGTCTGCCAAGACGAAGCTTAGCGTGCGCCAATATCAAGACACAGAAGCCTACGTCAATTCGCCGAACACACCAGAGAATGACGTTACCGATCCCGGGGTGCGCCTTCCATATCTGACCATCGTACGCATCCTGGGCAGCTGCATACCCTCCTGCCGTGCGTGGTAGCTTACGGCCAGTTTCGAGGTTCAGCATGGGATGAGGATTCGCTTTGAATACAGGCTTGATACGTCTCATTAAGACTTTTTCCAGGAGATGTAAGGAGGGCTCGCCCCACAGCCCTAGAATTTCTAGGGGTCACTTGAGTTACCTTCGGTACTGGCGTAGAGTTAGGTCGAGAGCTTGCCTGACGATAAGGCAGCCATCTCCTCGGAGGTCCATTCACCATCTCCTTGGAATCCCGCGCAAGTATAGACAACATCCGAGTCCAGAACACCGTTGTCTTCAATCCCGAACATACCGCGAAGATCTTTCAGTGCGGCCAAAGCGTTGGCCTTCCATTCGTCGAGTCGGGCAGTGGCTACCATATCCTCCAGTGTATCATAGGCGAATTCTGGGGGTATGCAAAGACTCTCTATGTGCCCAATTGCACCCTGAGGCTCTTCATCTACGTGTTCAGACAAGATTGCCATTGGGTTCCTGGCTCGGCGGAAGCGAAGAGACTCGGATGACACGCATGGGTCCCGTGATGTGCAAAATATCGAGGTAATAAACATCTCCAAATACTCCGTCTTGTTATCATACTTTGACCATCTTAAAAGGTAAACAATACCGGACAATACCGGACATGGATACATAGACAGTGCGCATATGTTTGGATCAAGAATAGGTGTATAATAGTTTAGGTTTAGGGTCGAAACAGAGTTCTTGACGTACCATGGGTCCTTACAACTGCAAAAGATGAGCATGAGATGACCAACTCAGCGTGAAAAAAAAAATACCCTGAATAAGAAAGAAAGCTGGTAACGCTCGGATATCAGTGATGCGAAAAGGCGCAGAAAGAACGGGACATACGTCTTCGGGAGTAAGTCGGCCCATGGCCTAGGGTTGCGTGGTCAATCAGTTGACTTTTTAACTCAAGATGCTATGAAAAAAACACACCGAGTCGTCGGTCGAGAGAGTGGCGTCTACCATTGCCGACTTCTTCTCCTGTAGTTGTACAATGCGACTCTCGATGCTATCTTCGACGACAAGCTTGATGGCCTGTACAGGTCTACGCTGGCCAAGCCGATGGATACGATCCATGGCCTCTATACGCGGGGTGAGAAGTCAGTACGATAAGACATTCGAGTGTGCTCACGAAATTCAACCTGCCAAGCCGGAATAATGTCAGGGATCGATCCGGTCAGCATGGGGAAAGTCGCACCGCGGGATTCCACCAGCTGTCCATGAGGTACACACGAGACGCCTCCGTCAGGTTGAGCGCTACACCACCGGCTTTCAAGCTGACAAGGAAAACAGTGACATGTACATTATTCACTGAACGGAATCAGCTGATACAACGATCGTTCTGCGCGCGAAACTCACTGAAGTGCTGGATGGTGGCATCTCGGGCTTGAGGGCTCATGGTACCCTCAAGGCGGCAAATCTAAAGACGGCATCGTCAGCCGATATCCAGCTGTGGCAAGACGAGCAGACTCACAGAGAAGCCAGCGCGCTGCAGCCGGAACGCGATCAGATCTAAAAAATTCACAAACTGACTGAAAACAATGCTCTTCGTGGTAGCATCCTGATTGCGCAAATTGCTCAGCTCTTCAACCAGAGCTTCTATCTTTGAGCTTGAGCGCCATGCGTTGACGTCCAAACGGCCAAGAATGCCCTGGCGCGCAGTGGTTGGCATTTCCAGTTCCAGCGCCGGCGCCTCGAGGTCAATCGTGAGGGCGAGGTGACAAACGGGGCAGGCAGGCTACGCCCGATATCAGTGAGCGCCGCAGGGCGGAAACACGGATACCAAACGCACATGTGCTTCGATAGCTGCGTTCAGGTACTGCTTGATGCATTCGCGGTCAAAAATGTGCCGGCATTTCGCCTGGATGGCATCCTCTGCGACATCATTGCACAACCGACATACAGTCGCCTCTCCGTCTTCTTCGCCGAACACACCAGCGTTGTTCTTGCTGCGAATTACGAGATCGGGATGGCATGCCATTTGACGCATGCGCGTAATCAAACTGAAGACATTGGAGTAGTCTATAAATGTCCTAGCGTGAGCCAGGGCAGGTCTGTTTGGAGCACCGAACTCACTGTTGAGCAGAGTGCCAGCATCAAGGTACGTGCTAAACTGTCGCTTTGCGTCCGAAAACAGACTCAGGTACAGTTCTTTCTCCTCCGGACTGAAATAGTCGCGCCGCACAATGACCGTGCGCGGGGGTAGGCCCAAGTCGTCCGCGCGCTGTATCTTTGTACGCCGCAACATGATCCGGTCGAGTAAAACACGCAGCTTCTTGAAAGCAATCGCGCCCGGACCCAACATCCCGTGTTTCTGAATAGGGGTGAGGATCTCGTTGTTCCAGAAACACGTGTGCATCATAGGACTGTGTCCGCAATCTCGATGGGGCTCAACACGGGTACGAAGGTGTCCAAAACGAATGTGGACACACCGTCACATGTCCGCTTATCGCTGAACTTCCAATGCAAGGACTTGCATGCACATTTCTTACCTGAGCATCGTCGGCTTCAAAAGGGGATACAGGACGGACGAAAGGGGGCGGGACGTACAATAGTAGTGAGAGAAGGGATCACAGCCCAAGAACCTGATCAGACTGTACAACTCGCCAACTCTGTTTTGGAGTGGCGTCCCAGATAGGCACCATCGATACTTTGCGTTCAACTCAAAGGTTGCCTTCGCGGTGTTTGTCGCACGTTCTTTTATGTTATGGGCTTCGTCCAACTGGGGGTAAGCAGATACGTGAGAAGCATAACGGCAAGCCAATACTTTCACACACGATAACGCGCTCCCACTCAACGACGTGGAGTGGCGACTTCTCCTTGATAATCGCACCCTTGCGTTTAAAGCCCGACTGCTGTTTACGGAAGCAACTCTCGAGCACGGCGTACGTGGTGAGAACTACATCGTATTTCTTCAGTTCCTCCGGGTCAGTCATCCGCGACGCGCCATGCCAGACGAGTACATCCATGCCGGTTGTATGAGTTCCGATCTCATTGCGCCATTGCATTATTGCAACTGTGGGACTACGAAGTAGGTCAAATTAAAGATATCTAATAGAGACAAGACCAAAATGATACGCACGCCACAACCAGATTGGGCTTCGCGGAGCCCGACACCATGAGAGCAATCATCTGAATCGTCTTACCCATCCTATACCATTGTCAGGTTACGCCACGAGCCTCCCGATATGTCAACTTACCCCATCTCGTCCTATCACAGTTTGTGTAAGCAAACAAACCCATTTGGAAGGTGCGATAGACTGACCGCCAAAAGACCACCGGCGTACTGACCAAATTCTTGCTTACGCATCCAGAAGAGCGACTCTTGTTGGAACGGTAAGAGTGTTACTTTGAGTGTCGAAGGCTGCTCCGCTTTTTGGGGCTCCACAATCCCGAGTGCTGCTTCCAGGTCACCCCATGCATCGCAAAGCTCAGGGTGATGCCTGTGTAGCTGAACCGTAGATCTTTCCGCCTGCGCCAGAGTTGAATCAGCACCCAGGAGAGCATATCAGACCATGGGAACGCTTTCTAGACTTACGTAGGTCAGACGTCTATTGAGTTGGTGTTCGAGCATCCTTATCTGTTGCTTCTCTAGGCGAGAACGTTTGCGCGCCTCTCTCTGCACGGAGAAATAGTCAAGATCAGGGCTATCCCTATCATTTTCGGTCTTTTCCTTCCCCTTCTTCTTGACCTTGAGGTTTCCTGACCTTGGCTTTGGCTTCTTCGCGATGGGTTCGTCCTCCGAATCGGTGGGTATAAGTAACTCGCCCTCTAGATCACTATCAAGGATGACATCCGAATCGATCTGGACACCTTGTTCCAAGGCAAGGCGGCGCTCCGCGGCCGCAGCAGCACGTGTGGCACGCGTGGAAACGGTGCGACTAGCACGAGTTGTACTTGTTGATGCGCCTCCGTTGGTAGAGTAGCGCATAGAGGCTGCAATAGCAGCATTGAGCATGATTTCCTCTTCCTCTTCAGGATCATCCACAACTTTGACGCGAGATGCTTTCTTGTGAGGCAATTTCCTACCACCGCGAAGAGAGATACCTTCGTCACTATCGTCGCCATCGTCATCGTCGGAATTGAGCTCGCTGTCCTCGAAATCCGAGCCATCGCTATCCAGAGTTGCAAGCTCATCGTATCCGAGACTGGCTTCAGAGTCTGGAACGATTTCGTCATCCTCTTCGCCAGCTGGGATAGAGGGTCCTTTTCCCTTTCCCTTATTCTTCGGAGTCAAATGATAACGATCAATCGAAGCCCGTCATAGGTTGGGCAAAACTCACGCTTACGTTCCCAGGTCGAACTGGTATCTCAACGTAAATGCCCTTCGTGACTGCACGCCTCTTTGCCGAAGGTTGTGGGGAAAACGACAATGACTGATCAGCAGACCTTTTCTGGCGAATTGATAGGGTTCTCTTGGATCGTTCGTTAACTTTCTTATGTAAATGGAATTCTTCGTCTTCTACGCCGCTTGTGGCAGGGGTATCGGTGGTGGAGCCCGCGTTGCTATTGGGAAAGGGCACAGATGAGGGTGTTGTCGAGACTGTCGAGGCTTCGTTTTGCTCTGTGGCAACCTTTCGTCTGATCCCTGCCATGGTGTCTCAGAACAGGGACACGTCTGACGTTCACCAGACAAGAAAACAGTGGTCTGTTTATTCGTAGGTCAATGGAAGACGGAGAGAACAAGGCTGAGTTGACGAGGCTGAGTCAAGGTATCTAAAATTTAATTGGTCGGGACGCGACGCGACTCCGCCTTCGGCATGGCCCGAGGCACGCCACAGGCGCGTCGATTGCCCCTGCCCGTGCCCGTTGTTGCCGGCGACCGGTGAGAGAATGGCCGGATGAATGGCAACCCTCCTAGCGGAATCGAACAGGGACCGGATTTCTGCCCACGCAATAGAACCCTGATCGAGCCAGATACGAGCGGGGTCCATGGATTAGCCTCGTGCGAGGTCATTCAGGAACTCAACACCCCTCTACCACGTGCAGAAGTGCGTTGGACACCTGACCCACACTGACGAGCACGTCTAGTTCCGGGACGTCTTCAGGGAGTGGCTAAAAGACCGCGGGCGTTGATGGCTTTGAACGTGGGGCACACGGCCGATGTGTAGCTCCTTTGCTCGATGTAGCATACACTTTTCGCCCAAGAACACTGAAACTTCCTAAAGGCGCTCAAATGGCAACTGCAATCCCGTGAGGAATTTGCCTTCCTCCCTGGCTGTCTCATGACCGACCTCGGAGACTTGTATAGTTACTCAGCGTAATTTGTTCACGCTTCTATCCGAGTTCGGATCTTTTCGCAACCCCTCCGAAATATACCATTTTGATATAACGACCATGTTAGATATCTACACAATCACAGAGCCCCCGGCCACGCCCCGTAGATTCAAGTACATCAATCAAATATGGACTGAACCATTCCTGAAGGAAGAAACATCATTCTAGCGTTAAAGGAGCCCAACCCACTCGAGACGGGGGACAGATTATACAATGCCAACGACGATCTTGCGCGTTGCGCTGCACGTCAATGCATTTACCAATCTCAAAAGTCGCCGCCCTCATAGTCGCCATCTTGGCCATCTTGGAAACCTGCAACGTGTGGCACGATAGAGATGAATTTTCACGAAATGTGAAAGCAGTAGGTTCAGCCGACCTTCGTTGTACTCATCCCGGTTATGATCCTCGAGAGCATTTGCGAGCAATGCACCACCCAATAAACCTCCACCAGCCGCTGCAGCCAGAGAAGAAAAGGTTCAGCCTTATCACGCGGCCAAACACCAGTGCACACCTAAAGCCAAACCCCCCATACCCATACCACCGCCTCGTCCACTACCACGCGATGGTTGTTGTTGAGGCTGTGCATACACTAACGATGACGAGAGCGCTTGAGTGATTCCACATCCTGTGTGCGAACGAGACGTATACCTGGTTGCTGCGCCTGTTGCCAACCACCTTGGGGCCATCCCTGCTGAGCAGGATAGCCGTAGCCCTGCGGATATCCACCTTGTGGCTGTGGTGACACACCCTGGAAATTACGCTGATCCGGCTGGCCAACTTGGTATCCCGGGCCGCTCGGATAGGGCGAAGTCTGACTATACTGCTGGGGACCAACGTACTGACCCGGGAATGACGGGCCACCGCTGTTGTAGGTACGGTTCGGTGGGGGATTAGAGGGTGGTGCATAGGCCGTTGACGGCTGGGGAGACGAGGGTGCGGCCCCAAGTGGATGGGCCCAGGATGATCGCGGTGGCTGCGCACGCGTGTCTACGTAATACCTAACCAAAAGCGACAATCTCGTGAGTTACACACAGACATCACCGCAAGAATGTGCCGGCGCACCACGCATGATAGCTGTTGAACAATCGCACGAGTTCGGGTCAGGGTAGCACCGGTTAGAATGAATAGAGCACGACATACTTGTCGTCCCAGCGAGTGATCCAGCCATCAGGGAGCTGTCTGCGGTCGGGGTTTACAGTAGGGGGAGATGACGGCGGAGGGGCAGACATCTGGATATCGATGAGTGGAGGGAAGAGGTGGTACACGGAGAGGAGTCATTGATAAGTTATAGGCATTATATATCCGACCTGGGGCACATAGCCATTGATCACACTGGACCTTGATGACAGCGTGCTCATCTTACGCAGCCTCACCCTGCCGGGGCTCGACCGGCCGAGCGCCGGATGAGCCAGTATGAAGTCCGCGGAAGTGCGGAAGGACCAACGAGCTCAGTTCAGTTCAGTCCGACCTTGGATTCAGTTCACTGTCTCCAGATCGGGCACTCTTTGTTCACGGACCCTGCATTCGAGCATATTACTGGCTTGGAACAGGTGCGATCACAATAGCACCCCCACAGAATTCCATATAGAATCTGGCGCAACGTCAATTTAGGAGATGTACTATTTGGGCCAAGCAGGGACCGATCAAGATAAGCATATAAAGTATGTAACATCCAGGAGGTCGCAGAAGTGGCGGAAGTACTAAGCACGAGGACGTACGGCAAGTAGAAAAATCGGTCGGTCGGTCGAACTGTCTTGTGAGCGGCGTCAAGTGGCGCCATCCACTTCATGCCTTGCTTCTCTTCTTTTTTTCCTGGCGCGCTGGCATCGGGGCTGTGGGTGAACTGACCTTGCCTTTTGATTTCGCAGCAGAGGCTGTGGCAACCTCGGCTTTGCTCCTTGCCTTGCTTTTTGGGGGTGGTGGGGGTGGGGGTGGCTCTTTGTCACCATCCTCCTCATCTTCGTCCCCATCCTCGTCCGAATTTCCGCCTGCGCCATCTTCCTCCCCCTCGGACTTGTCCGATGGGCTCGTGTCAGTGGACGAATCATTTGACTCAGAAAGCTTTCGCGCTAATTGGATGCCCTGAAAACCGTTTTAGTAATTTTGACGCGCCGATACAAGAATAACATTCACAGGTGAACCATTTCGGTGAACAGGTTCTTCCACAGGGGCAACCACCGCCTTGTGGACGGCGGGTTTTGTTGTTGCCACGATCCCGCGGCGCTCGTCGTAAGCTCGTTTCTCTGCCTCCCACTTCTGTTTAGCCTCAGCTTGGAGGCGCTCATAAGGCTAAGTGACTGGGTTAGAGGGAGCTGGGGACAAGTTAAGTGGGAGACCAACAGCCTTTTGCTCGCGCGTCATGTCTGCCCACTGCTTCGAGACCCTGGACATGACCTCCGCTGCGCTGATGTCGGGGTGTTGCTTGCGCAGCTCCTGGCGCAAGTCATTCTGGAAGAAAATGTAGGAAGATGCCGCGCGCTTCGGCGCATCTGGATCCTTGACCTTCTTATTCGAGACGCGTCTCTTCTTGGTCGGGCCGTCGATATCGTCGTCTTCCGTCCCTTGGCGTTTATTCCCATTTCCCGCTTGAACGACTTCCAGAGAGGGTAGCGAGCTCCCGCTGAACGAAGCCTGTGAAAGCGTTTGTGCAAATTGATCCACGGCGCTAGCGCAGTGGCGCATCTGCTGTGCAACAGAGCCAAGGCTCGCAAGGAGCTAGGGAAAGAGGCTGAGGAGTAATGAACGGGATAGCCGTGGAAGACCCACCATTAATTTTTGGTATTCAAGTTGGGCAGTGGCTGAGTTTTGTTGTGGGTTCGCCATGGTGTCGAAGTGGCCTCAAGTGTAGGACACGGTTCGATTAACCCCCGTTATACTGTTGGTTTTTCGACGCGTAGAGTTGACTTGAAATCGATTGAAAGACCCTTTGCGGAGTGTGAATGAGACCGAGCGGAGATTTAATCTGAGCCGAAGTTCATAAGGTGCTCGTTTTGTGGGTGATACTATAATAAGCGTCAACGACGACAGTGGCCTTTCAAGACTTTATCCCAGCTGACGGTTCTGTTAGCGGTATCGTCCCGGAAATTTCGGTTTTTCTTCATTCTCTCCTCGTCTTTTGCGGTTCGGTTACGCCAGTTTTGAGCCGTAATTGTGTGTTTGCCAGTCGCCCGACGGGAAAGTGCTGTACGCCTCACAACAGAGAAAAGAAAAAGAAAAAAAAAGATTAAAGAGACGACCGACAAATGGACGTATTCTCGAATGCGTCCGCTTGGTTGCAGCATTCTCCTACCCAAATTTCCCAATCTTCCCAGAATGACCTTGCGGACACCCAACGACCTCCCAGTTCGACCGATTGGAAAGACCCGTCACCATCCGTGTCGGGCTCGAACGGAGCCTCAGCAGTCTCGGGAAACATTGATCTGCACGACTTTGGTTTGGGAGACCTATCTGGTAAGCACCGCGTGCCTGCCTCATGATTCGCCTAGCGTATCCAATTCAATGCGAGAGAGCCTGACTCGACAACCGCATCCAGCGCCCCAGACATCCTCGACGTCGCCCTCCACCTTCTTCAACTACCCCAGCAATTTCTTCCTTCCTTCCGTCTCCACTCCCTACAATGCCATGAACTATGGCCCGACAAACTGGTCGCCACAGCCAGGGCAAGTCCCATTGTCGACATACTCTACCTTAAATGGTGCTACATCATCGACTTCTCAATCGCCATCTTCTCAATCCTCTCAATCCAATATTGAGTGCGTGACTCGACTTACCGTTTGTATGCTAGCATTATTCACCCTTAGATTTCAGTCCTGCATTAACGACTCTTAGCACTTCGACCCCCCCACTTTCATATTCCCCACCAGCCAACGGTTCTCAACAGCAATCATCACAGCATCACCTATTACATTCCCAGTACCCTCATTTATCTTCATTATCTATTGCATACGCACAGGCCTCTTCTTCCCCTTTGGTGACTACCCTCGCTCAAGCACAAAGCCAAACGCAGTCACATCAGCAGTCCCAACAGCCCGAGCCCTCGCAAGGCACACTTTCTCCTTTTGCCCTCCATCCCCCTCAGCACCTGTCCTCCATTCCCCCGTCCTTATTTTACAGCGCAACACCCCAGTCCGATTCCCCTGCACCCCCATCCCACACCCGCCGAGAGGCATTTCTCGAGGCTATCAAGCCCTCACTTCAGCCAAAGAGTTTTGCCGGTGGTGCCCGTAGCGTGCAGCAACTTGTCAGTCGGATCATAGAATACGGCATTTCAGAAGTGAGCGGGCAAACTAGACTCGATATCCTCACCAAGATCCGAGATAATGCTGGGAACAATTACTTTCGGGCCTGGCTCGAGAATATATCCGCAATGGATATCACACGGGATTGGTTGAAAGCCGGGGCAATTATCAATACAGATAATCAAGTGCTGGAGACTGTTATGCCGTTACTCCACGTGTGTTTTCTACGCTTTATTCCCCATTTTTGCGTCTCATCATTTTTTTTTTTCGTTATCTTTTATCTCCCGCTGTCATATCCTTAAACGACCCTGATGGCTCGTAATGGTCAGATTGCGGACCGCCTGCCTTTTACGGGTGACACACTTGTTTCCTCGAAGATCGGCAAAATTGTGCGCAAGCTCGCGAAGGATGCCCCGATACCTGGTGAGTACTTAGCCACAGCTTATCTTAAGTCGATACTCCCCTTGTGGTGTCAAATGATACGGCATCCTCACATGTCCCCTGCAATTGATGCGCCAATCATCCTTCTTTACCTTTTGTAAATGCTCAACGAAATTTGAGTATGTGTCTGACCGTGATATACAATAGCGGTCAAGGATATGGCGGCGAATCTCGAACGAAAGTGGAGGAATCAGTTTGTTTACATGCAGGACCAGGTCATGGCTGCCGAAGATGACATGCAGGGTGGGTTTTGTTACAGTCTTCCGTAATAAGTCTATTGAAATAACGGTTAGTAGATGCGAAACAAAAGAAGCGTAAGTTACCTGACGCTCCGTTCAACTCCAAGGCAGGCCCGCCGACAAAGAGGAGCGCCGTGTCACCAGCATCTACGTCGCGGCCTTCTGTGGTAGTTAAGAAGGAGGGGAGGCTGTCAACTCCAACGGCGGCGGGGGCAGCGACGGTGAAAGACTCAAAGTCAGACTCGTCGTTCTTCTCGGCGCCTAAGCAGAAACCAAAGCTACCAAGCTTCAAGAAGGCGCCTACCGGACCGACGGCATCCACTGCAGTCAAAAAGGAGACCATCGCAAACGTTGCCCAGCCCTCGTCGACCGATGCGTTCCAGGAGGCATTAAAGGACATGGCGAGGGCGCGGAAGCCATCACCAGTCGCACCTAATATATCTGGCACCACCAGAACGACGCCTCCTGTGGTACTAGCCAGTGCCAAACCGCTCAAAAAGAAGAAATCGGTAACATGGGCTCCCGATGGGCAGCTCGAGTTGGTGAAGCTCATTGAGAGAGCAGTGTACGATGACGATCCCGTTGATGTCAGCTTCATTTTCCTATTAATATTTGTACAGTACATTAATTACGTGCCACGTTCGCTGATTTACAGGGTACATCACACGCGCTGCACAATGTACGTGAATTGGAGAGAGGCGAGGGCGCCGCCCTGCATGCCCACTTATTCGAAGAGCTTCTCGATTGGTCCGAGCCACAACGTAAGCATCACTCACATGTGCCAAGCTACGCCGCACTGACGCCGCACCTCTACCAGTTATTGATATGCCGGAAGACATTGAAGCACGCCCGCGGGGGGAAGAAAGCCAGGAGCGTGGTGCGCAGGAGCAGCGTGAACTTATCGCTCTTGGTGCATCTTATCTCGTTCAGCCGATACCAGATTCGCCCGCGGAGCTGCAACCGATTTCGATGCTTTCGCAGGAACAGGTCGACGAAAACGTGGTGCAAATGCTCGCAGGCGCTGAGATTGACGCCCTCTCGTGGCCACCTGCCGTGGCGATTGCACCGTTAGCTGGTGCAACCGTCTCCGAGCTTGTCGGACAGCTTGCGGCCGAGGGTGCAGCAGGCTCGGCGTTAACGGCATCGGAGGCGGTAATTGCGCCTGCGTTCGATCCTGCGGTACTAGCGCAGCTCGCGAACAGTATTCCGCAGGAACAACTCCAACAACTCGCACAGATGTTCGCCGCGCAGCCGCCTCTGCCCCAGACCCAACAGCAAGACGATCAGCCGGGTTGGGAAACACAGACTCCGGCGGCATTCCCGGCGGATGCCGGAATGAATGCTGGCACGCCACGCGATCGTTGGCCACCCATGCCGGATGATCCAAAGTGGGGCGGCGGTGGGTCCGGCCGAGGGCGCGGGCGGGGCCGTCCGCTGGATGGGGTTAGACAGTTTAGATCGCGAACAGCCTGCTCGTTCTACGCACAAGGAAGGCAAGCACACATCCCATGCGTCTCCTTCCAGCCTGAGCGCGGAGAACTGATGACAAATTGATTCATATTTTTTCTCTTTGGAAACACAGATGCAAGTACGGTGATCAGTGCAACTTTAGCCACGATCAGGGTTTTAGCTAGGAGGGGGCTAATTTTGGATTGTTGTGGTGAGGAAGGACATCAGGCGATCGGTCAGTCACGGGGACCACCAACGCACACAGGGGGACGCGCTGGTAACCCTAGGGTACTGGGTGTTCTCTGGACGAACGTGGCGTCTAGTACCCTGTTTCTCGACTAGCATAATTCATTTGGTATATACCGGGGTTGGGTCGTGCAAACGAAGCGCATCGTCGAAGGTCATGAGACGAACAACATTCACGGAAATGACAAAAAGCACAGTGCCTACAAGAGACGCGCGCTCTTCACATCCATCGATCCGAGGTGTTTCCCTCGGTGAAATCGATCCACGAGAAAACACTTAGTGCATTACTAGAGTAGCTTTGTTGCGCACCAAGCACCTGGGGAGATATAGGATACGTACAATGTTTGCGGATAAATACGACGCTATAAGACATACGGCAAATCCCGGTGCGCAAGAACTGAAGGCAGAGCAGGATCTTAAGAAAATGAAAAGACGAAAAGACGAAAAAAGAATGTGTCCGTAAAATACATGTAACTTCTAACATATTGCAGGACGAGATGTTTGAATTACCGAATGCGTGCGAGCTAGCAAACAGAAAGAGGAGAGGGGGAATGGGGGTGGTAGTAGGGCGAGTACACGAACAGACGAACAGTTTCAAACAGGACAGGGGGACAAACAATGGGCGAGGTGTCAATTTCCGCCCTATGTCCGTCCTCGTTTCCGAGGATTGCGCTTCGAGGCCGCAGACGACGTTTCCGCGTTCGAGGTTGTCGGCGACGAGGTCTCCCCCACTCCCTTGCGCTTCAGCTGCGCGTTCACCATCGAGGGCGTTGATGACCCAGCAGAAGGTGGGGCGGTTGGGTTAGGGGCATGCGCTTGCTGCGGTGTGCCTTTCCCTTTGTCGGGAGATGACGCGGGAGAACCCGTTGATGGTGCCCGTTGCGGGATCGTCGCGGGTGTGATCTGTGCTGAAGATGGCGCTGTGGACGACATGTTGGGCGTATATAATGAATGTGTTGATGGTCCCGCACTCATGCCCTCAGAGAAGAACTGGCCCTGAGTATGAGGCATCTCCCGAAGTTTTTGCGCGAACTGCTTTAACGTATCTGGTAGTGGATACATACGTCGGTCAGAGCGCCAGAAGTTTCTTTGGCAGGAAATGACACGTACCTAATGGACCGACACCTATATCATGAGAGTATTGCATGAGATCGGTCATTTGTGCTACACTTTCCGCTAACTGATAAGGCCAAAAGTTTTCTTCAGTCTTGAGTGAATGGGACATGACCTGGAACACGTACCTCGAGACATCTCATGGTAGCCTGAGGGATGCCGAACGCGTTCACGGGCTCTGCCGGGATGAACGCACGGTCATATGTTATCCGAGGCTCCTCCCATCTTTCATCGTCTCTCTGGCCCGCCTGTGCAGGAGGCGGCTGTGGTGGTTGTGGCAATGGCGGCGGAACGCCTACACCGTTCATGGTGGGCGACGGTGTCGGGGCATTGCGCACCTGCGGGGTCTTGTTGGCGTCGAGTCGATTACCACCTATCACATCTACCGCAACGTGCTTCTCATACAAATTAGAGTCGAACTGGATGTGGTCGATCTTCAGCAGAAACGGTGAGTGTGGCGCAGACTGCGCTGTGGCGCCGTTCTGAGTTGTGTTCGGAATTACAAAGACATGTGCCGTAAATGGTCCCCGGAGTGTTACGGTGTACCCATTGTGGTACCGGTATGTCCACATTGCAGAGACACATTGGACCACCGCATGGTTGGGTCCAACAACACGCTCGCGCGCGCCATCCAGAGATAGTGTCATAGATTTGACACCGGATTGGCTCGTGACAAGAAAAAACCGTGGTAAGACTGGTGTCCCAACCTCTGCGGATCTGGTGAGCCGAGTTTCTGGTGGATCAAGAGAAAATCACGACAAACCAAATACTTTTGCTTCCACTTTTTGATTGTCTTTCCAGAGTGTAAGTTTGAGTGTCGCTGATGCAAGAAAGAACTCGTCCACCAAGCCCACCCAATGTGAGAGTTGTAGTTTTTGGGACTATAGAAATGAGACGTCGGTCATGATAATGAAAAAAAGAACACACTTTCTGGTCCTCGGCCGCGAGCATGCCACTAAACTGCAAAACGCGCATCAGAGCTTGACCAAGCCCGATGGTGGGTGCATGATTGCTAAGTTAAGACGTGGTCAGAGGGCACACCGGTGCTAACAATATAGGAACACAAACTTTGACATAGGCGGACGGATTCCAGGAGCACCAGGTTGTCGTGAAAGATCGCCATTCTCGGCCGACGACACCGGGACCAAGGGCGGAGGACCAGTCCCTACGCCCGTGCCCATGGTTGGGCGAGGTGGCGGTAGAGAGGTCGGTCCACCACTCATACTTGCAGTATGTCCCTGAAGGATCGTTGCATTGGGCGGGAGGGTGCCGGGTGGGGGGTGCGGAGTAGGCGATTGTCCCATCCGTTGCTGGGACGACGGTCGCTGTGGCTGGGACTGTGGGCGGGTTGGGTTAGGAATAGGTGCACTAAATCTATCAGGCAGATGTGCCGGTGGTATATGAGATTGTTGGTGTGGTGTTTGCTGTCTAGGTGGGGTGGGGTGTGACAGGCCCTGCGATGATTGCGCTTGCTGGTGCGGCGGACCAAGAGCTGGATGCGACGAAGAGGACGGTCGCGGTAGGGGATGGGTTGAGAATGTCTGGGAAAATCCCTCGTTCGTATTACTACCGTTACTCCCAGAGGAAACACCAGAACCATGGGCAACATATTGTGCTGGCGTCAGCGTAAAGTCCGAACGGGTGGGTGATGTACTAGAGGGCCCTGCACCACCGCTAGAAAGACTGTGAGTCATGTCCATGTGTTGAGATGGTGAAGACGTGGGATGCATGAAGAACTGGTTCGCAGAGGTAAGGCCAGACATATGACTGGTAGGGGGGTGGGGGCCGCCTTGCGAAAAGTGACCGCCTGAAAATCCTGGCATTGCGCCAAACGTATTTGTACCTTCTGATGAAGAGAGTGGACGATGCATGGGTTGTGACATGGAATTCGCTGGACCTTGCGGGCCTTGCGGAGGTGGCTGAGGTCCAGGGCCACCGATGCCTAGCGAATTAGGAAAACCTTGCTGCTGTTGCGTATGCTGAGGTACATTGCCCATCATCCCCGATCCCATATTTGCGCTTCATGCCACCAGGTCCTCGCATCCCGCCAGGTGGAATACTTGACATCCCAAGTTGGGGACGAATTTGGCCAACGCCCGGTTGTCCAGGCAGGGAGGGTTGACCAGCCCGCATCGCCATTTGTGTTTGAGGCTGGGACTGGGGCCCCGGACGCTGCGTTTGGAGGCCACCTGTGAGACCCAGCCCGGGATTATTCATGCCCACTGGATGAGAACTCGGATGAGGGGAGGTGAGGGGGGCACCAACGCCCAAAGGCTGGGATGCAACGCGTTGGACGGGACCCTGCCCATTCTGTGATACCATCCCTGGATAGCCAACCCCAGAAGGCTGGGTGGGGACTACACCGTTCATAGCTGGAGGGCCAGTTTGTGCCCCACCGGAGGTTGCACGCTGCGATTGGGCATACATGTCACGCTGACGGGTGTCGGATCGTATGCGTGTCAGGTGAGGGCTAGGGAAGGCGCCATTGGTGTGTGGATTCTGAAGGAAGCTCACACCTTGGTTGGTGCCGGTGAGAGGGTTGAGATTGTGGGGTTGACCAGGTGCCGATTGGCCATGCTGTTGGGTGAGGAAAGTCTGGTTCATGTTCATTGTTGGTATCATGTTTTGAGCATGGGAGCGTAGCATATCCGGCTGACCAGTCGTCTGCGAACCCGGAAAGAGGAAAATGTTATCAGCCAGGATGTAAAGATGGAGGGGTCTCGAGCATGTACTGCAGATTCGCAGAACCCAAGTAGAGCGCTAGCGAGAAGATCAAGCAGCTGAGATAAGCGGTTAGATTCCCTCGCCAATACAAGCGTACCGAGAGAAAGGAATAAAACGCTGTCGTAAATGGCGACGAGAAAGACGTCGGCGTCGTTGTTGGCGTCGAGCACGAAGTGAGGCGAATCCCTACAAAACTCGCACGGTCGGAGTCACACCAAACGTGACACTAATTTCTGTCACGGATTAATCACGCTCAGTCCGCCCGCCACATTGCCAATTGTCATGGTTCGTCAGTTCAAGCACCACGAAAAGAAACTCTTGAAGAAAGTTGACTTTCTCAACGTAAGATAAATGTTACTATATTACCCCGAGGTTGACGTCGTTCGTAGTGGAAGCAAGATGCAAATCTGCGTGAAATTAAGGTTATGCGCAGGTATCACGTACAGGATCGTGAGGACTACCACAGGTCCGTCAAACAACGCGCAGTATCTTCACCTTCCGCTCATACGTATCTGGAGTAAGGTACAACAAGCTCTGCGGGTCGCTGCGGTCCTTAGCGCATCGCATTTCACTTTTACCTTCGCAAGACCCGTTTCGTACTCGGATGGAAGGACAGATCCTCTCAAAACTTTACGACATCGGCGTTCTCAATTCACAGGCAAAGCTCAGTGATGTCGACAATAAGCTTACTGTTGCCTCATTTTGTCGACGACGCTTGGCTGTCATCATGGTAACCTCGAAGATGGCAGAAACCGTTAGCGCCGTAAGTACAGTCTTTTTTTCGGCAATCAAATATCATTCGTACGTGAGAACAGGCAGTCAAATTTATCGAGCAAGGCCATGTCCGCGTAGGACCAGAAAATATCACTGACCCAGCGTACCTCGTTACACGGTGTGTATCCCGCTAAACGAGGCACACATTTTTTACCTTCCACCTTCAGACATATGGAAGATTTTGTGACCTGGGTCGACACATCCAAGTTGAAGAGGACGGTCATGAGATATAATGACGAAGTACGTTGTCCTTTGCTATTATATGCGCACTGTGTTGATATTATCTTTAGCTGGATGACTTTGATTTATTATAGTTTTTTGTTGTCCTGTATGCAGCACAATGGCCCTAATTCGGTAGTTGTTCGAGGCTCGTGTATAATCGTAGACACTCTCATGTCTGTAGTCCAGCCCTTAATTAATTTCATCGTTCATGCCAGCTCAAGTCCCTGGACCACAAGCCGCGGACCGCGGATAGGCACTGGGGTCACGCGTCTCCACGCCAAACCCGCTCACTCTTGTCGCGAGCCTGTAACAACCCGAGTGTCCGTTTTCAGTCATTCCCAATTCTCTTGCTCTACCCTGGACTGCACATCATTCGAGCACCATGGCCGATCATGGCGATGGCAATATCAAGGTCGTCGTCCGATGTCGTCCACTTAACGCGCGCGGTGAGCCCATGTCCAACGTGAATGCGGTGTCCACTCGCCCCGCTCATTCGAGAAACCGTAGAACTCGCGCGCGGTGCAAGGCCGCTCGTCCGAATGTCCGGAAACCAGACGCTTCTCGATCCTCCAGAGCCTGGCTCTGCCCAGGAGAAGGCATCCTCAGGCCGCGCGACCGAACGGAAGACGATGGCGTTCTCGTTTGATAAGAGTTACTGGTCCGCGGGCCCTCGAGAAGAGCCAGGGTACTGCTCGCAACAGACCCTCTTTGATGATCTCGGGAAAGAACTACTAGATCATGGATTTGCTGGATTTAATGCGTGTATTTTAGCCTGTGCGTGTCATTTCCCCTGCACCATGAACCTAACTGACATCATCCCGCATGCGAAGATGGACAGACTGGTAAGTCCACTAGTCCATTTGCGTTTCGTTGTCGCGCACACTGACCTTTGAAACAGGGTCTGGTAAATCGTATAGGTACGTGAGGAACCCATCCAAGATATGCTGCGATTCATCTATGTCACCTTCTCCACATCCCTTTCACTTGCCTCATTTCTGTCCTGCTCCCTTACTCCCCTGGGCCATATCTCCGCGTGATACAGTATGATGGGCTGTGAGTTGCACAATCACATGATTCACACGTCGCCTCGTTAAAGGAACGTGCTTTCAGACGGACCGGACAAAGGTATCATCCCGCAGACATGTAGTGAGCTGTTTGTACGCGTGGCAAATAAATGTGCGGCGGATCAGCACCTCAAATTTACCGTTGAAGTCTCTTATATCGAGGTACGTGTTTACTTTACTCCAAGGCACGTTTTTTAAAGTCATACCTGTACAGATATACAATGAGAAGGTACGCGACCTGCTAAACCCAAAGAATACTGGCAACTTGCGTGTGCGTGAGCACCCGATCCTGGGCCCTTATGTGGAAGATTTGTCGAAGCTCGCGGTGAACAACTATGATGAGATGATGACACTCATGGATGAGGGTAATAAGGCAAGAACAGTTGCTGCAACCAACATGAACGAGACGTCAGTGACTGATCGGGTCTGTGGCACAAGTCTTCTTACCCACATAATCCCTTAGATCCTCGCGTTCGCATGCTGTTTTCACTCTCATACTTACTATGATGCGCCATGATGTGGATACGAAGTTAGACACGGAAAAGGTGTCACGGATCAGGTACTAGTGCCCACCATTATTTCTACATCAGGGTCTGATACTCCATAGCCTGGTTGACCTTGCTGGTTCCGAGCGCGCGAATTCTACCGGTGCGACAGGTCAACGACTGAAGGAGGGCGCAAACATCAACAAGTCCCTCACGACTCTCGGAAAAGTTATTTCCTCGCTTGCAGCAGCTTCGAGTGGTGATGGTAAGAAAGGCAAGAAGAAAGGCGAAGACTTTGTACCTTATCGTGATTCGGTGTGTACGCGAACCCGAGCACTACGCAAGGTCTAGCGGTTGACATACTTTTACAGGTTCTCACATGGCTTTTGAAGGATTCTCTTGGTGGGAACTCAAAGACAGCCATGATCGCGGCCATTTCGCCTGCAGACTACGAAGAGACCTTGAGTACGCTGCGGTATGCGGATCAAGCGAAGAAGATCAAGAATAAGGCTGTCGTCAACGAGGATCCAAACGCTAAGCTCGTGCGTGAACTCAAAGAGGAGCTGGATATGCTTCGAGGTAGTCCTTGTCTCTATTAACCGTAGGCACTGACCGGAGCTTGAGCACAGCGCGCGTGGCTGGTTCGAGCGGCGAAGATGTGTACGACTCAAAGATCCCGCCGGAGAGGCAAAAGGTTACATATCAGGCCAAGGACGGCACACTCAAAACCGTCACCAAAGCTGAGCTACAGGATCAACTCGAGTCAAGTGAGAAGCTAATGCAAAGCCTCAATGAGACTTGGGAAGAGAAGCTCCAACGCACGCAAGAGGTGCAGAAAGAGCGCGAAAAGGCTCTCGAGGAACTCGGCATTACAGTTGAGAAAAACAACGTCGGCGTACATACACCAAAGAAGGTGCGTATATTGCCTCGTTCTGTCCACTCTCTCGATTGATGCCGCATCTCAGATGCCCCACCTTGTTAATCTAGTACGTAGCTTGTCTTATCCGATTGGAGTGCTATAATTCTTATTTTTTATAGAACGAAGGTGAGTTTTCGTATTGAAGGTAACATGGGGGATTCATCGTGCACGGCAGATCCACTCATGAGCGAATGTCTGATATACCAACTAAAGCCTGGTAGAACAACGGTAATAATATTCGAGCGCCACTCTTGCCTGACTGATCGTTATTTTAGGTTGGGCGCCTGGACAGCGAAAAGGCTGCTCACATACGTCTAAGTGGCGACAATATTCTCGAGGAACATTGTTACTTTGAGAACACAGACGGTAAAGTCACATTGCACACAGTGACCGATGCCATCACTGTACGTGTTTCCCATCACTGCTTCGTGTATCGCTTCCGACAGTATACAGTTCTTGAATGGAAAACAAATTTCTGCTGGACAGGTGCGCGTTTACCCAAACTAGGCCTCTAGATGCTGAAGGTCTGTTCAGCCTCATAAGCTCCGCTCCGGCTTCCGCATCATTCTTGGTGAGGCATCTGGTGGTCTTTAAGTTGAGCTCCCACTTAAGACAAAGTATCAGGTGAACACCATGTCTTCCGTTTCAACAACCCAGAAGAAGTTCGGAAACAACGAGATCGCGCGACCATGAGGTCCAACCTGCAATTCAGTCTGACTGCAGCTCCGCTAGGGTCGCGCCCTGATTCCCCTGCCTCATCATCTGGCGAACAAGAAGATGTTGATTGGACATTTGCTAAGCGTGAAGCGGCGCTCGCGAGGCTTGGCTTAGACCCCGCACTGGACAGTCTCCCTGATGAAGACCTCAACAAATTATACGAGCGTATCACCCTGGTCAAGAATATTCGTGACCATAATTCAAAGCACCGACCCGAGAGCAGCCTTAGCCAAGCTGATGATGTGTGGAGCGAGTCTGGGCGCCCATTTTCAAGCGATGCCCTGACGGATGACACAAGCGTCGATGCGGGCCCGAGCCGTGGCAGTCCCGATGTCGATGCTCTAAAGGAGGTCCAGAATCAGCTCGAAACCCAGCGACAAGAATTCGAGTCTCGATTACGGGTAATCTCAGAGTCTACGGAGGCGGAGGACCTGAAGGAAGAGAAGGATCACATGCAGCATCAGCTCAAACTGGTCCAAATGCAAATGCGGCGCCTACTAGACGCCCGTGCTCGTGGCGAGACCGAGTTGGAGGCAGAGGCTTTTGAGCCGATCCTATATTCTGCGAAGCAGCTCAGACTTATTCGAAAGGTTCTCGACCAGTGGAGGGCGCATCGCTCGTTTTCTATGGCCGAGACTGTCCTTTCCGCGGCTGTGATAATGAAAGAAGCCAACGTCATAAGGTTTGGGGTTTCATCTCCGGGTGCTATTGGATGCTGACTACGGACTTAGCAAGGAGCTCGGCAAGGACGTGAGTTATAATTTCACCGTAGCCTCTGGAGGGTCCTTGGCCGCGCCTATGTCATCCATCAACACAATTGCCGGCCTGGATGAATTTGGGGACGTTGCTGACCCTGTCTTAGCATCGGCGACCCAGCCGACAGTCGCGGTCAAGGTCCTAGACAAGAGGCACAATGCTATTTACGTATGGTCTCTGGATCGCTTACGACACCAGATGCAACGGATGCGAAACCTCACCTCCTTCATTGATCGCCCATCGTATTCTCAGCACTTTTCATCTGAAGAACCCTTTTATAACTCTCCACCACCCGAGTATTCCTTCGTTGGCAATGCCCTACTCTCACTGGCACCCTTGTCTCGTCGACTTTCTTCCACTTCTGTTGTGCCGATATTTTGCAGGTACACTGCTGAAGCGATTGGATCGTGCCGCGTGGACATCAAGATTGTCAATGTCGTCATGGCGCCTAAACACAGTTCAAGTTCTACGACCTCGACTCGCTCCTCTTCACCCGTTCCTGGCACGCTTCCCACAGGCAGTAAATTGAGTTTTTTCCTCACTGTGGACTCGGTTAAGGGACTCGCCCCACACGACTTTTCGGCTGCTCATCTGCAAGTACGCTTGTCGTCGTTTGTTGGCCCAAGTCTCAAGGCGGAAGAAATCTATCACTCCAATTCAGTGGACTTAGACTTGGCCACGCCATCGGATCTAAAATTCCGTCGTAGCTTCTCTATCGTGGTGAACTCAAGAGTTCTCGCTCATCTTCGCCAAGGCTATGCCCCGATCGAGCTGTTCGCATCCATGCGGCCGCAATACCTAGAGAGGATAGAACGATGGGATGAAATGAGGGAGCAGAAAAGCTTTTTACCTGCTCGCCCCCCGCCCCCCGACCCCAAATCTGGGACCTCGCAACTTATGCGTCGCTCCGAGACAGATTTCTTCATGGAACAATCCCATGACGTAGTCGCCTGGCTGCAAGTCCGCGAACTTGGCCCGGACGGACAATATGTTCCGGTGCCCGTCGTTTCACAAGGGAACTTAGACCCTGGCGCTTTCAGCCTCCACCAAGGATTACAGCGGCGGCTTGTGCTGACAATGACATCAAATTCTGGGCGGCAGCTCCCATGGACAGGAGTTGTCAAGACTAAAGTCGGCAATGTTCGCCTCCTCGACGCCAAGGGACGCGTGCATGAGTCGTCCTCCCGCCCTCTTGCCACGCTTCCGTTGCAGCAAAATCAAGTCGTGGAATTCAAACCAGATGGCTCTGGGTATTTGTCCGCGGAATCGTTGTGGGACTCAAGCATCCATAACTCGATATTGCTCAACCGAGTAACGCCAACCAATCAACGCGTACTCTTGCAGGTTTCATGGTCCGTAGCCGTAGAGAGCTGCGGTGATCCAGTTCAGTTCTCCATGGACATGGCAATCACAATGCAAACGCGGGATGCGCGACCACCTTCCCGGCTTCTAGCGTTGCTCAGTTCCACAAGGTTTCTGTCAAAGACGAGCAACGTTTTCAGGGTGAGACTATCACCTCCACTTACGCGTTCTCCGAAGGACCTCTGGCGGCTTGACACGTCTGAGAAGTACGTTCGTGGAGAAGAGATCCTTAGAACTTGGCGCCCGCGTGGTATCGCTGTCGTCGAAGACCATACACAACTCGTCGCCATGGAACGTCGTGCAGCGGACGTCCAAGCAGTACGGGTCATTTTAGCCAACTCGACTGTGGCCGCCCAACCGCCACAAGCGGACGCGGCAGTTTGGGGCTCGGATCAGCTCGTCCACAAGTCCCTTGAGCTTTGGAAAAAGCAATTTGGTCATCGTGGCGAGGTAAAAGACTCAAATCGGATTATTCACTCTTTAGTAATCACGCCTTAGATCGTCTTGAGCCAGGAGCCTATCGAACTGGAGGATGCAGGTAAGCTAGGTACCCGAAGACAAAATACGGTCGACGCGTCAGAGTCACGGCAGCTCGTTTCAAGCACAAAACTCGTCCCACGCAGGTATGCTTGACGGAATAGACTTGAGTCCCATGGTTTCATTGAGATTCCTTTCCGCAGTGACGTTCCCACGAAAAAAGGACATCTCATGATTCTTGTCGACGCCAACCAAGACATCTGGGAGAGACGGTGGTTTGTACTCCAAAGGTACTGTCCTGTACTTTTATCACCCCTTGTTTCTGGCACTTACACGCTGCAAAGACCATATCTCCATGTTTACAAACAATCCAACGAGGTCGAGGAGATAACCGTCATTAGCCTAGACGGTGTCAACGTGGAGAGCAATCCAGACATGGAATCTCTTCTTGGTGTGAGCACAGGCAGATTACTAATTTTTCGCGTACGTGATACTAACATACGAAAAGAAACGGTTTACCTTTACACTTTTCACCTCCTCAAACTCCCACGCACTGGCGGCGCCGAGCCTCAAGGAACTGCAAGCATGGACTACTAAGCTTGATCCCACACGTCTACCGCCCTAATAACAGTCCCCTGTCATTGATTGGTTTTCTGGATGCCGGTTACTAGACCGTATATCATATCTCCGTTCGAATAGTACCATGTTTCCTATCGCTTACTTATTCCTTAGAAGCCATGTATGCTGCATATTATCCCACTCACGACATTACATTTTTCACGAGCTCTACATGCGTAATTTTCTGTCGTATCCGTACCCGCTTTACCACTTGTATGCTGCTGCGTGCAAACGCACAGTCTCCGCCACTCGTTTATAGACACAGGAAGGTTTTGCAAAATGTCATGCCAAGACGCGCACTAACCCTGAAAGTAGCATCCGAACCTCTGCAATAAAGCTCGTGTGAGGCACTGGGCCAGCTATCTAGCGCCAGCAACACCGACCCAGTAAATTGCCCCATCTGTCACTTGACCGCGGGCCCGCCTAGGATTACGTCTTGAGGACCCTAGTTGCGGAGGGCAGGTATTGCAGGGACAGGTCGAACGCCACCCGAAAAGCAACTGAATTAGAGATCTGGTCCTATACAGTGGTCTTTTGGCTGCACTGACATTGATGTCAGGCTGAAAATATCATATATTTTCTTGTCGGTGGCGAGAGAGCGGGAGAACGGGCTGGTGATATTGGCGTAGAAGAAAACGCACTCCAATTAACCTGAAAATGACTGGGCACCGATGGTGATGTCATTGCTACTCTGCTGCTAAGGCATGGTCATTATGAATATCGACTGTTCAAGTCCTCGATGCTCAGTGTAAAAGGCTGGAGTCCATGTGTATCCTTTCGGTGATGTGATTTCATATAACGTGATAGTAATTCGTGTGACTCCGGCTCAGAGGGTTGCACCAAGCGCACGAAAAAACCCCAAAGAAGCCTCTCGCGTGCGATGCTGATGATTGCGAACAAGCCAATGCTTGATTCAGTCGGCGCTGTTCACCGAGATTTGATAGTCAAGCTTAGAGCAGAAGCGCCTTTTCTTCGTTCTTTGCGATCTAGGGCATGCAAAATAGTTGTGACGTCGGGGACTCGAATGCGTCCATCCAAGGGGTTAGCGCCGGGATATGGATATACCGAGGGGTAGACGTGTTGTGGACGAAGAGGGATGAGGCTGGTGGACGTGCGACTTGCTGGCGTAGATAGGTTGGCTGGCTGCCAACGGGGGAGAAGTATGACAGTGATGAAGTCCATAGTCGCAACAAGTGAGGAAACGAGCGACTGAGTATGGGGGATCGGATGGGGGAGGAAGAGAGGGCAAGGTGGACATGAGGTGCGTGTAGTGAATAAATACTAGTGGGAGAAGTCGGTGGCGTGCGACGTTGGTATGAAACGCACATGCAAGCTGGTCCGAGTCTGAGAACGCCAAGACAGTACGAGAAGAACGTTTCTGGCCCGGCAATGCTCAGCTGGCCGGGCGGCCGTTGGGGTTCACTGGCAGAAACGGCGAAAAGCTGCGCTCTTGGTGTGCTAATTGAGAGCGATGCAAGGTAGACTAAGTAGTGTCGAGACGTCCAAACAGTCGAGGGATCCGCCGCAAAGTAGGATCTACTGGTGGTCCTTTGACTCGGAGTGGGGAAGAACTCTGGATGTGGAATAGAATGCAGCAAGCGATGAAGAGGAGCATTTTGAGAGATTCGGGGGACATGTCGACAGCTCGCAAGGCAACAACTTGAAAGGCTACCGAGTGACGTAGACCGTGGCATAGACCGTGGCAGAGACCGAGCAGGCACAGACTCAGAGGTAAGGGCGTGAGGTGTGGCAAGCGGCGAACTGATCCAATAGAAAGGGTGCGGGTGTCAAAAGCGGAGGCGTGGTCAGCGTGGACTGGCCCGGGGTAGTGCCAGTGAGCACCAGCGGGGTTGCACGGAGCCAGGGCGCTTAGACTGACTCAGAGGAAATCTGTGAATCTGCGGCAAAACCCCTCTTCCGGTGGATCTGTCATACCCGCCGCGCCTTGTCGTCATATCTGTCTGTCAGCGTGATTTACTCCCGCTTTGTGATTGGTTCAAGTCAGCTTGCCGCAGCCGCATGCATTCGACTTCCGTAACGATGTATTGCAAATCCATTTGATGACATGGGATTCAACCGAAACCCGCGAGTGTATCATCCAGGTTAAAAAGTCATAGTTCCAATAGGCCAGTAACGCCACTTACCGTAAAGAGCACACTGTAACACATCCGTGAGTGTGCGTCCGGTCTTCACCAAATGCCTGTACTACGGTGCTGAGGTGGGCACATGTATACTGCAATTACGCCGTAGATCGCTGTACCTCACATCGATGCCAGAGTTAGAAGCGCCTAGCTATCCTGGCGTCTAGATTCTCACGCAATTCTGGCATCGACAGATTTTACTCTCAGACTGAACCTTTGCACACGGATATTCCCAGGATGATCAACGCTTTTGAAGTACAATGGGTTCAACCAGGCCTGTCCCAGCTAAGAGAACCGAGCAAGAAGAACGAGTGTATGACGTGGATATTTGGGAAGAGTCCGTAGTGTGAGGCAAGTCGAATATGGAACCAAACTCAATGCCATCACTGGCACACGATGGCGTTTCGAGGGTCCTTTCGAGGGTCCATGTGAATGATGCATTTTCCGCCACCAATATTTGTCTGGTACCGCTGACTTCGCTATCCGTCCACGCCAGTCCTCTTGTTTCCTCTTTTGCGGCCGTTGATTGAGACCCGCAAGGCGTCTTGTTTATGGATATAAGGGTTCAGTCTGGCAGCCGTCTGCTCTGTACAACATCAGTTCGTTTTCCTTTCTTCGTCTACTCTTTGAGCGGTCTTAAGAGAACTATTTCTCTCGCCTCACACTCTCCATTCTTCTGTCTCGATCTCGTCTACAGCATCTCCCTCGCGCGATCTCTTTATCATTGCAGCTACGGTTCTAGCTCCTAGTTCCTCTCACTTTGTTTTAGAACCCCGATCCATGTTCACTGCCTTCGGTAAACTTGTCACTTCTCTCCCCGCACATCTCAGCTCTCTAATACTACGCCACCAACAGCAAGGAGCTCTACATTGGCCGCTCTTCAGCGAGCCGTCCAAGTTGGATGCTTAGAAATTGAAGAATCCGGAGTCGTCCATCGTTTCGGTTCTCCTGAAAACAGTGAAAATTGCGTTCGTATCGTCGTTTTGAACGACTCCTTCTGGAAACAAATCTTTCTGTGAGTCCAGACCTCTGCGCTTATACGGTAATTGACTCGTGTATCTAGTCGTGGTGATCTAGGTTGTATGTTGCATTGACCACTAGATTAATTTCAGCGCACGTTCTGAACTATGTCTCTACAGTCAGTGAAGCCTACATAATGAGTGATATAGAACTCAAATCGGACAACCTAGAGGGCTTTATGAGTGTATGCGTTTTCCCATTAATGATCCTTCAAAGCATTGACTTCAATTTCAGCTCTGGCTCGAGAACGAGTCTCGAATGACCTCTCTCAATTCTGTCTTCAAGCGCCTCAGTTCTGCCGTGTCTGGCGTATACATTGCTCTCTTCGGCCAGACCCTCACTCAGGCTAGGCTCAATTGTGTCGCCGGTTACGATCAATCTAACGAATTGTTTAAAGTCTGGTTTCCAGAGCTACCCCCGATTATCTCTATTAGATGCTGACGATTTCGCTCTTTTTGGCAGGCATTCCTGAGCAAGGAAATGATGTATTCATCTGCCCTGTTCAGCGAAGAAGAGGGCGGCGTCCATGGTGACTTGCTACCTCAGTTAAGGAGACATACCGCAGATCTCGAGCAGGCGCAATTACGGAAGATCCATCATGTCCTTCGCCAGGCACGTGTCCAGGCCGGGCAGCGTATTCTGGAATTTGGATCGGGTTGGGGAGCAGTTGCCATCGAGGTTTGCTCGCATTGACGTTCTCGGGACGGGACGGCCAACTCACACTTTCCTCACGAACCAGGCGGCTCGGACTTACAGATGTGAAGTGGACACGCTCACGCTATCAATTGAACAGAAAGCACTAGCGGAGGAAAGGATACACGAAGCTGGATTGCAAGACCTTGTTCGAGTTCATCTCATGGACTATCGTGACATTCCTCCATCATTTGAAGAAAAATTCGATGCTTTTATAAGCATCGAAATGCTAGAAGTGAAACCTCATTACTACTACTTGAAGGTGGATAATTGATACCACCACCTTACAGCATGTTGGGCCAAAGGTGGATTTTTTCTCCTGCGCGCTCGGGGATTGACACTGAAAAGTGTTCTTTCTCAAGTATTATGCGACTTATTTCAAGATCGTGGATAAGGCGCTCAAATCGAGAGATGCAACCGTTGTTATAACCTGCTCAACGTTTCCGGAGTGGAGGTATCCCATGTACCAGTACGCGATGTTCCGCGTTTTTTATGATCGGAAGCGTACTTTCCTTCGTGATTTTGTAGGGCTGAAGACTTCTCACGAAAATACATTTGGCCAAACACTTACCTTCCAACCCCAACGATTATTATCAACGCTGCAAATGCGGGGTCGCAAGGGCCGCTTCATTCTTGAGGGTGTAGAGAACCAGGGGTTCCGTAAGTACTTAAATTTGAATACACACTTTTTTCTAAATGTTGAGGCAGACTACGGGAGGACGATCAGAGAATGGGGCAGACGTTTTGCAACAAACGCGACGCCCGAGGTCCTCGCCAAAGACTTTCCTTCAGTGACAGATCCCGTGATATTTGAGGCATTCCGCAGGAAATGGCGGTATCTGTTCGCGTACGCAGATGCCGGGTTGGCTCATGGGTACCTCACTTCGCACATGTTTACATTCATTCGTACTGTATGTCGCCCCTCTTACGACCCCGGATCCAACTCACTTTTGACGCAGGACGGGACTTCAATTGCCAAAGCGTTGTTTGCTGGGAGATGTCAGGAAGTTGTCCAGAAATAGTCTGCTAATTTATTCATTTTTGTTTGGAATCCGTTTTTGTGCGTCGGGGCTTTTCTATCTTGGGCAGCACATTGGGGTCTGCAGGTCATGGGGCATTGTCTAGTTTTTTCCTGTTGCGTTCTCCTTTCTATTTTTGTACTTTGGTAAATCCTCTCACCGTCTGGCATGTACCAGTTGCATAGTGCATCGGTAGCTTCGCTATTTCAGTTCTTTTCCCTTGCGTCGCAGTTAGCGACCATCGTTCACGTGTGTATTTGGCATTCAAGTAAAGGGATTTTACGAAGGGTGCTCACACAAGTGTATGCCGGGAAGCTTGCTTGCTTGCTGCTGACCCTCTCGACCCTCTTACAAAAGAGTTGTAAGATAAAGTCAAATGATTTTGCCCGCGTTCGATCTAGAGAAACCAGGTTCGTTGAGCGCTTGTCGAGGTAGTCGAAATATACGTACCGTACAAGGTGGCGCTATACCAAATCGCACCGCGGCACCTCCTATGGCCGGACCACCCAATATAATCAACTCTACTCTGCCAAAGGAAACGCACAAACCTCACATTGCAGGACTCCCATAGCTGAGCAGCGTCCGAAGGTCCACCTGAACCCCACTAGGGAGGAAGCTGGCTGGTAGCGCCCACCTGGAAGGGAAGAGGCGCAAGACGCAAAAGCAGCCTCACCTACTGCTCTGGTCACACTCGACCCATGGTTCCCACTGCCAATCTTGGCGAGTTTAACCTAATGAGCTTCCGCCTCTTTATCGATCCTCGACGAACCTTTCCTCTGCATCCGTCGCCACCTTCACAACAACTCGATCCTGATGGACGCTACCCTTGCGAAGATCCTCTCCGCTAATGCCCAGTGGGCAGATACCGTGAAAGCCGCTGACCCAGGCTACCCAGGGTATTTCGAGCTGTCGGCCAAGGTCTCCCAGACCCCCAAGGTGCGTTGCTACTCGGTTCTGGCCACCCGGTCTCAACTTGTGCTCATCGTCATCACATCCTCGTTCACCTTCGTGTCCATGTGGGCAGGTGCTCTGGATTGGGTGTTCCGACTCCCGCGTCCCCGAAAGCGTCATTACTGCTTCGCGCCCAGGCTACATCTTCGTCCATCGCAACATCGCCAAGTAAGTTACGCATGCCTTCCTTCATCTATCCCCCGATCACCATTTTAATACCTCGCGCACGGCCCTGCTGACACTCATACGGTTTGCGTACAGCCAGATTCAACCCGATGACGACAACACGCTCTCGGTGATCACATATGCCGTCGATCATCTCCGTTCCATCGAGCATAGTGCGCCACCCCCCCCCCCCCCTCTCTCTCTCTCTTTTTGGGTTGATCGACCGCTCTGACGCTTGCGCATCTCACATAGTCCTCGTCGTCGGCCACACTCACTGCGGCGGCGCTGATGCGGCTCTCAAGGTCGCCACTGGGAAGCCGGGGCCAGACCAGCCAGTGCTCCAGCGCTGGCTTACCCCACTCATCGAGCTCGCCAGCAAGATTGGCCCCGATGATTTGCAATATCCTGGCTCTCTCACGAGGCTCATCGAGGAGAGCGTGCGGGTGCAGGTCGAAAACGTAGCCAAATCGGAACCTGTCTGCAAGGCGTGGGCTGACGGTCGGCAGAACCTGTGGGTACACGGGCTCGTGTATGAGCTCGAGACGGGCTTGCTTAGGGATCTAAACATCAAGAGGGGACCCCAAACTTAAATGTGGAACGTTGAGCGGAGGAAAGTATATTTCGTGTTCAAAGTGTTTTTGGAGAAGGTTGATGGTTCTATTTCGATGTTGATATTGTGATAAGAAAACGCACACACATCGCGCGTTGTACAAAGCTAGTTGGAGAATTAGAACGCAGTGACTCCTATTACACACACAAGCAGGGTGCGATAACGGCTTTAGGTCGATTACGCTATCTCGGGGGCAGTGCAGGCGGGAGTCGTGGATGCACTGAGTGACTTCTCTGGTAGCGGTAGCGAAGCGCCACCAGTGAGTGTACTGTAGTAAAGTCGGCTAGCAACTTCGCCAACCACCCAATTGAGTCCCTCGAGCAGGTTGTGTCCGGTCACCGCACTGCACGAAACGATGCTCCACTGATGGGACTTGATCCCGGGGAGATCCAACACCTTGAGGAAATCTGTGTTAGCCAAGAACGCCTAGCGTCAAGTAAGATAGACGAGCCTGCTCTATTTCTTTGCCCGTCATGGAGCCTTGTATATCCTGTTTATTGGCAAAGACGAGTAAGGACGCGCCAGCTAGCCGCTAGAGGGGAAGTGTCGTGTTATGTGGTATGCATTTCAGTCGAGTTCAACGTAGATGCGTACGTCTTCAAGAAGTAAGCTGTGCAGCTCTTGTTTGCAATCACTCATACGCAATCTATCCCCAGAATCGACGACCCATACGAGTGCATCTGTTTGTTCAAAGTAGTTTCGCCAGTAGGGGCGAAGCGTCCGTTGACCGCCCACATCCCCTAAGCATCTTTCAGGAAGTAAAAAATGCGGTTCAAGTTGGCGACGAACATATATTCAGCGTATAGCTTTAAAAGTTTAGCCGTCGTCGTACTAGAGTTGCGGATATCATACTCACTGACCGTGCACAAACGTCTTGATATTGAAACCCAATGTGGGACTCACACCAGTGATATCTTCGCCGTTCAGCTTCTTCAGAATGGTGGTCTTTCCGGCGTTGTCAAGACCGCTTTGGTGAGTTCGCACTACGCAAATATCTACGAGTCGACGGAAACTCACAGAAACAGAACCCTCATTTCCTTTTCTCTCCGCCGATTCTTTCGGATTATGGTGAGCAGCCCCATCAACAAGAACACTGTGACTCGGAAGTATCTGATATCTGCCAGGCTGCCAGTGAGCCACCGCTCTAGCTTACATCATCATTTACACTTACGGATTCTGACTGTGGGAAATTTACAGTTTCATCACTATCATAGATGCCGGCAAAGAAAAAGGCCAAGAAGGCACAGGCCACCGAGGCCACCGAGGCGGAGACAGAAGTAGTGCAACTGGCTGCCGAAACCCCAGCAGATCCTCCAGCGGAACCCCCTACAGAACCCCCTGCCGCCGCTCCGGTAAAGGACGACGACGAAGGCGCCGATGGTGAGCCCGGTGCTGGTGAAGGAGACGCGAAAAAGAAGAAGAAGAAGAAGAAGGTGAAGAAGGACGATGAGCCCCCTCCGCCACCTGCAAAGAAGAAAGGTGGGGCAGGTATCAGTGCATTAAAGGCGATGATGGAGGAGAAGAGACGTCTCGAGGAGGAAGCAAGACAGAAAGAAGAGGAAGAGCGAAGGCGTATCGAGGAGGAGGAACGTAAGGCCGAGGAGGAGGAGCGACGGAAGGAGGAAGAAAAGCAACGGAAAAAGGAGAGGGAGAAGGTGCGCCGTTACTGAATACATCAAACGTGTTAACCTCATCACCCGTTTCAGGCCAAGCGAGAGTTAGCGAAGAAAGAGGGGCGTCTCCTCACCAAGAAGCAGAAGGAAGATCAACGTGCTGCAGAGATTCGCAGGCAAGCGTTACTTGCATCGGGTGTGCAAATCGAAGGTCTGCATCAATCTGGAGCTCCTACAAAGCGGCCTGTCTATGGTAATCGCAAAAGGGGTGGCCCAGCAAAGAGCGGCTCGCCTGCACCTGATTCAGTGCCCCAGACGCCTGAACCATCGCAATCCAAGGAACTTGCATCCGAACCTCTTGAATCTGGGCAATCCCTTACGGACAGTGCTTTGGATGACGTTCAGGACGATTGGGAAGCCTCGAGCGAAGAAGAAGAGACGGCACCTCCCACAGAAATGAAGGAGTCATGGGACGACTCTAGCGAGGAGGAGGGAGCGGAAGCGGCCCTAGTCTCCGCACAAAAACCTACACCTGCTCCACAGGCAGTGAACAAGCCAGTTTCTACAAAAGGTGCGCTTGCCGCGTTGCAGTAGTCGTACCTTTTCTGATTCGCCCCCATTCGCCCCCAGCCAACGGTTCATCTACGAAGCCCCAGCTCAAGAAGGCAGAACCGACCAACCCCGTTGCCTCCAACACCAGTGCTCCTCCAGAATCTATCAACGAAGAGTCGGAACCAGAGAGCGATTCTGACGATGATTCGTCAGAGAGTGACTCCGACGAAGCTCAGACGACCGCACAGAGGATGGCTACTCAGCGCAAGGCAGAAGCTGCTGCCCGGCGCCAGAAAGCACGCGAAGATGCTCTTGCCGCGGGAAGCAAGGACGATCTTCGTAGCCCTATTTGCTGCATTCTGGGACATGTGGACACGGGAAAGACTAAGCTCCTGGACAAGGTACGTGATGTATATGGTTTGATCTGCCACTGGGGTGACAGTGGCTTCGCTTTCAGATTCGGCAAACCAATGTACAGGAAGGCGAAGCTGGTGGTATCACTCAACAAATCGGCGCAACTTACTTCCCTGTGGAGGCCATCAAGACGAAGACGGCGGTCCTTAATAAAGTATTATTAACAGTACCGTTTTCCCTCTCATTCTCTGACTGATGCATCAGGGCGATCAAGAATTCAAAGTCCCAGGTCTCCTTATAATTGACACTCCAGGACATGAGTCCTTCACAAATTTGCGTTCTCGTGGCAGCTCGTTATGTAACATCGCCATCCTCGTTGTAGATATTATGGTACGCTACAAAAGTATTCTACTTCGTCCCGTCGTTTACGCGCCACATAGCACGGCTTAGAACCACAGACGCTGGAGTCATTACGACTACTCCGCGACAGGAAGACACCGTTCATCGTTGCCCTCAACAAGGTCGATCTTCCTCCATCTGATCACTCTCACCGACTTTAACTGTGTTTAGATCGACCGTATCTACGGATGGGACGCAACCCCGGATGGAGCATTTCAAGAATCCTTGGCCAAGCAGAATCGCTCTGTGCAACGCGAATTTGAAGATAGGGTACAGAAAACGATCCTGGCATTTGCCGAGCAAGGCCTTAACTCAGTGCTCTACTACGACAACAAGAATTTTGCACGGAATGTCTCACTGGTGCCGACATCTGCTATTACTGGGGAGGGCGTACCCGACATGATCATGTTACTCGTGAACCTCACGCAGCAGCGCATGAGCGACCGCCTAATGTACCTGTCGGAGCTTGAGTGTACTGTGCTCGAGGTCAAGGTCATTGAGGGTCTCGGAACCACGATCGATGTAGTTCTTTCCAACGGTATCTTGCACGAAGGCGACAAAATTGTGGTGTGCGGACTGAACGGCCCGATAGTAACACAAGTGCGCGCTCTTCTAACCCCCCAGCCGCTCCGTGAGCTGCGAATTAAGGTCCGTATGTACTCTCCGTGAATCCTCCATTGCCCTTATTCTCGCCATAGTCCTCGTACGTACATCACAAGGAAGTCAAGGCAGCGCTTGGCGTCAAGATCGTTGCACCTGAGCTTGATAAAGCGATTGCGGGTTCGCGCCTTCTCGTGATCGGTCCAGACGACGACGAGGATGTGCTACGCGAAGAGGTCATGTCCGAATTGACGTCGCTGTTCGACTCGGTTGACAAGTCTGGTCGTGGTGTGTGTGTGCAAGCGAGCACGCTTGGGTCTCTCGAAGCTCTACTCGACTTCCTGAAGGTCAGCAAGATTCCGGTCTCAGGTATCAATATCGGTCCAGTACACAAGAAGGACGTCATGCGGGCGTCCACGATGCTGGAAAAGGCCCGCGAGCTTGCTTGCATTCTCTGCTTCGACGTTCCTATCGACAAGGACGCGGATCGCCTCGCGGAAGAGATGGGAATCCGACTGTTCAAAGGTGGGCCAAATGACTCGGCTTCTACGTCGTGCCTTCTAAATCCGCGTTCCTGTAGCGGACATCATTTACCACTTGTTCGATGCATTCACTGTGTACAATGCGGAAATCGTCGAGGCGAGACGCCGCGATGCTGCGCCGATGGCGGTTTGGCCTTGCCGGCTGAAGATCATTGCGTGCTTCTGTAAACGGGATCCTATCATTCTCGGCGTTGACATCCTCGACGGCAATCTACGCTTGGGTACGCCTCTGTGCGTCGTAAAGAATGACCCCGCGACGGGCGCAAAAGAAATAATAGAGCTAGGCAAGATGTGCGTCTTTATTTCCCCTGTTCCCTGGTTCGTGGGACTTACATAGCCCCGTAGCACTTCGTTGGAAATCAATCACAAGTCTATGGAGGTGTGTGTAACGAACGCTGGGCCAGAGGATCGTCCTGACAAATCGTTATCTAGCTCGTTAAGAAGTCACAAGCCGGTGGTGGGGTTGCTGTCAAGATTGAACACGCGGTATACCAATCAGCAAAAATGTTTGGCCGACACTTCGACGACAAGGATGAAGTCTACAGCCGGATATCACGGCAGAGTATAGACGTATTGAAGGTCCGTCTACTTTTTAGTTACACGTCGATTTTTTCTTGACGTGGTCTGTAGGAGTCCTTCAAGGCAGACGTTGCGACCGAAGAATGGCTGTTGATCAAAGCCTTGAAACAGGTAAGGCTACATTCACCACCCTTCACGATTCGATACTGAAGATGGGTTACAGCGCCTCGACATCCAATAGGCGCTAGGCGCTGTGTTATTTTGGTTCCTGCTTAATACGTTGCACTCATTCATACCGCATTGTATCTCAACGTTCTCAACTCTCACGCATCGCATTAAAGGCACTGACTTTTGGAAAGTTTTGTACAACCAGAACCAGGAGCAGCGAGTGGATGTACGATACCAGTCAATGTATCTCATGCCGTTGTAACTACAATCAAGTTGTACGAGAAATAGCCCGCGGGAAGCGAGCACTCTGACTGCCGCAGTGCCAAACAGTGCCAAATACACTTCTTGACAAGCCTCCACAACTCATGCCGTCGCTCGCGCGTTATATTCGCGGTATTCGCGCTGTAGGGATAAAGGAATGGTGGCACCAGATGCAGTACATAGGTGACGTGAAAGCAGGAACATTTGTGGGTTCTGACCAGTGCGTTGCAATGTTGCTCTGAGGATATCTGTGCGTTAACACCATTTCCATAGGTTTGGAAACCGCTACTTTGAAAATCTCAACGCAGAACAGGAAGTCCCTGGTACAGTCCACGTATACCAACGTTGTCCGCATGCATTTTACCAACTATCAATTTCTAGGCCGTCATCGTTGGGTCGACTTTGCCCAGGTTGGTCAATGCCACCAAAGCGCACGGGTCACCGTGTGTTGACTACCCCTCCCCCTTAGCACGACTTGAATGCTAGCCAAGTGCCAGCAGAGTGGCATGCATGGCTCTCCCACATCCGGAAGGACGCACCGCCGCAGGATGTAATGATGCAAAGTTCCACACCGTCATGGAAGGCGGTGCGTTTTCTTCCTTCATGCCGCCCTCCCCAGCCCATATATTCCCGCAGCCCTGGGTTGAAAATCTGACCGGTACCCGCGGTGCATACCGCCCCTACAATACCGTTAAACCCAAGATAGAAGCGTGGCAACCCAAAGCGGCCCCGCGCACAGCACCTTCGTAGACCTGTACGCCATAGCACATAAATCCGGAACTGTTAATCGCACAAGACGCTATAACTATTGTTTGTCCGTTCCAACCAACATGTCCTCCGCAACCATCTCTGCAAGTGCCAGACTTGCTGTGAGCCCGGGACTCTCGATGCCCAACAAGCTGATCATGGGTGCCTTCCCATCTCTTTTATCCGCGTAGTCCGTGCGTACCACGAAGTCCCGGAACGGTGCTCCTGGGGGTGCGAGTTTCGGGCGGATCCCGACATAATCTAGTTGGAAGTCCTCGGGTCTCACTCCAGGCAAGTACCGCGAAACTGCGGCGTACATCGAGCGCGCGCGCTCCTCGTCCGGAGAAAGATGTGGTTCCCACACGTCCTCATCGCGCATCGCGCCATCGGGGACGGACAGCCAGTCGATGTCGGGTCCAAAGCGGACGTTGCCCCCCATATCGAGGGTGAGGTGCGTGCCAAGTGAATGGAATGAGGCGCCTTTAGCGGCAGATGCCTCGTCCGCTGGATAAACGAGGTGCTTGATGTCTCGCACGCCCGGTCCACGGTACGCTGCGTAAGCGCCGCGAGCATAGTAAAGCGGAATGTGCCGAGACGGCGGGAGGACCTCGTTGAGTACGCTGACGGCGCCGAGGCCCGCAGCGTTGATCAGCACGCGCGTCAGGGTAGCATCGGCGTGGCCATCGCTCCCCTCTTCAGAACTCGTCGTAGTTTGGACAATCCAGCTCTGCGTGCTTTCCGTGGCCGCATCGATACGTACCGCGCGTGTCCCATACGCGATCGTGCCCCCCGCGTCGCCAATGTCCTTCTCGAAGCTGGAGATCAACGTAGCAGAGTCGACGATTCCCGTCGAAGGACTCCACAGCGAGGATGTAATCTCCCGCGCGAGCTCAGGTACACGCTCACGTGCAGCGTCACCACTCAGCACCTCCGTCGTGAGCACCTGTGGATCAATCGAATGGTCCCAATGAGGAGGTGCGGTCAGGGCCTGAGCTTTTGCGTGCATCGCTGCAATGTACTTGCGCTGGTCATCGCGCCCTACTACCAGTTTACCCAGACGGCGGTGAGGGATGCCGTGCTCGGTGCAGTACGCGTAGAGCATCTGGCGTCCACGCAGACACAGACGCGTTTTGAGTGAATTGGGAGGATAATATAGACCTATGGACTTTGAGGAAACTCTCACGAGTACCTAGGGCGGTGCTCGTACCAGCATGAATGACTTCGGAATTGCGCGAGCTGTTCATTCAGACCTCGTCAAGAGCGATGAGCCGGACGACGGATGGACCGGTACCTCGTCTCCTCGCCTGCACGGGTATGCCGCTCGATGACTATCGTCGTCTTTTCTGGAAAGCGCCGGGAAAGCGCGCGTGCGACCGCAAGCCCAACGACCCCTCGTACCCAGGCGACAGGGATTCAGTATGACCGCTCAGAAAGGGCACGCTTTGACGCACCTCCACCGATGACGACGTGATCAACTACGGCCTCTGGGGACTTGGTGGGAGAGATGGGGCGAGAATGCAGCACAGATGGCGCGATTGGCACACCTTGAACTTGTATCGCTTGGTACTGTTCAGCGTGGTTGTGAGACCGCGAACTGTAGCTTGCATGACTTGCGAAAAAACTGGGTTGCGGAAGTGGTAAGTGTGAGTCAGGGAGACTCAAAGCTCTCTTCTCATCGCTTGGACGCCGATAATTGTAAATTGCTTGTCGCCGTGTGGGAGATATCATTTAATTCTTCATTCCGATCGTCCCTCTATTCTTTGCCTCCGCTCTGACCCCTCGTCAATTTTGTCCTGAGCGAGACTCTTGGTACTAACATCCGCTGAGTTCGTCACTTCTATGCACGTCGACGGCCACCTTGACGCGGCGTCCCACCGGCATATGCGTCGTGCACGGGGACGTTTGTCTTCTTCGCGAGCTTCATGACGGCTTCGTTCGCGTTGGTGTGCTTCGCCAACATGGAGTGCAGTGCGGTGGACGTCTACCCTCGCCATGTCATTGTGGTGTAAAGCTGAAGCCTTGAATACGGCGACACATCCACCAAGTTGATCCCTGTTCTTGCTGCCATTACGCCCCCGTTTGATCCATGGTTGGCCATGGATGGCCGAAAACGAGAGACAACTCTCGGGGCGCATCCTGCTTCCCTCGACGGTATTGGTATATGCCAAGACTGCACGTGTAGTAATTTTTGCCGGCCAAACCACGTTAAGCGCCCAATCCGCACGATATGATCTGGATTCTGGAGCCATTGCCGCATCATGTATCGGCCCCGCGGCATGTTGTACAGTGGCTCACTCGATGCCTTACACGCCTCTTTAGATGTATTGGTTCTGTGTGTGCGTCGCATTCGCCCTGTTCGCCACCCTCGTTTCCACCCGCGCCGTGCCTCGAGCCTTCCCAGGTTTGAACACTACCCTTCTGAGCCTCGTGCGCGACAACGCCGTCAACTCTTCCACACAAAGGTATGCTGACATGTCTTTCCAACGTATCGCCCCACTGATGCCCACTCGATCCCCAACCACGCTGCAAAGTTGGGAGATCGGCACGCTCGCCGAGGCACTGACCGAGGTTGAGTGGCCGCGGCTTTCTGTATTCCTGCCGGGCTCGGTGCTCCCTCCTTTGATCCTTCCCTGGTGGGAGAGTGCAGACGATGTTTTGACTATCGCAGAGACGTGAGTTCTGACCCATCGGTCGTACCCTTACTTATCGCATGCAGTGTCGTCGATCAAAGGGCCAACGGATCACTCCCTCTCGCTGACGGTTTAGGGTCTGTTGGCGACCCCGCAAGTGAGCACCGTTTCGGTTTGTTGTTGTTTTCTGCGGCCCCACTCACATCGGGATACACTCCTTCGATGGACAGGCCTGGGACAGGCCGTGCTGCTGCGCAACTGGACACGAAGAGACCTCACCGACACACGATTCTCAACTGCGGCCGGGGAACAGCTCGGGTACCTCCTGAGCGTCGCGCCGCGGGCAGACTCGGGTGCGATATCTCATCGGGATGACCAAGTCCAGTTGTGGTGCGCCGTTTTACCCATGCCCGAACGATTTCTTCTTGCCGACCCTATCGCTCGGTGCACGCGTATCCAGGGCAGACTTCGTGTACATGGTCCCCCCGTTCATCGCCTATTTTGGCGTGCTGCAGAACGACGACTACGGGGGACTGGCGTTGTTGCAGGTCGCGTACGATCAGATTCGCCTGTATCGCGATGCTCTGTTCGACGCGGATGCGAGCCTCTGGCGACACGTTACCCTGGGCTCCTGGGAAGATTCGGGCCACTGGACTACCGGTGTGCAAGCTGTTCCTTTTATCTCATCAACTAACGAGAAAGGGCGGCCACTAACGTTTCTGGCACAGGAAATGGTTGGGCTGCCGCCGGCGCGATGCGTGTCCTAGCCACGATCAAACGCTCTCGCTTTGCATCGGAGATGCAGTCACAACAAAACGATCTCGTACAGTGGATTGACGAGATACTCACGGGGGTGTGGTACTATCAGGTACGCTGCTGAAACGGCGGTTCTCGGCAACCGTGTGTTCACCCAAAAATTCGGTGTACTTACCCCGCAGCAAAGCAACGGCACGCTGCTGAACTACGTAGACCAGCCAGGCTCGTTTGCGGACTCGGCGTCGACGGCTTTGCTCGCGGCGACGACGTTACGGTACAGCGTCCTCACGAGCGTTACGAAGCACGACGCTGCTGCCTTACGAGCGTTGGAACTCGTATTCAGTAGCGTTGATGAAGACGGGTGGCTGCTCAACACGGTCAACCCCGAGGCGTGGACCACGCTAACCCAGAACGGTACGCATAGCGCCGAAGCCCAGTCCTTTGTGCTGCTCCTTGCGGCTGCATGGGCAGTGTATTAGCTGGCCATCGAGATGCCTACGACGCGTGTAGATACGTGGACGATTTGACGACGATTCCCTGTAGCGCTATTCATTTATCAACTAACATGGCTTCCTATGTCTAATGGGATCGGACCGACTGCTAGACAAGCCTAACTTTAGGACACGGACAGTACACGACGAAAGCCCACATCCGGGCCAGTTCTGAAACTGCGATTTTCTCCGTCGGGCCGAGCAGCGCGCCTTGTTATACGAACTTGTACGAACCCTACAGTATGTCATGTACTCCGAGAGTGAACGAGCGCGTGGAGCGCGTGATCGGGGTACGGACCGAAGTGACCCACGTGAAATGCCGGGTATGCGAACAGACCTGGACCCATTATAAGGCTTTTACACGGTCCTGCATTATTACTTCTACCCCTCACTACAACGAGGCCTCTGTGAGAATATCCGGAAATGGCGTCGAAGCAACTGAAGGAATTCACCGTTGAGGAGGTCGCGAAAGTACGATTGCCCAATTGAGCTGGATTAGAGATGCTTACTACTTCCCCTCACTAGCATAACAAGGAGGGCGACTTGGTACGCTCTCAAACTCCTGATACGAAGCTCCAGTCCGGCTAATTACCACTTCAGTGGATCGTTGTCGACTCGCGAGTATATGACGTGTCCAGGTTCGCCAACTTGCACCCCGGGGGCGCGGCCGTGCTACTCGTAGACACAATTGGTAACCTCTTCTTCTTCAAGGGTTCCGTGCGCTCATGTGAAGGAAATTAGCTGGTAAAGATGCTACCAATGCGTTCTTCGGCTTGCACCGGCAGGAGGTGCTCTACCGCCCACAGTACGCGCGCTTGCAGGTTGGCACCATCCAGGGACAGCAGCCGCTGATCAAGCCGCTTGCCGCCGACGAAATTTCGCAAGTTCCCTACGCGGAGCCTTCGTGGCTCAGCCCCGGCTTTTCGAGCCCGTACTACAACGAGAGCCACCGGCGCTTCCAGAAGGCGATGCGCAGGTTGGTCAACGAGGTCATCCTTCCCGAGGCGATCCGCTGCGAGGAAAACGGAAAGCGTATATCACAGGAAGTGATGGATAAGCTTGGGTACGTTCGATGTCTAGGCTCCTTCTGGTTGTCGTGGGTGACTACGGTCTGCTGATTTGGGCGCGGATGGTAGAGAGCTGAACATCATTGCCATGCGCTTGGGCCCAGGCAAGCATCTCAAAGGCAGGACACTCCTAGGCGGCGTGATCACGCCCGAGGAGTATGACCACTTCCACGAAGTGAGCTATTCGCTTCCCACTTTCACCCGTCCCGAGCTTATGTCACATCCAGCTCATCATCAGCAGCGAGCTCGGGCGGTGCGGCACTCGTGGGTTCATAGACGGCTTGTTCGCTGGGGTCGTGATCGGCCTGCCGCCCCTCCTCAACTTTGGTCCGCCGGAGTTGCAAGCCAAGATCGTCCCGGACGTCCTGGCAGGAAAGAAATTGATTTGTCTGGCGATCAGCGAGGCATTCGCGGGAAGCGATGTTGGTGGCATGCAGACGTACGCCTACAAAGATGGTAACGAATGGGTCATCTCGGGGACCAAAAAGTACGATCTTCAAGGCCTCGTGACCCATCTGCCACTCATATGTGTGCGAACAGGTGGATCACGAACGGCACGTTCGCGGATTACTTCACCGTCGCCTGCAAGACTGAGGGCGGGTACACCGTCATCCTCGTGCCGCGCTGTGACGGGCTTTCCACCAAACCGATCAAGACCGCGTACTCCTCTACGGCGGGAACGGCGTTCGTGACGTTCGATAAGGTCCGTGTTCCGGTGTCGAACACGCTCGGCAAGGAGGGTAAGGGGATGTCCGTCATCCTCAGCAACTTCAACCACGAACGATGGATGATTCTTGTCGTGAGTTTGAGCACGCAGCGCCTTATAGTGGGGGAGTGTCTCAAGTATGTCGCATTGTCGCATTGCAAATCCTCGTTCCTGAACGACGGTGTTCTCGTGCAGGTGGTCGCAGCAGCGGCAAGCGTTCGGCAAAGCGCTGAGCTCGCAAGCCGTCGTGCGCGCGAAACTAGCCCACATGATCTCGCGCGTCGAGTCGGCACAGAACTGGCTGGAGAATGTCACACACCAGATGAATAACGTTCGTCCCTTTGTCTTATGTCATCCCTACGCGAGGCCTGAAACTTGCCACTGTCGTAGATGTCCTATGCGGAACAATCCGATAAGATTGCTGGCACGATAGCTCTTCTCAAGCAGTAAGCATCTTTCTTAAGACTACTACCTGGCGTGATGACTCGTGTCCTTGTGCTAGGTATGTGACAAGCACGGGGCGTGCGACCGCGGAAGATGCCACACAAATATTCGGCGGACGTTCTGTCACACAGTCCGGGATGGGCAAGCTGATTGAAAATGTACGTTGGCCTCCACCCATCTATTTAAGATGTATGCTAAATGGAGAGACTTGTGACCTCAGTACCATCGCACGTCGCCGTACGACGCAATCCTTGGAGGTGCAGAGGATGTGATGGGTGACCTCGGTGTGCGGCAGGCTCTCAGGAAAATGCCAAAAAATGCTCGTTTGTGAATTGGTCTCAACTCGGCAAAAGCTTCCGTTGGATACCGAGTTGTATTGCTGTAATTTGTATATTCCCTTTGTAAACAACAATACACAACATCTCGATACTAAGCTCGATACACCCTCTTTTTTATCCTTACTCTCGGACGGTTGATGCCAGGAGCTAGAGGAGCGCCCGATGAAATTTACTTTGGCCACGACGTCAATTTCATGCTGTAGCACATAACTTACAGTAGGGAGAACCAGTCCAAGCCAAAGATGAATGGACCAACACGGATTCTTCTCTCACAAACAAGCTCACAAGTCATATCCTTTGTTTTTTTCCCAAAAAACCTGAACTTAGCCTCTAGTCTACTACGCGGCCGTTCTTATGTCCTCATACAGTACCGTGACCGCGGTTGGGCCCTTGGATACGAGTTTAACAGACGGATGACTTGCTGCGGCATTTGGTACAAGTTTGGTACGCTAAATCGTCCCCAAATTCCAATTTTTATCAATTGATCCCGCAGATCAAGTTTAGTGTGTCGCGTCACTTGTCACGGGGGACAACCACTAAACTTAAAAATCTCAGGCTGACGGGGTACTGTTCCAAACTCGAATGATACATTACTGGGTCTTCAACTTGGGACTCATTGTTGTGAAGTAAAACTCACGGCCGGTATCGAATGTGATGATTATTGATCATGGTTTGGTTTCAGATTCCAAGCAGCCTGGCCCTCGGGGTTCTGAAATGTAGATCCTGGCTTGCCCTCAAATTGAGCCCTCGTGCGCAAAGTCCCGAATGGGAAAACAGAATGACATCGCTTCCGTCTCCTTCTCTACGTATAAATTCGCTCAGATGCGATCGGCGTCAAGGCCACTGCTCCACACAAGGGGAAACAATTTCGGGGTGCGCATCGGTAAGGAGAAAAGGGAGGGTCCCTGATTCAAATACGATACATGGGCTCTTGCTATGTTCATGCCTCGGACTCGTTTATGCGAACAGTCTCCCTTGAGGGGAGCTGCTACCTCTCTTTGTGGCCCAGAGTCTGCAATAGCCCTGCACTCGCCGAAGTTTACAGAGATAACCCGCTGCTCGAGGGACCACCCGCCAAGCAATAACACCGAAGAATTACGTTTGTGATGCGGAGCTCCCCTATCCCAATTACAGTAACTCTCGTCGCTGTCGTACGTGGGGTTATTCTCCTACTTTACTTATGTTCCCCACTAAAAGCTATGCTAGCTCACCGAAATGTGAACGTGCGAGTGACTTGATGCTACACTCCCCTTCCGTTCCCGTGACCGTAGATCCCTATTCCACAGCAGCCCTGGGGAAAGCCTTGCTACACTGTATTTTCCGCTCAAGGAACCCCCTGCTATCTATAGATCTAGCGGGTCGGTTATGCACGTCGCGCTTGACCGGGTGAGGTGAGTCCCTACCCACCAGGGCACATTCGGCTATGGCCCACTTACAGTCGGTCTACCTATAAGTCGCCTCGGGTCTCAGGATGATCTTCATGACATTTTCCCTCGTTTCTGCCCAGCAGCAGCATGTTCAACTCACTCACCTCTGACCTGTTGCTGCTGGTTTCAGCGATAGTAGTTCTTTCGTTATTAATCTTGAAGAACATCAAAGCTAAATGTTCGCGATCCCCTCTTCCACCTGGCCCAAGGGGTTATCCACTCATCGGCAATATATTCGACATGCCCTCCTCTCGCGAGTGGGAAACGTTCACAGAGTGGGGCCGAAAGTATGGTGGGTTTTCTTTTAGTCCGTTGATTGATGTCACGAATACCAACGGTGTACTGTACAGGTCCGATCACCTATTTTCACATGGCCGGCGAACACTTTGTCCTTCTGAATTCGCTTGAAACGACCCTGGAAATGTTGGAGGCGAAGAGTTCCATCTATTCCGACCGCCCCGTTTTCCCCATGCTCGGCGAGACCATGGGCTGGGATCGCGGTCTGGTGCTCTCTCACTACGGGGAGCGCTTCCGTGCGTTTCGTCGTCTTGTGCATCGGTTCATGGGCACGCGCACGACCGTTTCCCATCACCACGACACTGTGGTGCGGCACACACACCGGTTTCTACAGCGTCTCCTGGACGCTCCGGAGAAATTCATTGAGCACTTACGCGGGTATGTGAGCACGATTCGTTCGCCGTCACCGTGCTGTGCTCTGACCTGACATTGGCCATAGAACGGCAGGTTCGGTCGTTCTCGACCTGGTTTACGGGTACCAAGTAAAAGAGCGAGACGACGAGATCGTCCACATCGCCGAGGTGGCAAGTCTCGAGTTTTCGCGCGCCGCTACTCCTGGTGCCTTCCTTGTCGACTCCCTGCCCTTCTGTATGTGCACGGTCCCAGTTTGCTCGGCCCTGATGACGGACTTCTTACCACAGTGCGCCATGTCCCTGAGTGGTTCCCTGGCGCCGGGTGGAAGAAGTTGGGCCGTGAATGGCGCGCCGATACCTATAAAGTAGTTGATGCGCCTTTCGAGCACACACAGCAGCGGAGGGTACGATCTGACTATCTGTGCGCGCTCACGGGGATTGACAGAGAATTGGTCCTTCATCGTAGGCAGCCGGCATCTCTGGAATGTCGTTCGTGGATGCGTACAGCAATGATGGGATGTCTGAGGAGGACGCGGATATCTTGAAATGGGGAGCAGCTTCAATCTATTTTGGTGAGTCGCAATCTTGGCGTCTGACACGGATTATGAATAGCTTTCGCTATAGGAGGTTCTGACACCGTAAGTGCCGTGGTGCACGCAAACAAGTACGACACAATGTTCTGACTACCTCCCTACTGCAGATGGTTTCCTCGACATCATCTTGTTTTCTTGCTATGACACTCTACCCAGATGTCATGAAAAAGGCTCAGGCCGAGCTGGATGCAGTAGTTGGTCCCCACCGACTTCCGACGTTCGCGGACTGGGAGAGTCTTCCCTACCTTAACGCGGTCTTAAAAGAGGTATTGCGCTGGGCCCCCGTAACACCTTTTGGTGCGTATGAGTTCTGGAGTACCGCACCCAACGAAATGACTCGTTCTCACAGGAGGCCATCATCGTCTAATGGAAGATGATGTTCAAGATGGGTTTTTGATCCCGGCTGGTTCCGCTATTGTCGTGAATATATGGTGGGTCACCAGGTGTTGCGCTTTTCTCGCAATTTAGTTAAGGTCCAACGCAGGGGACTTTTGCACGACGAGAAGATTTACTCCCACCCGATGATCTTCGATCCAGAACGTTTCATTGCGACCGAGAAGAGGGCGGCAGAATTGGATCCTCACAGAATTTTGTTCGGTTACGGAAGGCGGTAAGGTGGCGCCCTACATCTCCATGCAATATCTTATTTAGGTAAACGATTTTTGTTTTCTAGGTCCTGCCCTGGTAACATCTTCTCTCTCTACGACGTTGTCAAAATGCTCATGTGCCGATATTTACAGGGATGCACTTTGCGGATGCGTCTATGTTTTTGTACATGGCCACGATACTCGCAGCATTCGACATCTCCAAAGCCGTCGATGATTGTGGTCATGTGATTGAAGTCAAAGCTGATTTTACTAGTGGCCTGGTTAGGTGAGGTGCTACCATACTTTAAACTGACTCCTTGGCTAATCAAGACGACCGACCAGCCATCCTGCTCCTTTCCGGTGTTCTATTAAGCCCAGGTCCTCGGAGGCCATTTCCTTGATTCGTGATGTAAATCTGGTTGAGTGAGAATTTTACTGCTTGGAACCGTTTGTTGTCTATGGTACAAACCCAAGGGTACAACCCGGCTTGTTAAGAAGCTGCAGGCTGTCCAGAACGAGATGGTAAAGCAGGCCGCCGGTTCCTTCCGCACCGCGCCGCGCGACGCCCTTCTCCAAGTCATGAGGATGCTCCATATGGGCATCTTCCTGGAAAAGGTAACCCAAACTTCCGCGCTCCGACTTTACAGGCTATCCCGGGGCTCCCAACTCCTCAGACGCCTCGGCCCTGAGTGGTATGTCCCGGGCCGGGGTGACTTCCCTTTGGTTGTCACTGGCTCAGCCGTCGTGCCCGGTCGACGAACTAGACGCCCCACCGCACTGGAGGCGCTCGCCGCGCGCGTCCCCTCCACGGGACCGCGCGTCGACATCACGGCAGTTGCCCCCTGGGAGGTACCCAACTGGGCGGCGCAACTGCGCTACATGGGGACCGGCTCTCTTCACACGAGAAAAGACTGGACGCGCGACTTAATCCGTCACGCCCAAGGTCTCAGTATCGGAATCAGCTTCGTCCATGGCTGCATCTCGGCGGCAGGGCGAGAAGACGGAACACTGGTGGGCGCGGCGGCAGCCACCTTCTCAGTAGCAGGACAGGCCCTTACAGGTCTGGACTGGACGTTGGGCTCAGAAGTCCTCCCGTTCGACGCCGAAGTCTTCGGTATCGCCAAGGCGGTCGAGGCACTCGCGATGTACTATACCGAGGAGGTGGTCCCTCCGGATCAGTTCTACATCTTCTCCTCTTCTTCTCCCGCATTACAGGCAGCGCGCAACCCACGCAACCGCACTGCCCAGAAGCATGCCCTCATGTTTCACCAATCCCTTACTACCCTCTCACTTCGCCACGGTAACGTCCGCTTTTACTTAGTCTGGACCCCGGTGGACGAGGACTTGGAAGGACAACAGGTGGCACGGCACAGGGCGACCGAGGCCTGTAAACGCGATCCCCCCCAAGGGCTAGATCGCGTTCAGTCTGCAGCGTTCATCAGGAAAAACCTCCCGCGCTAGCGAGAGGTAAGACCGTATAAATTAGTGAAAAATTAGTGATAATCCTCATTATCACAAATTATATTATATTTGCTTAACCCCCCTATATAATATTGATAAAATAGTGAAGATTTATTGATAAACTGGATTATCACGTATTATATTATATTAGCTTCACCCATAAATTATGGCTAATTTGCTCAATAGTGGAAATATAATTCACAATAATTCACGAACAATTCATGAGCAGAGAGTGATAATTTTTGGCTAAGCGACACAAAATTATGTGCTAATTAAAATGATTGTTGGTCATCAATTTCAATTCATCGGTTGTCAATGACTAAGTATGGTAAGGGCATGAAGAAAATCTTGTCACTGACACATTCCGGGTATAGTGAGCCAGTTCTGCCGACTGTCAATATATGTCCATTGGGATGTGTGAAGAACGTACAGTTGGCTCATGAGTTTGTTGAAGGCCTTATCATTCAAGGATGTCGAGATTGAGCTGCGCCCTTGGGGTACCTGCAGCTCCATTGCCAACCATGCTGCCACCCCAACCATCAAGACAGTCAATACCATGATGTTCAAGTTGGTAATTGCCAACGCACCTTGCCTGAGCATATATAGCTGCCATCATTTTGTGGAATGCACTTTCCTGGTCATTCTGAATGACTTCAAGCGTGGAAATATGATTTCGATAGACGTTGAAGTAAGTAGTTGTTGAAAATTCTGTGGTTTGCAGATCACCAGTACACCACTCGCATAATGATGCATATAGCTGAAGATTTTGGTTAGTATGTTCATGTGCATAGGAAAATAGAGCACTCACTGCTGTTGCAACCAAGGCGACCATTGGAATTGGCACCTCACGCACCACTTGCCCATCATTGCCAGTGTTGCCAGGAAACAAATGATCATATCGTGCTCTAAACAATGCATTTCCTCCAGTGAAAAATAAGTCATGGATGACAAGGATTATCCGCGAATTGCAATACGGTTGCGAGCGCATTATGAGCCTATTTGAACCAAGACCCTGACTAAAAGTTAGATCGATATGATCAAATATGAGTCGTTTACCTTTGGTCCCTTCAGGTGCACATAATTATAACCTGAGAGTTGCCAATCAACAGATCGAATAATGTCCGCTGGCACCTTGGATGTATACTCGGCCAAAATGATTGAGTTGCAGCGGTCCTTGACCTCACTGCGGAAAAGGGGTATGCGAGTGCGCAGCTTTGAGCCAATGTCAGTTATGTAATCCTCAGCAGGCGAAGGACTTACAACTGGTGCGATCTTCAACACATAATCGTCATTGGCGAGGAGTTGCTCCTGGATAGATGATGCAGCAGGTTTCTTCTTGACAACTTTCTCAGCGGCGGTGTTAAGGGAACTTCTGATAAAACAGGTGGCAAGGATGCCATCTGGGAACGTGTCGTTGAAGATCAGTGTTGCCCAGAGATCGTCAACTGTGAGCTGGACAATATCACGTATCAGTTGTCATTGTCTAGCTAGCAAAACTCGGGTCACACCTGGAGCAAAAAGAAGGTTAGTGTTGGCAGGCCAAGCCGATGTCAACTTGGTGCCAGTGGCTGCCTGTGCTCGATCCTGACGTGGCTGAGTTGGCGCTACAACTTGACCAGTTCAATGTTGAAAATATGCATAGTATTGGTGCTTACATGTGGTCTCAGCCAGTACTGGTGGCGGCATAGTATAGATATTGTTCCCAAGCGACATGTTGCTAGTCCCAGTACCAACTGTGTTGCTCACAGATGGGCAACGTCTAGCACCCAAGGCTGGATCTAGCCAGGATGGTATCTGCAAAGTGGCTGTGAGATCAAAAGTTCAAGAGCCATTGCGGACGCACCCGGTAAACCAAAAATTTATACACTATTGTCTTGTTTACCCTTTTATATAATAAAATATATAAAGAAAAGGGGGTAAGTTTAAATAAAATAAAAATTAAATTGGTAAATACTAACCATTATAAACTTCCATAATAGATTTTATAATTTCATTAATATTACTTGAATTTAATTGTTCAATTGTAAAAGATTTAATAATATAAGCTAAATCTGCATCAGTTATTGCATTATCAAACATTTCTTCGCTGAATAATTCATTTATTTCATAAATTTTTGAATCCACTAAAGATTTTTGACTATTTAATTCTACAATATCTGTATTTGATACAATTGCTATATCAGGATATGGCATAGGTAATATTGTTGTAACTGTACTTACATTATCAGATATTGCTTGTACTACTGGTGATGTTTCTACAAATGCAGGAGAAACTGGTGTAATAGTTTCTAAGGAAGTTACACTATTAGAACCAATTTGACTTGGTCTATTAGAATAATCTTCTCAAGCAGAAGTTTGTACTCCTTTATCTAAATAGAAAGAATTTAAGTATGAAGTCGCAAATGAATACCCCATAAATCCAACACTACTTGCAAGGACGCCTTGGACGCACCTCAGACGCCATCACCTTTTGGAGCTTGCTTGGATCTCCTTGGGTGAGGGCAGCCAGGTTGTCATCATCAGTGGAGTCTTCCTCAGTTGTAGGATAGGGATCTTGATCCCAATAAGTAGGACGGAGGGCAGGTTCTGGACCAAAGGAGTAGGAGGGAGCAGAGGGTGCACAATAAGACAATGAGGCTAAAGGGGGAAAAAATGTGTAAGTGGTTCGTTTTGCGGTCAACAGACATGTTATGTCAGCTATTCTCACATGGCTGTGGCACGTGTCTGCTCAAGGGAGACACCTTCCGAGTTGCCCCTGTGATGCCCGCAGATGGCGGCTGTCTCACCCTTGGTCTCACCACTTCACTCTCACTAGTCAACTGAAGCTGCATAGGACGACCATGAGCTGGACCTTTGGACATCAGTCTGGTAGATCATCTGATCTGGTAGTGTCATACGTACCAACATTCCGAACTTTTTTAGTGGCAGAAGTGGGAGTGGGTTGTACTGTGGTGGGGATCCCGGGACTGTCATCAAGGGAGGCAAAGGTCCGTTTCCCCTTCCCTTTTCATCGTGTGAGTCAATACTAACTTGAGCACATGGGACCAAGGGGGTCGTGGAACTGCAGTGAGATATAGTATGTACCTTTTTCTCATAAGGCTGATAGGGAAAGGGGGGGGGGTATTTATGTAAGCATGCCCCTATCTATATATGGTATTATTTTCCCGTGCCTACTAAATACGGTAACCCAAGTGTCTTTTTATGTAGTATACTGTATAGTCCGTACTAATAAATCATGCACGCCTGCGTTTCAACGCACCTGCATCGCTCAAGCACACTTCACAAGTCCAGCCTTTTGCTGAGGACAAAGGCCCAACACATGACAGATGATACTGGTATGGTTTTATATCAGTGTGCTTGTGTCCGAAACATATAACTCACCCATTTTGTTTCACATCCAGTAATTCTACAACAAACAACGTCTTCCCTCTTGTTACCTGCCAATGGCACTGCTGAATTTCCACACAAGCACTCAGAGATGTCGTGCATATTGCGCAGTTTCCATTTGCGACCAAATGAGGACATCTCTGCACCTCTGAGGAGGCCGCTATCGTCGTTGGTCTCCGTGGGGCATTCAGTGAGGAGGTGGGCGGCAACATCTGTAGGCGGCAATGTGAGAACGCCAACATCTGTAGCTGAGGGGGGGCGTGTTCAGCGGCAAGGGAGCACCCAAATTGGAGGTGACTTACCAGGTGCGTACTCATTTGCCCCTGTAACAAGAGCGACACTAACACTTGCACTAACAGCCCCTATTCCTGACTCACCTCTCCCATCCACTGTCTCTGACCCTTTCAACATGCCTTCCCCAGTGTCCACACCACATCGCACATCGTTCTCATCCAGCAACGTTGGTGCACCCTCACCACTGCCCTCAGCGCTGCTCCCACCAAACAACTCTGCAGCTTCCTGTTGCGCAGCAATGTATGCAGTGTACAGGTAGACCCTTACCTGAATAGAGAGCTTAGACGAGGCTTAGAGTGAAGCAGAGGAAGCTCAGAGTGGGGTGGAGAGAGATGTGTATAGGTACTCGCTCCTATAGTAGGATTTATATACTCTATGGTCCACCCATGTCCGTTTGGGGAAAAGTGATGAGTAGAGGCGTCCACAATATCGCGTTTTCAGTGTCGCCTAATGTCTAATCACCGGTGGACTCGGAATAATCCCTTAAGGGGATTCTGTACGTATACCATATGACTAAATACTCCGAATTACGTGTATAGCATAACTAATCGTACTGTCATTCCTACATAATGAGCCTTATAGTAGGTATTACAGCTCAACACTCCCCCTTGCTAAGTGCAGCTACTAAGCGCTCTAAGCAAGTGTGTAAGGCGAATTAATATTCTAGCCATAATTAGAAGGGAGTCTATCTTGGAACCATGAGAGCGGTTTCGAGACCGAGTTCTCTTCACCATCCCATTTCAGCTTTTGAACTATTACAGTTCATTGGGCTGATTTTTTGGTATAATGAGCAGAAATGTTGTGATTCTCTGGTTGAGAAGAATCTATGTATGCGGAAGACAATGTCTTCAAGCATCGCTCGATATACCTTCCATAGTATTAATGGAATTTTCAGGCTTGTCTCAAGGCCAAGTTTGTTGCCTTGTGACTTAGTTGGACGAGTAAAACTCAAGTCCTAACTGACTTCTGAATTTTTCGAACTTAATACGCCCTAGGTTCTTGGTAAACATATCTGCAGGATTTTCTGAACCATCTATAAAGAATAGTTCTATTTTCTTGTCCTTCACTACTTCTCTTATGTAGTGATAGTGTATGTCAATATGTTTAATACGCTTCTCTTGGACAGGGTTTGAGGCCATAAAGATGGACCCCTGATTATCACCGCAGAGTGGTATTGGGCTTAGTTTGATGCCAAGCTCGGTAAAGAGTGACTTTATCCAAACTAATTGTCTGCTAGTATCCGACAGCGACATATATTCAGCTTCAGTGGAAGATAATGCGACTGTCTTTTGCGCTCTAGAGTTCCAACTGAATATCCCATTAGCCAGTTTAACCATGTAACCTGTGGTAGATCGCCTATTGTCTGGGTTTGAAGCCCAGTCAGAGTCTGCATAGGCAATTAAGCCTCCATTTGATCTTCCATCATACACCAAAGAGTATGAAGAAGTCCCAAGCAAGTAGCGACAGATATATAGTGCTCTGTTCAAATGGTCCTCTGAGGGGTTTGCAGCGAATTGTGATAGTTTAACAACTGCATAGGTGATGTCAGGACGAGTCCCAAGCATTATGTATAGGAGTGAACCTATAACTTGCTGGTATTTGCTCCTGATGCTTGGGTTGACTGGTGAATTATTAGGTACAGGTTGGTACCCTTCAGGAAGTGGAGTTGCAGTTGCTTTCGCATCTGCGAGTCCAAAGCGTTGCAGCACCTTTTCTAAGTAAGCGGTTTGATCTAAAAAGATCTTTCCATGTTTCCGCTGAATGCGCATACGCAAGAATTCCTTTGCATCACCTAAGTCACGACATTCCCAAGCCTTCATGAACCTATTCTTAAGCTCATTTAAAAGGGCTTTGTCCGATCCCATAAAGATCACATCATCAACATAGACAATGATCACTACAAGGGCGCCACTCTTTCCTCTATGGGTAAAGAGTCCTGAGTCAGATAATAGCCTTTTGCAGCCCATCGCAGCCATGGACTTATCCAGCGCTTTCCGCCATGCTAGAGCAGCTTGTTTAAGTCCATAAATGGCGCGTTTTAGTCGCAGTACTTTGTTTTCATGCCCTTTGGCTTTGAAGCCCTCAGGTTGTTCCATGTATAGCTCTTCATCGAGCTCTCCATATAGGAAGGCAGTTTTAACATCTAGTCCAGTGATGTGCCAATCCTCTAGTGCTGCAAGCGCGAGCATCATCCGGACAGTCTCGAAGCGCACTACTGGTGAGAATATTTCATCATAGTCAACGCCTTCAACCTGAGAAAAGCCTTTGGCAACAAGCCAGGCTTTCTTGCGACCATCAGTCTTTTGATCAAAGACCCATCTATTTTTTATTATTTTCCTCCCTTTAGGGGGTTCCACAAGCTCAAAGACATTACATCTGCGAAGTGCCTCTAGTTCCTCGCGACAAGCAGTCTTCCATTCCTTTTGTTGTGCTGCAGGCATGCGTATTATATCTTTATAGGTCCACTCCCGTATATTAGAAGTGTCCAGTGGTTCCAGATCATTAGATGGAACTGCCTTGGCAAGCAGATGATCTAGGAATTTTACTCCCCCTTTGTCACGGTATGCGGGAAACGGACTCTTACTATATGGATATGACCCCTTAGTAAGTAGTAATGTGTCATGGACTTAACGCATCAGTCAGCGGTCGTAGTATCACATGCTAGATACTATGACTCATTCCTAGTAGTAGCTGTAGTAGGGTTCGAGCTACTTACGCTACTTGTCGTCTCGGCTTTCAAGAGGAGCTTTAAAGCACCCTCTCATATGTATAAATAGTGGCCCGATAAGACCAAGATAAGCCATCTTGGTCTTCTTCAATCACCACTTTCCTCTCGTCTCGTTCCCGCGTGTTTCACTTGTCCCTCCACGCAAGTCGTCTTTATCAATCGGAATACCTAGTGGCACGACTTGCCCTAGTGTACGTTAGGATCACGTGCCAAGCAAGTGCCGTGTATCTCGTGACCAGGTCACGTGACCTCAAGAAGATATTTCGCTAAGTCGTAAATGCCCTTTCGAAGTCCAAGTCGGACTAACGCCAGTGGTGGCGTTACATTAAGACCAAGATCTACCCATCGTGGCGTTTACAACTCGAGACCAGTGGAGAAACTTTCAAACTTATTCCCTTGAACGAAGGGGAGACCGCAACGTCCCAGTACAATTCCTAGGAGCGGCCAGGTGGAGGGAATATAGAGGGGAAACAGGATATTTCGTAGACTTTGCATCGGGCCCAACCCGGTACCGCCCTGTTGAGTTCAACTTCGACCATCTGTGTTGGGTTGAAATCACTTGGAACCCCGTAGATAACCGCTACGACGCAGTACGACCCGCAGGAAGAAACTACAACTGCGACGTCGACTCAAGAAATCTACCCACGCGTGCAGAGTGGGGACGTATAGACAGACAACCGGAAGAGGAACCAAGCACCTCTGAACCCAGAACCCCTGTGCCATCAGAAACTAGCGGAGACGACGAAGAGACAAACGACGAGGAATCAGAGGTCGGGGACATAATACAAACAGCTGAGTCCCTACGAATAAACGAACCAGAAAACATCGAAGTACACCCCCCCGCAGGAATGGCCACCGCGACGATCACCGAAGTTGATACGGCTGTCGAAGAAGCTCGAAGAATTACTGAAGAAGCCGAAGCATACTTACGCCCCATCAACCCCACGACCGGGCACCGCATGACGGCCGATGACGCCGCCATATTCAGAGCAGTAGGACCGGACGTACCCGACCCACCACCGGGAGCAGGAGGACCAGTGCCACCAAGAAGACCCGGGAGAAACTTTGGTCAGGGACCGCCAGGAGGCGGAAGACCACCACACGGAGGAAGGCAACCCCAATTTGGAGGAGGAGGCGGAGGAGATCCCTTCGGAGGAGGACCACCGCCGCCACCACCAGCTGCAGGACCCGCTCCGGGAGCACCACACGGAGCAGACAAACTCGTAGGAGAACCCCCAAGCATATTCGACGGAAACCGAGATGAGTACGAGTCGTTCCTCACGCAGTGGCACATTTACTGGGGGCAAAACTCAGAAGCGCCAATCATGACCAACGTCTATCGACGATGCCTACTGTTCCTAGGATTCGTCAAAGGACCACGAGTATCTAATTGGACGCTCGGATTTGTAACGTTCCACCGGACGTTCCTTCTTGTATTGCGGACAAGGCTTTCGGGACGACCCAACGATCACCGGGATATGTCGAAGTCACGTGCTCGATCTTGTACTAGCTCGATAACGAGGCGTAGTAGTGTAGCCCAGAGGATACAGAGGGCGATGAAGAGAGCAAGTCGAAGTTGATATGAATGAATGGTCGGCAAGACAGCACAACCAAAGGAGAATGATGCAGCACGTTCCTTGAACGGCAAGAGTAAAGCGGAAAGGAATGGATAGGGGCCTCACGGCGATCCCTCAGCTAAGGACGATTCAACAGATGTATATGCACCAAAGGTAGCTATCAGCACTCGACTGGCAAGACAGCGCAGAGGAGGCACTACAATGGGTGGTATAATCCAAGAAGTCAAGCTTAGGTCTTCAGCGACCATAAGCCCCAGTCTATATACACGTCCAAGGAGGTTTGAACTCCAGCTTGGAACTCCGAAACCCTAATATCCGGATCCTAGGAATGAGTCACAAACGAGTCAGAGATAACAATCCACCAATGGCAGTAAGGCGCAAAGGTATGAGTCAGAGATAAGCATCCGCAGCTGTATGAGCGCTGCTTCCATCCAATCAGAACGCAAATGTGTACAATCCATCAGAATCAAGGCACAATCGATCAGGCACATACGAGTTATCACAAACACGAGGCAGTCGAGACCGGTCCAGGCACAAGCTCATCTGGACCCTTCTGGTGCAAGTCTAGCCAGGTCACGTGCCAGGGTCACGTGATGGGCACTTGATGTAAGATCACGTGATCTACTCCCAGTATTCTTGAGCGAATCCGTGGTAGTTGGGAAAGTCACGTGACTTAGCTGGTTGTTGGGTAGTCCACGCCCCATATCCCATAACTACAACCTCTTCTTCGGCATTTTCAGCACGTGACCGCTTCACGGCAGTGTTCCGAGGTCGTGCGGGGGTGTTCAGGGGAGCAGTTACGGGTGAAACCGTAACAGATTCCTCCAATGGCTCAACAACGAACTGCACCACGGACGCAACAGATACGACCCATTCCTATGGGATACATTAACGGCGGGATTCTCCGACCGCTTCTCAAACGTCCTAGAACAGGAGCAAGCGCAGGCTACCCTAGCAAAGGGATTCAAAATGATTGGGGACGATATTGATTCGTACGTCACCAACTTTGAACAACTAGCACGGAAGGCTGACTACCGCCTCAACGACCGCCAAACGCTGGACCGATTCACGGCGGGCCTTCCGAAAGCCCTTTTTACAAAAATATACAAGTTGGATGACCCTCAAACCTTCGACGAATGGAAGGAAGCGGCACTGCGACGACAAAAACAATACATCCACTTACGCGCTCGACTAGGACTCAACACAACACCCCGCAACGCACCACCACCGCGACCACAGCAAAATCGCGGATACACCCCACAGTGGGCGCCGCCCAGACCCCAGCCACCACGCTATGACCCAAATGCCATGGATACATCGGCAGACAGAACCCGCGCACGCCTCGCGGAAGTGGGAGACCCAAACCAAGGCAATTACCAGAAGCCGCCATTTCCGCCGAGGGGAGGACTAGGACAAAATCGAGGAAGCGGACCACGCCAGGATATGAGGGAAGTCATCTGCTACAACTGTAATAACCCGGGTCACTTCTCACGGTGTAAGGCCAGCCTTCGGGCTGAGCCCGAAATCATTCATATTTGCACACTCGATCACCTCGGCCACGCGGCCCTTTGTCTACGCTTCTTTCCTCTTATATGCTACCCTTTCTGTTCCTCTTTTACCTTAGCATTAGCTACAGGTTCCTCTGTATATAATCTCTTACTTCCACTGAAAGCATAATTCTGTCTTTCCATGAAAAAATCATGAAAAGGTGCTGACAAATACTTAAAAATTTTACAAAATCTGTACCCCAAAAAATAGCATGAATGGATTTTATGTCCATTCAAGGATTATCACATGAGATATACTGTGAAAAAACTTAATGTTCATACGTCTTAAAAAAATTAAAAGTTTGTTTACCAATTGTTCTGATACAAAAACATAGCTTAAACTTAAAGTCTTTTCACAATTTATCCAAAATGGATAATCACTGAATAAACTTAATGTCAGTTTCCATCACCCCTGTCACACATTTTTCACAGTCCATTCCATGGCCACATCCAGAAAAGACTTAATATGTTTTCATTGAAAAATATTCAACAATTTTTCAATTGCATGTTCCATGTACAGATGTAAAGTAGTTCAAAATAACACAAAAATACAGATTTAAAATTTCCAGATGACACAGATATACAGATTTTAAGTTTTCCAGATAACACAAAAATACAGATTTTAAAATTCTCCAGACACAGATATACAGATTTTAAGTTTGTCCAGGTGACACAAAAAAAAAACTACAATTAATTAATTATCCAAAAATGATACTATTTGATTTTTTTTCTCTCTCATTCCTGTCAGCAGTCAGACTGTCTGAGCATTGGACTGTCTGAGTGTCAGACTATCTGAAAGTCCAACTGTCAGAGGCTCAGAGTGACAGAGTGATAGAGTGTTGGAATGTCAGACTGTCAGACTGTTGGAGCATCAGACTGTCAGACTGTTGGGGTGTCAGAGTGCTAGAGTGTCAGAGTCAGACAGTCAGAGCATTAGACTGTCAGACAGTCAGACAGTCAGACAGTCAGAGCATCAGACTGTCAGACTGTCAGACTGTCAGAGAGTCAGAGAGTCAGAGGGTCAGAGAGTCAGAGCATCAGAGAGTCAGACTGTCAGAGAGTCAGATCATCAGAGAGTCAGAGAGTCAGAGAGTTGGACTGTCAGAGAGTCAGACTGTCAGACTGTCAGACTGTCAGAGAGTCAGAGCATCGGAGAGTCAGACTGTCAGAGAGTCAGAGCATCGGAGGGTCAGAGAGTCAGAGCATCAGAGAGTCAGACTGCCAGAGAGTCAGATCATCAGAGAGTCAGACTGTCAGAGAGTCAGACTGTCAGACTGTCAGACTGTCAGAGAGTCAGAGAGTCAGAGAGTCAGACTGTCAGAGAGTCAGACTGTCAGACTGTCAGAGAGTCAGAGAGTCGGACTGTCAGAGTCAGAGCATCAGAGGGTCAGAGAGTCAGAGAGTCAGAGCATCAGACTGTCAGACTGTCAGAGAGTCAGAGCATCAGAGGGTCAGAGAGTCAGAGCATCAGAGAGTCAGAGCATCAGACTGTCAGAGAGTCAGGGCATCAGAGAGTCAGACTGTCAGAGCATCAGAGGGTCAGACTGTCAGAGAGTCAGAGCATCAGATAGTCAGACTGTCAGAGAGTCAGAGCATCAGATAGTCAGACTGTCAGAGAGTCAGAGAGTCAGAGAGTCAGAGCATCAGAGAGTCAGAGAGTCAGACTGTCAGAGAGTCAGAGAGTCAGACTGTCAGAGAGTCAGAGAGTCAGAGCATCAGAGGGTCAGAGAATCAGAGCATCAGAGAGTCAGACTGTGAGAGAGTCATCAAACCATCAGAGAGTCAGAGAGTCAGACTGTCATAGTCAGAGCATCAGAGGGTCAGAGAGTCAGAGCATCAGACTGTCAGAGAGTCAGAGAGTCAGAGAGTTGGACTGTCAGAGAGTCAGAGCATCACTCTCTGATGCTCTGACTCTCTGACAGTCTGACTCTCTGATGCCCTGACTCTCTGACAGTCTGATGCTCTGACTCTCTGACTCTCTGACAGTCTGATGCTCTGACTCTCTGACCCTCTGATGCTCTGACTCTTTGACAGTCTGACTCTCTGACTCTCTGACAGTCTGACTCTCTGATGCTCTAACTCTCTGACAGTCTGACAGTCTGACTCTCTGACTCTCTGACAGTCTGACAGTCTGACTCTCTGACTCTCTGATGCTCTGACTCTCTGACTCTCTGACAGTCTAATGCTCTGACTCTCTGACTCTCTGACCCTCCGATGCTCTGACTCTTTGACAGTCTGACTCTCTGACAGTCTGACTCTCTGGTGCTCTGACTCTCTGACTCTCTGACCCTCTGATGCTCTGACTCTCTGACAGTCTGACTCTCTGATGCTCTGACTCTCTGACTCTCTGACTCTCTGACTCTCTGACTCCCTGACTCTCTGACAGTCCAACTCTCCGACTCTCTGACTCTCTGACTCTCAGACAGTCTGACTCTCTGATGCTCTGACTCTCTGACAGTCCAACTCTCTGACTCTCTGACAGTCTGATGCTCTGACTCTCTGACCCTCCGATGCTCTGACTCTTTGACAGTCTGACTCTTTGACAGTCTGACTCTTTGACAGTCTGACTCTCTGACAGTCTGACTCTCTGGTGCTCTGACTCTCTGACAGTCTGACTCTCTGATGCTCTGACTCTCTGACTCTCTGACTCCCTGACTCCCTGACTCCCTGACAGTCCAACTCTCCAACTCTCTGACTCTCTGACTCTCGGACAGTCTGACTCTCTGATGCTCTGACTCTCTGACAGTCCGACTCTCTGACAGTCTGACAGTCTGATGCTCTGACTCTCTGACTCTCTGACCCTCTGATGCTCTGACTCTGACAGTCCGACTCTCTGACTCTCTGACAGTCTGACTCTCTAATGCTCTGACTTTCTGACCCTCTGATGCTCTGACTCTCTGACAGTCCGACTCCCTGACTCTCTGACTCTCTGACAGTCCAACTCTCTGACTCTCTGACTCTCTGACAGTCTGATGCTCTGACTCTCTGATGCTCTGACTCTGACAGTCCAACTCTCTGACTCTCTGACTCTCTGATGCTCTGACTCTCTGACAGTCTGACTCTCTGATGCTTTGACTCTCTGACCCTCTGATGCTCTGACTCTCTGACAGTCTGACAGTCTGACAGTCTGACAGTCTGACTCTCTGACTCTCTGACCCTCTGATGCTCTGACTCTCTGACCCTCTGATGCTTTGACTCTCTAATCCTCTGATGCTCTAACTCTTTGACAGTCCAACTCTCTGACTCTCTGACAGTCTGATGCTCTCACTCTGTGACAGTCTGACTCTGTGACAGTCTGACAGTCTGACTCTCTGACAGTCTGATTCTCTGATGATCTGACAGTCTGACTCTCTGATGCCCTGACTCTCTGACAGTCTGACTCTCTGACTCTCTGACCCTCTGATGCTCTGACTCTTTGACAGTCCGACTCTCTGACTCTCTGACTCTCTCACAGTCTGACTCTCTGATGCTCTGACTCTCTGACTCTCTGACAGTCAGACAGTCTGATGCTCTGACTTTCTGACTCTGACACTCTAACACTCTGACACCCCAACAGTCTGACAGTCTGATGCTCCAACAGTCTGACAGTCTGATATTCCAACACTCTATCACTCTGTCACTCTGAGCCTCTGACAGTTGGACTTTCAGATAGTCTGACACTCAGACAGTCCAATGCTCAGACAGTCTGACTGCTGACAGGAATGAGAGAGAAAAAAAAATCAAATAGTATCATTTTTGGATAATTAATCAATTGTAGTTTTTTTTTTGTGTCACCTGGACAAACTTAAAATCTGTATATCTGTGTCTGGAGAATTTTAAAATCTGTATTTTTGTGTTATCTGGAAAACTTAAAATCTGTATATCTGTGTCATCTGGAAATTTTAAATCTGTATTTTTGTGTTATTTTGAACTACTTTACATCTGTACATGGAACATGCAATTGAAAAATTGTTGAATATTTTTCAATGAAAACATATTAAGTCTTTTCTGGATGTGGCCATGGAATGGACTGTGAAAAATGTGTGACAGGGGTGATGGAAACTGACATTAAGTTTATTCAGTGATTATCCATTTTGGATAAATTTTGAAAAGACTTTAAGTTTAAGCTATGTTTTTGTATCAGAACAATTGGTAAACAAACTTTTAATTTTTTTAAGACGTATGAACATTAAGTTTTTTCACAGTATATCTCATGTGATAATCCTTGAATGGACATAAAATCCATTCATGCTATTTTTTGGGGTACAGATTTTGTAAAATTTTTAAGTATTTGTCAGCGCCTTTTCATGATCTTTTCATGGAAAGACAGAATTATGCTTTCAGTGCTTCTGTGCTGAATATACTCAGCGCCCGGTCGCCCCTTGTCCCTAACTCAGTGTGTGATTGCCCCGGAAGTCAGGCCCAAACGCGGGCACTCGAAGGACAATCCCACTCTCTCTTCCCCTACTCTTGGAGGTAGATCCTCTCCGCCTTCGAACTCACCTAGGACCCTCACGTCCTTACACATTGGCTGCCCCAGTGAGGCGGAGTCAGTTGATTCCCCCTCCATCCCCTCTTATTCCTTTCAACCTTCAACCTCTTCTCTTTTCACCTTCTTTTCGGTCGCCTCTGGTGACCAACTCAATGTCAAACAATCTCCTACAGTCTACGACGCTCGCTCGACTCCAGCCCATATTTCGTCTCGTCATCATCGTCAAAATCTAGTCGTTTTCGGTCCCCTGCCATCAATCACCTTCCCCTCGTTCCCGTTCGATCTTCGTCCCACCTTCTCTAATCCACCTTTAACTTACACTTCTCTTTGTCGTACCTTCATTTGTTCCCTTCAGTTCGATTCCCTTCGATCCCTTTTGATTTCGTTGTATCCGCTTCCGATTCCCCTCCCATTTCAACCTCCGAGCTCGCACATTTGCCCTCTAGTTCTCGTCCCCTCATCTTCGCTTGCCTTGACAAACTTTACAGTAACCCTTCTGCTTCAATCTCGCACCATCTCCCATCTTCGTTTCGACCATCACACGCACGCACCATCAGGATGTATTACGACGATGAAGACGATGACCCGTACGCGCCACGCACCGGACCAGCAGCGATGCCCTCCCCTCGTTTGAAGTTTGCACCTTACTACTCGGGATGCACAGATTCGTTCGAAGACTTCTTGGAGGAATTCGAAGGCCTAGCGTATGACTGCGAACTGACAGACCCTCAGCGAGTCGACGTACTCATCCGCTATGTAGCCCCCTCGTTGCGCGACTTCTGGAGATCGCTAAGTGGTTATCATTCGCGTGACTGGCCTCAGCTTCGACAATCCCTCGTCAACATCTTTGGCAACCCCACTCCACGGCACCAGATCATGAGGCAGAAGTTGCGCAGCTATGTCCAGGAATCTTCTAGAAGCCGAATGTTATGCGAGGACGACGTGCTACGGTACTACAGGAGGTTCATTTGCTTCGGTATTCCCCTCGTTCACACAGGCCACATGTCCGAAGAAGAACGCAACGCAGCGTTTTGGTACGGATTCCATCACGAGGATCGTCAAGTTCTTCAGCCCCGTCTTCTCGGCAAGAACCCCTTCCAGCCATCCGACGTCCCCTTCCACTTCGAAGATGTTTTTGTTTGCGCACGAGCAGCATTTGCGTATGACGGCTCCTCATTTTGGTCGCATGTGAAGCAGTTCAAGCCCCCGAGCCTTAGACGCGTGCAGCCCGTCGTTGAGCCCACTCCTCGGCGAGACGCCTACCGTTTCCGAGCAGTGACGTGCGCTGTCGCCTCGAACGCTGAGACGACGACCATCCCCAACGAACTTCCCCCGTCTTTGCAGTCGCCATTGACCCAGCTCCCCCCTTCGTCTTCGTCCTCGGCTTCGGAATCTCATCAGACGCAAGCGCCTTCGGTGACGCTCGATCAGCCCGAGCCTACACCCACGTTGTCCACCACGTTGCTCCCCTCGGTCTCTTTTCCTACCCCGTCCCATGCTTCCTCGCTCGCACCCTCGGCTGCTGCTGACATCCCCGAGACACCTTTGCCTTCGCCCACGCCTGCACCTTTTTCCATTCCGACGTCTGATTTTGAGTACCTGCTCTCGGCGACGGTCGATCAGCCCGAGCACGCACCCACGTTGTCGTCCACGCCCCCTTCTCCGCCCCCGGTTTCGTCCACCTTTTTGCCCTCCCCTGCACGTTTGGCAATGGTTGATCAACCCGACTTCGAGCCCGAACACGCGTCTTTGTCTTCGATCACTCCGACTTCTCCTACTCCCTCGCTTCCCCTTGACTTTACTGACGACATTCGCGAGTTCTTGTCTCCGCTTCCCACCCCGCTTTCCACGTCTCTGGCTTGCTCCGAGTATTCGACGTCTTTGACACCACCCACGAAACCACCGCCATCTGAGACTTCGACCTCGATGCCCTCGGGTATGCGTTCTGATCCCCACTCGGTGCCTGCTCATTCATCACGGCCCCTGCGCTCGTCGTCCGGAGACTCGTCAGATACCGTGGTCGAACTCGTCGTTGTCCCTGTCTCGCTGAATTCCTCGTCGTTGTCCTTGTCGCTAGGTGAACCCGTTTCCTTCCTTCCCACGTCACTCGAAGCACCGCCAATCACGCCCATTTCGCCCCATTCGACGCCACCGCAACGACCTCCCGGACTCAAGACAGTCGGCTCGGATTCCTCCACATTTGAAGTCACACCAGCCCTGACCCTGACGGCGACGCATTTTACTTCGCAACAACCCCTGGTCTACGAAGTTTCGTCAACGCTCGCGGCGCCTCGTTTCTCACACACCCCGACTCCGCATTTACAATCTGGACTTAGTTTCGCTCGGCTCACCTTCGCACTCGCACTCGTCACCACGGCAATCCTGTCCTCACTACTCAACGTTTTGGCGACCACTTCCACCCTCGTGAGCAAGTTCTGGAGCAAGAAAGAAGACCTCGGCGGCAGTCAGAACAGCGCCTTCAAGACATACAAGTCATGCAACATTTCCTCACGACATCTTCGACCCGGGCAGCTCACGCCCCGCGCCCCACGCCTCGTTTTCGACCCAGGAGGCCAGTCTTCAAGTTCAACCATTCAAGTAACTATTTTCGGCACATGAAGACATTCGCAAGCGCAAGTCGAAGACACGCAACAGCTTCATCTCACGCACACTACCCCCATTCCCGTTCCCGTTCCAATCGACAACCTCGTTTTTTATCCCGGAGGTGTAGCGTTCGTGCTAGAGCCGGCACATTGAGGACTCGGCGATGTTTGACGAAGACGCGCGGAGATGTTTTTCTTCACGCACGATGTTACCCTTCCCACTATCTTTTTGCTCGCGTTCTCTTACTTTTCGACGTTGAAACCCGATTTTTTTTCTTAGATGTAGCTTGACCGAGGACGGTCAAGATTTTGACCCCCCAGGAGGTGTAAGGCCAGCCTTCGGGCTGAGCCCGAAATCATTCATATTTGCACACTCGATCACCTCGGCCACGCGGCCCTTTGTCTACGCTTCTTTCCTCTTATATGCTACCCTTTCTGTTCCTCTTTTACCTTAGCATTAGCTACAGGTTCCTCTGTATATAATCTCTTACTTCTGTGCTGAATATACTCAGCGCCCGGTCGCCCCTTGTCCCTAACTCAGTGTGTGATTGCCCCGGAAGTCAGGCCCAAATGCGGGCACTCGAAGGACAATCCCACTCTCTCTTCCCCTACTCTTGGAGGTAGATCCTCTCCGCCTTCGAACTCACCTAGGACCCTCACGTCCTTACAACGGGAATGCACGCGCCCCAGAAAACCGAGACAGTCATTCCAATCACGCGCAAGCACGAGTCGAAGCACGGATACCGACTACTTCGAACAAGAACCCACGACAGCACGACGAGCAGATACTACCCCGTGTTACGAACCCCGACCACCGAAGGTGCGGCCCGCGCGCATGACGGCCCAGAGACACTGCCAGACACTGCAGAGACTCCGCGGAGCCCGATAAGCAGCCGCATCGGATCCCCAGGTGCTAGGGAGCGGTTACGGAAGAGCCTGGGCTTGTGACGTCACCGATCACGTGACTTGGGCCTGGACTGACCTAGACCGATGACGACGGATGGCGCAATGCCTCATGTGACCTTCTAGTAGGTTCCATGGCTGCGCACGGACCACCGAACCCTCGGTAGAGCGGACTTAGCTGGGTACGAACCTTATGTACCTGCCTGTATATATACCAGTAGCGTTTCGTACTCAAGTCCTTCAGACTTGAGTTACTTAGCAATACCAGCTAGTACCTTGGGAACTTTGCTCTGCGCTTCTAAGACCATCCTCTTATCTTGTGCATCACCGTTCTCGCTGCGCCTCTTCGAGCGTACGCCTTTGACCGATCCAAGTCTCCTTAGTCATCGTCTGCGACTACGACCCCCTGACCTTGCTCTTTCGTTATGCCGTCTGCTGGTAAACCCGGAGTCGCACGCCGCCCCGCTGGTGGCGTTACACCCCGCAAGAACAGGCCAAAGAATGGATGGAAACACTGAGGGGAGCAAGTGACGAAGTAAAAGACCTCGTATTTAAAGATCTCTGGACCCAAGAGGGTTTTCAGGACGCCTGAACCCATCGGCCTGGGTGAGGGCAGTCAACTGTAACTCTGTAATCATGACTCGCTACCGTTCGCTTAGAATTCCAGTCTCGATTCGTACAAGTTACTCCATGGCCGACATAAAAGGGCTCGTAGATTCCGGAGCCACCGACAACTTCATAAGACCCACGTTCGCCAAACGAATGGGCCTCGGGCTCCAGACCCTTGAGAAACCGAAGAAAATATGGAACATAGATAACACGGAAAATAAAGCTGGGTCCATCACTCATTTTATCGACCTAGACGTTCAAACCAATGGAGCATCTAAGGTCATGAGATTCCTGGTCACAGACATCGGAAACGAAGATCTGGTCCTCGGATACCCCTGGCTAGCCACTTACGAACCCACCATCAGTTGGGCACACGCCACAATTCATGAAAATGCCCTCCCAGTGGTACTTCGATCCATCAACCCCGCAGAAACACAAACCACCATAGCCAGCGCTATGACCACAGAAGAAGCGGAGGAGGCGATCCAAGAACTCGAAGAAGCATGCCAAATACGCACCACAGCCACTGAACTCGCCATCGCCGCTCACCAAGAAACCACCACCACAACTATCCCCGAACCATACCAACGATTTGCGAAGATCTTCAGTGAAGAAGCATCACATCGATTCCCACCTTCGAGACCGTGGGACCACGCAATCAACTTCAAACCTGGCACACCCCCCAGCATTGACTGTAAAGTCTACCCTATGTCACAGGACGAGGACGGCCAACTACGCGAATGGCTAAACGAACAACTCAAACTAGGGTACATCTGACCGTCAAAGTCCCCTTACGCCTCATCATTCTTCTTCATCAAAAAGAAGGACGGAAAACTGAGACCCGTACAAGACTACAGGCGTATCAACGCCTGCACAGTGCGTAATCAATACCCCCTACCTCTCATGTCGGAACTCATAAACGACCTCAGCAACGGACGCATCTTTACCAAACTGGACGTCCGCTGGGGGTACAACAACGTACGTATCAAGGAAGGCGACGAACACAAAGCAGCGTTCAAAACAAAATACGGACTATTCGAACCCCTAGTCATGTACTTCGGACTCACGAACTCACCAGCCACCTTCCAGAACATGATGAACGACATACTAGGCGACACAATCCGCGTCTTCGCGGCTATGGGCACAATCATTCGCGTCTACATGGATGATATCGGCATCGCAACACTCGAAAACATCGGACTCCAAGCACACATAGACGCTGTATGCGCGGTACTCCAGGTGGCGATGGACCACGACCTCTACTTCAAACTGGCAAAATGCACATTCCACCAACCGCGAATGGATTACCTGGGGGTAATCCTTGAAAAGGGGGTGACTCGCATGGACCCTGTAAAAATCGCCGGTATACGCGACTGGCCCACACCCACAAAAGTACGTGACATACGATCCTTCCTAGGCTTTTGCAATTTTTACCGACTCTTCATTAGCGGTTTCGCCACGCACGCACGAGCCCTCAACAAGCTCACGCGCAAAGACACCGAGTGGACATGGGGCAAAGACGAGGAAACAGCGTTCCAGACCCTCAAAGACCTAGTCACGAGCGAACCAGTACTGGCTCACCCCACGCTAACAGACCAATTCGAACTCGAAGTAGACGCGTCCGGATACGCCACAGGCGCAGTCCTTCTGCAAAAGAAACAGGACGGAAAACGACACCCCATCGAATACTTCTCAACCACCTTAAACGAAGCGGAACGCAACTATGACATCTACGACCTAGAACTCCTGGCCATCGTCAAAGCCTTACGACACTGGAGACACTTCCTAGCGGGGTCGCCACACAAGGTCAAAATCTTCTCCGACCACCTCAACCTTACACATTGGAAATCACCACAAAAGATAAGTCGCCGCGTAGCTCGAGAAGTCCTAGAACTCATGGAATACGACTTCGAGATTCATCACATCAAAGGAACAAACAATGGCCGCGCAGATGCGCTATCACGAAGACCCGACTACAACCGAGGCGAAAAGGACAACGAAGGAGTCATAGTCCTACCGGAAAAGGTATTCGCGCGAACCCTCACCACACAAACCCCAGAAACGCATGATCAAGACGAAGATACCATACGCCCGTGGGTGGATCCGTACAAACTCAAGAAGGTCGAGGGAACCTGGTATCGCCAGGGAGCATGGGTAATCACCGGAAAAACTGACGAACTCCGCACTATCATCGCGAACCACCACGATCCCCCAGTTTATGGCCATCCAGGAATCAAACGAACGGCAAGAATCATCGAACGAAATTACTGGTGGCCCAACTTGCTGAAGCACGTGACCGAGTACGTCCAAGGCTGCGCAGAATGCCAAAGACACAAAGTCAACAACCGCCCGACAAAAGCCCCACTGGTACCCATCACACCAAAAGCGGACGCTAAACCATTCGAAACCATTGCCCTCGACTTCATCACTAAACTGCCAGAGTCACAAGGGTACGATTCGATCCTCACCGTAACCGATCACGACTGCACCAAGGCATCAATATTCATCCCATGCAACGAAGAAATTGTTGAAGCGCAGAACTAACAAGCGAGGAGTTAATAGCAAAAAGAGCTAAAGACAAGTAACTTCAGAGGGTGAAGGAACTCTATACCAATACTACTACACACCTAAAGACAAGTACTAAGACGTCTGTGAGTAAAAGGTAGTGTAGGGTAAGAGAGAAGGGACTTACACTTCAGAGGGTGAAGGAACTCTGAAGTGTAGAGGCGAAAACAGCAGTCCTTATATACAGGACGCTTAGCTAAGAATGGTCTGTGCACACAGGTGGTCCAAACACAATACAGGTGGTCTGTGCGCCAGAGGGAGAAATGCCATTGGAGGGCAGAGAACAATAGCTGCCTAAAGCAGACAATACCGGTATCTTAACAATAGAGAACAATAAGAGCCATGTATGACTCTAACAATAAAGATAAACAAAAGCGGTCCGTAAGAGTCCGGCCAAGTCCAAATCAGTCCGTAAGGGACAGATACCGTATTTAGTAAATGGGATGACTCAATCATATCCCACGAGACATGTGACTTGAATCAGTCGCGTCTCAACATCCCTCCATGATAGAGGCAGTCCATTTTGTAGGTATAGGTGTTTTATATATAGAACCCAGAGTCGTACAGAAGTTCGGGATTGAGGTTGGAATCTTTGTGCAGATAATGTTCAATCCGAAGCGGTTTTTACACCCACTTCGTGGTAGTCCTGTGATAAAGGACTATCTTCTGTACTGAGTTGGAACAAGGTCCAACTCCTTCAGGGTTCTAAGAAGGGTTTTTCATAGCTCTCATGGATCAGAGAACATGATGTGTTTTGTACTAGATTACAGAACAATGTGACGTCCTTGTTGATAAACCAAGGATCGACGACCATTGACTGTGTACAAGTTTTCCTTTTAACCCTTCTTACACCATTCCTAGATCAGTGACCATTTTGTCAAAGGGTTCTTTGGGCAGTGACTTAGTAAGTCCATCTGCAACCATTTCCCCTGTAGGAGTACGAATCAGGTCTATGACCTTATTTTCTACGTACTCCCTGACCACATGGTGTTTGATCAGGATATGTTTGGACCGCCTTCCAGTGACAGGGTTTAATGCTAAGTCTACAGCACCCTTGTTGTCACAGTGTAGGGGAATGGGGGAGGCGACCTCATACCCTAGTTCCCCTAGGAAAGTGGTGTACCACTGAGCTTGGTTGGAGGCCTCAGCGAGGCTCATGTACTCTGCTTCTGTGGTAGACTGGGCTATGGTCTTCTGTTTTCTGGTACACCATGAAATGGCTCCATTAGCAAGCAAGAAGACGTAGCCAGAGGTGGAGTGCTTTTCTTCCTGATCTCCCCAGGAAGAGTCGCAGTAGCCATGAAGGCCAGCTCCATCAGAGTCAGTCCCTCCAGTATAGCGTATCCTGTAGTCCTTTGTTGTGTTTAGGTAGGCTAGGACATACTTGGATAGGCGTAAATGCTGAGGTGAGGGATTGGAAGCAAATTGACTAAGGCGCGCAACAGCGAAGGATATATCAGGTCTGCTTCCTATCTGCGCATACAGCAGAGACCCAATTATCTGTTGATACTTCTTAATTTCAGAAGTAGAGGCCTGATCTTCGAATTTGATCAAGTGTGCCTCAGCGCCAGAGGGAAGAGGGGTATATACTGGGTTGGAATCTAACATTCCAAAGCGCTCAATCACATCGCGGATGTAATCTGATTGGTTGATTTCCATAGTGCGGTTTGCACGATCTCTGGTGATGTTGACACCGAGATATGATTGGATTTCACCAAGATCAGTCATCTCATATCGGTCTGATAGAGAGACTTTCAGATCATTGATCTTTGATAGAGAGCTCCCGAGTATAGTGATGTCATCTACATATAAGATCACAAATAATGTGTCACCCCCCTCTTGAAGATGATACACATATACTCCTGCATCAGAGTACGTCCGCGTAAAGCCTAGGTCACAAAGGACCCCATGGAATTGCACGTTCCATGCGCGGGAAGCTTGTTTCAGGCCATAAAGGGCCTTCTGTAACCGGCACACAAGGTGCTCTGAGCCAGCTGTGACGAAACCGACAGGTTGCTCCATATAAATTTCTTCCTCCAGTTCCCCATGAAGGAATGCCGATTTGACATCCATTTGGTGAATATGCCAGTCTTCAAGCGTAGCCAGCGCAAGAAGGAGTCTTAAGGACTCGAAGCGGGCAACTGGGGAGAAAGTTTCGTCAAAGTCCACCCCCTCTAGTTGGGTGAACCCTTTTGCCACTAGCCTAGCACGAAAGCATCCATCTGCTTTCTTTTTAAACACCCATTTGCATTTAACCACCTTCCTTCCAGCGGGAAGGGGTTCTAATCTCCAGACGTCAAGCTTGTTGAGAGCATCCAGTTCATACTGGCATGCTTCAAGCCAATCGACAGCTTGGTCAGACTCCATAGCCTGCTTAAAGGTCTGAGGGTCCCTATAGCCGGGTACCTCTGCCGTATTAAGTAGGTCTATCATTCCCAGCCTACTGCTTCCTTGCACGAATTCATCGTCCTCTTGGAGATAGCGAGGATTCGTGAATCGTACCCTAGTGCTCCGCCTTGGTCTATTAGGCGAAACCGGCTGGGTGTTCCTGGGAGATCTGGGAGTAGATCTGGGAGGAGACACTTCCCTATTGAAATTAGGGGCCGGAATAGGAGCTACTACTGCAGCACGCCTTGTGGAGCGAGTGCGAGTGCGGGTGGGTGCAGTGTTGGTAGGGGGAGGAGCTTGGGAAGGGGGAGTGTGATATATTGTCTGGTCTGCCGTAGCAGGTGAGGTGTTGGGGGGTGTGCTAGGCTGTTGTTGGGGTTCTGCGGGCACCTGAATAGGTGGGAGTACAAAGACTGGTGTAGGTGCCGCAGGGGCAACAGCTGGTGTAGGCGGGCTAGGCACTACAAAGAAGATCTCACCGCCGGCAGCGCCTCTTTCGAGTTCACCAGACACGGGAGGGGAAGGGATTTGAGAGTGACGAGCCAGGTCACTCAGGGATGGGAAAGTGCTTCGTCAAATGTAACATCTCGTGAAGAGACGAAGCACCGGCTATGTCTATCCCAGAGTTTGTAACCCTTTGATAAGGGTTCATAGCCCACAAACACGGCTTCCTTTGCTTTAGGATCTAGTTTGCGCCGGTTGTGTTCAGGTACATGATAGTAGGCTTTGCAGCCGAATACTCTAAAGTAAGAGACATCTGGGACTGTACCATCCCAGAGCTCTAGCGGAGTTTTCCACTGGTTAGAACGAGTGGGAGTGTGGTTATATATTTGCACAGCAGTCTGTACTGCTTGTTCCCAAAAGCCAAGGCTAAGGCCTGCATGATGAAGCATGCTAGTGCCTTTTTCCATAACCGTACGGTTAAAACGCTCAGCTCTCCCATTCTGTTGTGGAGAATGAGGCATTGTAAGAGTATGCTCAATTCCCGCTTCCAAAAGTATGCGCTTTAAGTCATTATTGACATATTCGCCACCACGATCCGAGTGTAAGGTTTTGATGGGCTTATTTAGTTGTTTTTCAGCCCATGCCTTGTAGTGTATGAAGGCATCCTTAAACTGGTCTTTTGATTTCATGAAGACGACGACTGCTGCTTTAGAGTAGTCATCTATGAACGTGGCGAAGTACTTGTTTCCTTGTATTGATTGGCTCTGCATGGGGCCAACAAGGTCACTGTGAATGACTTCAAGTGGTTCTTGTGCGCGTTTTGAGGAAGGTGGGAAGGGTAGACGTGTTGATTTGCCAGTTTCACAGCCATGGCACAACTTATCGTCTACTGGTGAATTGTTTATGTGGAGTCCTTTTACAGACTCCTGAGCATATCTTTTGAGCGCATCTTTGGACATATGTCCCATGCGCTGATGCCAGACGTCAAGGCTAGCTGATGCAGGTGCTTGGACTGAATTCATATGTTGTCCATCAAGCCAGTATAGGCCTGAAGCCTTGTGTCCTTCCGCTATGGTCTCTCCATTGAATCATATAGCAAAAGATGTTGAATCAAAGCTGATGATGGCGCCTTTTTCTGTTAGGGCAGGCGTTGACAGTATACGCGAATGCGTGTTTGGAAGGTGGAGCACATTAGATATTTTGAGGTTGTAGCCTCTGTTGGTTCGGATTGTGACCGTACCAGTGCCAACGCTCTTGAGTAGAGAGTTGTCACCTAGAAGCACTTCTACTCCTTCGTGAGGTGTGTAGGAGTCGTAGTCTTCAAGGTGTGGTGTGAAATGTGCTGAGGCTCCACTGTCCATCATCCATCTTGATGCTATCTGAGTGTGATTCATACTCATCATGTAAAGGGAGACCTGAGGTACCTCATGTACCTCTTCTATTTTTCCAGAGCCATTAACTATAGTAAATAGACGGCTCTTTGGTACAGGTATGCTATTGGCCGCAGCAAACCTGTTTCCCGGAAGTGAGTCCGGGGCCTCAGTCATTGAGTTCTGGGCAGCTTTCCCTCGTTGCCCAGCCCTGCCTTTCTTGGCGTTCTCCTGGTCCCGTTTGAGTTTATAGCAGTCTGGTTTTTTATGACCAGACTTTTTGCAGTAATGGCAGATTATGTCCGGAGACACAGAGCTGCCCGATGCCTGCGACGCATGATCGTGCGGAGGCGAATGTTTCTTGACGGGGGCTATCTTGTTATAAGATGCCGGGGGACCAGCGATACGGGATTCCTCATTAATGAACCTGTTAATTAGGTCCTGAGGTTGTAAGTTGGCAGGGGGGCCAGAGGCGAGGATGGTGCCTGCTATGGTGCTGTAGGAGGGAGGTAGCGCGTCTAAAAGTATGAAGGACATTTGCATGTCCGAGACGGGCATCCCTTGCTCCACAAGGGTGTTCCTCGCATCCAACATTTTCTGGAGTTGAGGTTGGAAGGGGCTACCTTCCTGAAGCTTGGTGTTGGCCAAGCCCACCCAGAGGTTGAAGGTGGCCATAGAGCCAACCTGGCCATAGAGGTGATCAAGGTGGACAAATTTGTCATGGACGCTTGGGAACAGCGCCTCTGAGACAATGCCCGAAAGAACTTCTGAAGTGACTGAGAGGTATAAGAGGCCAGTAATGACCTCTTCCTGCTTCTCCCACATGGCCAAAATGGCTAACCCTTCGTCTGTTGGACCAGTGGGTGCACCAACAACTCCTGCTGCAGGGGCAGGGTGGTGCGGAACATGGGGAGGTTGGGAGTGAGTGAGGTGCCTTCTCACTCCGTTCATTAACATGAGCGACGTGAAAGTCGCTCCCCATGTTTGCCAATTTGTTCCATCCAACTTGGAGAGGACGAGGGTAGGTGGGAAGGAGAGGTGGAAGGTGGGCGAAGCCATTT
>JAKELL010000589.1:0-22826 GCA_021524915.1 Lactarius akahatsu | reverse complement strand
CAAGTCATTCGATAGCTTCTTCGATCACATATCTCCAGCATCTGCGCAGCCTCCGCCACCCGAAGGTATGATCCGTACACTCTCGCGCAAACTCCGTGGCGATGGCAGCTGGCGTAAGCGCATAACCCTCTCGTTGTGGGGTGACAAGGGCGCCGCGCGCAAGAGTTTCGACAAGGCGCACCGTCCCCAGCTGACGATCTCCACGGAGCGCGCGGCGTCGCTGCGAGGGAAGAGCCTCCCGGAACTCGAGCACATCACCTCTCCGGGCATCTCGCGCGCCCTGCCACCGTCATACGAGCCCAAGTCCGCCTGGTCGCCCGATACGGCCCCGACGTCCACGTCCTCAACCCCGGTGCGCGCCGCAAGCCAAGCGTACCGTGAGTGCCGTGAGTGCCGGCGAGGCGGATCGAACGCGCCGAGCCCTGCAGCCGTGGCGCTGGCGCACGTCCCGTGCCGCTGCACTACGGGTACGGGTACGCGCGCGCGGCGCCGGCGCGCACGGTGTACTTCCCGCCTAGCCCGAGTGCGGCGCTCGCGCGGGTGGCGGTGCGCGTGCCTGCGCCCGCGCAGAACCCGTTCTCGACGCCGTTTGATGACGAGGCGGGGGTGGAGGATTTCTCGTTCATGCCGCTGAGCAGTGCCAAGGAGACCCAGGCCAAGTTTGTCGCGGCTGGTCGCGCGCTTTGATGACGATCGTTGAATGCCTTTGATTTTTCATGTGCTGAGGACACGCTGTACGACCCCCCACGAATACTTTCATGAACAATACTGTATCTATATTTTTAGTACTGTAGCTCTTCTTTACTCACCCGTAATACTATCGTAGTCTCAGTACTCCTAACCTGTATTGTTTCCCCAGACATATAGCAGACTGGATAGCTAGCGAACGGGTAATTGCGAACCGCCCACGGTGCTCGCCTTCCCTTGCATCTTCCGTTTTCTATCCCTGAACGGCCTGGATCTCGAATGATCTTTGGCTTCCCCGAGATCGTGTTGCCATTCTCGGGCATCTTGGTATGATAGGCAAAATCAACCCCCACTCCCTGTTATAAGGGTCGTACTGTATATGTTGTTACAAGCACCACAAATGCAACATTCCTCACTGGCTAGTAATCCATTGAAACATTTTCGGCAGGTTTTTCCAAAGATTTTTGACAGGGTACAGTGATAGCGTTGATTATATATAGCATCATTGGGTGGAGCTTGGTTACCCTTCTAATGCGCAGTAGTCACCCGGATGTCTTACGGGAGGTTCTCTTGTTCACTCAGCCTCGCGCCCGGCGGTTCATCACCATTGCCTTGCCACCAGTGTGACCATGATCATGACTGACTTCCGCCGGAATCTGATGAACGCAAAAGTGATATTTGTGCCACTACGAACATGGGATTAATGAGAGTAGGTACCTTGGGGGGCCGTAGTAACATAGGCGTCACGTCGGGACATCGTAAAAGCTACCCAGTCTCGTGCGGGAGTTGAGCTTATCGTCAATAAAACCACCATCTGGTGCACCTCCGATCTGCACCTGGGTCTCGCGCCAGTTCTGAGACATACCAGGGGATGGAATCGTGGTTCAGGATCGGGAATTTCCATTTGTTTCCCTCTTACACGTACGATCTCGGGGGTAATCTGTCCAATATATGCCGTAGCTGTTCCTTGAGCACGTCGGGAACTGGTGCATTCGCGAACTTGAAATAAATCTCGTGGAACCGCGCCACCAGGTCAACCGGGAGATCACCAGGATCCCACTCAACGTTAGCGCGACTTGAGACAATGCCTTCTGCGAGGATGCTGAGCGTCTGTTGAAACACGTCCCCAACATCCCCTTCAGTCCCACTAGCGACCAGCGTTTCAAACTCTCCTGATGCGAGGGAAATGACGTTTACGAGATCGATGGCGCCTTCTTGGCCAAGCCAGTCCCTCACTTGCTCGCTAGTGGCACCAAGGATAGACGACAAGCAAGCCATCTCCAGAGTGAAAGCTACGATGCTGGTGTGGGTGGGTGATGTCATACTACTTGCCAACCTTTTGATGATCAACGACCCAAAACAGCGTCCTAGCAAGCGAACAGCGGGGTCTTGCTCGGTCCTGATCCGGCCAATCACATCGGGGCTTGCGGAGATGGCACGGACAAACGGCGCTAAGGGCACTTCCGAGTTTTCGGACAGATCGTATGTCCTGACACAACACCACAGCCTCTTCAGGATCACACGCAGGCAGTTTCTGCGTTGTTCTTTGGTGAGAAGTGAGGCCCCGGATAAGCACGTCTCGAGAAGTTCGTGGAGACGAGATCCGAGGGTGGGATCAGATGTTGGCTTTTCTGGCTGTTCGGCCAAAAGGGAAAGCATAGCCAAAGTCGTGTCGGGGGAAGCGCGAGAATCGAAGGATCCCGGCATGCGTGCGGCTAAGTCTTCTGATTCCTTATCATCATTAAGAGTAGTATGTGTCGAGTGAAGTGTACTCGCGTCGACCCTTGGCTGTGCTTCCATAGCGCCGAGCATTACCATCAATCGTAGGCAACGCAAGAGCCGTTCGTAATGCGCGAGGGCCTTATGCTCGAGTATCGTTCTCCACTTGGCAGGCCAATCACTTGGAGACCCCCACATATTCGGGTGGGACTGCCGCCTGATCTTCGGCAACAATCCACGGAATATCCCGTTCGCCTTGGAAATCGAAAAGAGGTTGAGCGCAGAAAGCCGGATTGGAATGTGTGTGATCCAAAACAGAGGTGTGCGGTCAAGACGAAAGCCAGGTAACTGCGTCGATACCGTGTATGTGGATGCGAAAACCGCGATGCAGCCAAGGACGGAGAAAGCAACGACTTCGTTGATGGGGAGAAGGAAGTCGATGAGACCGGCGAAGAAGAGGAAAACGGAGGTGTGAAGGAGGAAGAGGAGGGACGTTGCCTCGACTGCTTGGGACAAACAGAACTTCTCAACGCCTTCGAACATGTATGCCAGAATACGTGTCCGCCGTCGGGGTGCCCCATGGTCCTGCGCATGTTCAAGATACCTTCGGGCCCATGGCTCCCTCAATGCTGCAAGGAGCGCGCAGAACAAGCTGGAGGTTAAGCTGAGGGTCCACATCACATTGACCCTGACAATAGAGGCTGGTGGTTTGAACGGAGGAATGTTCTGCACTACGACGGGTGCTCCAGTGGAGAAGCCGACGAGCTGGGTGAGCAACGCGACCGTCTGATCGCCCGAATCGGGAGACAGTTTCTTGTAGCTTTCCGTGATGAAGACTGCGACAATGATCGATAAAAGACCGGCCTTCAACGTTTGGTTTATGCGTGGAACAAATATAGAACGAGGTTTGAGGACTCACGAATACAAGGATTCCGCCCTTGATTCCGCCCGTATCTTCGGTCCAATTTTTAGTCATCTGGTCATCCTCCTCCTTGGCCTCGGTAGGGTACATCGAGCATGGCCTGCTAGCAAGATCCCCATGGTTCTCGGCTAGAAGATATGAAGGAGGAGCTTGACAAACAAAGAGTCGACATACCGGAGGTCTGAGTTTTAGTATTGTATTCAGACCGTTTTTCGGCTGTATCGTCAACCTGACAGTCTTCGACGTCCGTCTGGGCCTCAGGATCTACACTAAGGCCGGATGGGGGCATTGTAGGTGTCGGGAATGTGATAAGTTCGGCGCAAGTAAAGGGCCCCGACTTCTTGACTAGCGTAAAGGCGAGGCTATTGTAAGGATCCTAGGAAGTCATGTGGCTTTCCAGCAGCTAATTTATCCATTTGAGCGCGAATTATCCAGAAACCTGTCAATCAAGAGAAAGTAACCCGCCACCGGTGTGGGACCTGATTTAGCCCGATAGCACAGTTCTGAATGCTGTACAGCCGAGAGTATTGCCCGTACTGCATTTATTGCGACCGTGTTGCAGCCGCATTCAATTGCTAAGAGGTCTACAGGCGCCAGACCGGTGCCAGTGGACGGAGACCCCTCAGGCTGAGTAGTCGAGGCTTCCAGGCGGACGGGGATTGACGCGACCGTTATGTCATGATGCGGTCATGATGCGGGTACAGTAGGTGTGTTCATCATTACAGCATTCCAGTAATGGAGAGCCTAAGGGAACTAGCACCCTCGTTCTTGAAACGTTTTCAGAACATGTAGGCAAGTTAGTACATTATGATGGGCCGCCAGAACCACATGAACATAAAGGGCGCCATGAGGTACGTACAAGCCACGATGTCAAGAGAGACTTGCCAGTGTCCAACATAGCCATTGGATGAGGCCTTGAGGCCTTGAGGACTATAGCCGCTGGGCTACCGAAAAATCGATTGGCGGGGGATCGCGCGATCATGCATCATGCACCGTGATTCGATCACTTTCAAGGAAGGGCCTGGACTTAGTCCTTACTACAAGGTGTTGAACTCTCACAGCCGTGTTAATCGATAGTCTAGGCCAGCCAAGGCTCAACTCATTACTACGGTACCAGTACCGTGACTGGAACTATTCGACACGTCGTCTACTCAGGCTGTAGCAAGAAGTCAAAGACGCCATCGCCGGCCCTGCACTCAGCATCGCATCTTGCCGGCGTGACAACTTTGACCATAATTGGCTTCCGCCGGAATCTGACGGGAGTAAAAGGGATATCTATGAGATTGGGTACACCTCGGGGTGTGTTTGTAGTAACATACAGGAAAAGGCGACACATCAGGATCAGGGTCAAGATTAGAACATCACAGAACATTATACAAAGTTAGTCTCGTGTGGGAGTCAAGTTGCAACCGTCAACAAAGCCTGGTGCACCTCCAATCCGCACCCGGATTTCGTGCCGTTTCTGGGACAAACCAGAGAATGGAATTGTCTCCGAATCCGGTTCAGGACCAGGAATCTTCATTTTTGCCTCTCCTACGTACGAGATCGGGGGCAATCTGTCCGATATGTACCGTAGCCGTTCCTTGAGCACGTCGGGAATTTGTGCATTCGCGAACTTGGAATATATCTCGTGGAACCGCGCCACCTGGTCGACGTCCCACTCGACGTTAGCGTCAGCGTGACTCGAGTCAATGCCTTCTGCGATGATGCCAAGTGTCTGTTGAAACATGTCCACCACATCAATCGGCACCCCTTTGGTCCCACTGGCGACCTCTCCTGACGCGAGGGAAATGACGTTTGCGAGATCGATGGCGCCTTCTTGGCCAAGCCAGTCGTTTACTTGTTCTCCAGTGGCGCTAAGGATATACGACAGACGAGCCATCTCCGCCGTAATACCTGCGAAGCTGGTACGGGTGGGTGATGTGATGTCACTCGCCAACTTTTTGGCGACCAACGCCCCAAAACAGCGTCCTACCAAACGAGCAGCGGAGTCTTGTTCGGTCCGAATCCAGCCAATCACTTCAGGGCTTGCGAAGGTAGAGCGGACATACGGGGCTAAGGGCAACTCCGAGTTCTCGGGTAGATTGTATGCCTTGCCACAATACCACAGGCTCTTCAGGCACACACGCAGGCGGTTTTTGCGTTGTTCTTCGGTGAGAATTGAGATCCCAGGTTGGCACGTCTTGAGAAGATCATATAGACGGAATCCGAGGATGGGATCAGATGTTGACTGTTCGGACAAGAGGGAAAGCATAGCCGAAGTCGCGTCGGGGGAAGCGCGAGAGTCGAAGAATCCCGGGATGCGTGAGGCAAAGTCTTCGAATTCCTTATCTTCGTCAAGAGCAGTAAGTGTCCAGTGAAGTGCACTCGCATCTACACTCGGTGAGGCTTCCATAGCGCCGAGCTCGATCCTCCACCGTAAGCCGTGCAAGAACCGTTCGTAATGCGTGCTGACTTTATCTTCGAGCATCGTTTTCCACTTGGTAGGCCAATCATTCGGAGACCTCTGCACACGCGAGTGGGACCACCGCTTGATCTCCAGCAGTAATCCATGGAATATGCCCTCGATCGTCTTGACGGTCGAAAAGAGATTGAGTGCAGAAAGCTGGAATGAAATGTATGTGATCCCAGACAGGGGTGTGCGATACGGACTGTTGAGGTGCAAGCTGGGTAATAGCGTCAAAATCGCGTATATCAATGCGAAAGTCACGACGCAGCCGATGGCGGAGAAGGCGACGGCTTTGTTGGTGTGAAAAAGGAAGTCGATGAGACCGGCGAAGAAGAGGAAAACGGAGATATGGAGGAGGAGAGGCACCGCCTCAACAGCTTGGGACAAACGGAACTTCTCAACGCCTTCGAACATGTACGCCCGAATACGCGCCCGCTTTCGAGGCGGGCCACGGCGCTGCGCATATTTCAAATACCTTCGGGCCCATTGTTGCATCAACGTTGTGAAGAGTGCGCAGGACAAGCTGAGGATCAAGCTGAGGAACCACATCACATTGACCCTGACAATAGAGGCTGGCGGCTGGAACGGAGGACTGTTCTGCACTAAGAGGGGTGCTCCGAGGGAGATGTTGGTGAGCTGGCTTGAGATCTGGGCGAGTAACGCAACCGCCTGATCGCCTGGATCGGGAGACAGTTCCTTGTAACTTTCCACGATGAATGACGCAACAGTGGCCGAAAAAAGACCAGTCTTAAACATTTTTGTCTGGGTATGGAACAAATATAGATGAGGTTTGAGGACTCACGAATACCAGGATTCCTTCCGCATCTCCCTTCCAATTTTCAGTCATCTGGACATCGTCCTTCTTGGCCTCGGTAAGGTACATCGACCACATCTTGCCAGAAGGATCCCCATAGTTCTCGGCTAGAAGACAGATGGGGGGAGGGCATCGTCAAACAATGGGCCGACATACCGGAGGTCTGGGTTGTAGCATTGTATCCACGCTGTTTTTTGGCGGTATCGTCAACCTGATGGTCTTCAACGTCCGTCCGGGCCTCAGGATCCATATTGAGGTCGAGTGGGGGTATTGTAGTGTCGGGAAAGTGATAAGTTCGGCGCAAGAAAAGGGCGTCTCGACCTCTTGACTAGCGTGAAGACGAGGCTGTTTTAATGTCAAACGATCCTAGGAAACCATGTAGGCCAGCGGCTAACTGATTGTTTATCCATAAGCGGTTTCCACATATCAAATAAATCTATGTAGTGGCTTACATAACCACGAATCATCCAGTCCCAGACCTGTATCATGATGCACACGCGATCGGCATGCACCTATGGCCTGTCAATTTGCACCCAGACGTGTGTCTCGGGGTATTAATGGGTTTTTTTTTTTTTTAAAAAAAAGAGAGAACCTGTCAAGAAACGTGAACCCGGGATCATCATGTCGAGAAAACCATGCTCATACCACATTTCTGCTGCCGCGTTGTAGTCGCATTGTCAAGAGATATTGATGCGGGTGGGTGTGCCATTCGTCACCACAACATATCACTGAAGGGATGAAATTAGCGTCCTTGTTGTTGGAACGTTTTCCCAACGTGCACAAACCAGAACGTAATCACACTTATACTATATAAATGGTATAATGGTCCATGTGAGTAATTTCAAGTTTGGGGAGCTAATAGGATCTTTGGTTTGCTGAGGCTGTTGTGCACAGCTCGGACAACAACACCTAGACAGTAATGGGGTCATTCGGAATGTCACAGCGTGGGCTGGGCGGGCGGTGTCAAGCAAATAGCGCCTGGTTATCTGGACCCTCCGCTCTCTCTAACTTGTTCCTTCTATCCATTATGCCCCCTGCACAAGAAGTGGACTCGGAGCACCTGCAAACGGTCTTAAATTCGTGCGTGGTGGTCATCGACTCGTGACTTTCTTTGGTTGTGACCTCCTACCCCAGTCTAAGTCCTTCGGGAAGGGGGTGCGTTAGCCCCTTCCTTCGTGTAGCGGTCCTCACTCAAAAACCGTTCTTGTACAGCACTGAAATCATTGAATCGCACGGAAGCCTGTCCCAGCTACGTGTAGACGTGACTGGTATGTGTTGGTCCCGAACTCATTGATGTCCTGATAACCGTTTATTATCTGCATTAGTCCTCCGAGCGCACAATATTCCCGATATCAAGAGAAAATTTAGCCGGAAGAGGCAGTTCTTTGTCACTGTAACCAATCTTGTGACAACGAAGAAGACGGAAAGAGTTCAGATAGATGGAGAGACGGTGCTGTGGAACCAGAGGCTTAGCGCCTTGTAGGACTTTCCTTTTCCAATATTATTTTTCGGCTGAAAGTCCTGCTTAGCTTTCCACAACGATCTTCGCATCTTATAATATGTCTTTACGAGAAGCGGCTCATACGCCGTGATGTCGTTATCGGAACACAAGAGATACCCATACCCGTCGTGTCCCAGAGTGGTCCGTCTTTGTTTAGATTTCTTGCTCATCAAAATAACTGAACACCAGGCTCGCATGTAGACATTCCTTTTCTTCTCGGAAATGGGGACGGGAATGCTAGGCCGTCGACTCACCCGGTCGCGCTCTACTTGACAATCACTGTGTCAGCGAACATATTCTTTCCGATCGTCCCTAGCGACACCCCTGAAATACCGACCGAAGGAGGCGACCCCCCCGCTGAAGAATCTACTAAACCCTCTATCATCTCGGACTCCGGGGAGCTCATTCAACCCACCACCCCAGAGCCTCTTTCACCCTCGTCAGGTCCGATTCCCGTCGAGGCTGGCACTCTTGTGCCAGATGGCCAGGCAGAGATGTCGCCTCAGGCTACCGAGGAGGCCCTATTTGCTCTCCATCGCGCCGATGAAGCAAAGAAGCCAATTGACCGGAAGAATACATGGAAGGGGGCTGTTAGGAGAATCAAATGGGTAATGGACACTCTAAGCTCAATTGCGGAGGTGCGTGCAAATTCATTTGCCTTTCCCTGACTGAGCTGACTTTCGCTTTCAGCTGCACCCGTTTGCAAAGATGGCGTATGGCTTGGTTTCTGCCCTCCCCGAGGTGAGATTCAACTGTTGCGTTATGGTTGGAAAGAAATACTTATGCTTTGTTTCTTCGGGTACCAGACACTCCTAGAACAGTATCAACGCGACGACAATGTTCTAATACTACTTGAAGCCATGCACGACGCATTTGATTTCGCGCACCACGAAGACACTTTGAAAGCTATCAAGCCCGACTCCAAGCAGGCCCAAATTCTTACTCTCATGCTACAGGATGTCTGTACTTGCAGTGACTTTATCCAATCGTATACAAAGGATTCACAATTTTGTAAGTTGTTTTCATCTACACCATTGACCGGCGTAAACGCGTAATTTTCAGGGAAGCGGACGTTCAAAAATTTAAGCGGTGGAGCCACCAAAGAAATTGAGGACCTTTCCGCCGCCTTTGCCGTTCATCGAAGGGCTTTCTTGGATCAAGCGACCATCACTACGGAGATAACTGCGTTCCAGATTCTGGACGGAGTGGGAATAATTTCAGCCAAGGTCGACGGGATATCTACTCGCCTTGAGTGGGTGTCAAGCCAGGTTGCAGACGCCGGTACGTGGTCCTGATGGCTCGTCGGTTTTATGGGTTACCGGTCTGATAATCGTCATAGATGTTGATGCAAAAATCAGAGAAATTCCATATGGAACGGGCTCGCGATTCACACCCGACAAGGGCTGTCTCACGGGAACGCGCACGGGTTTCCTGGACTTCATTGTCAATTGGGTGAATGACCCCACCTCGGAGCGTGGTCTCGTTCTCTTCGGGCAAGCTGGCACGGGGAAGTCATCGATTGCGCATGAGATCGCACGTCGCTTCGACAAAATGCATCGCCTTACGTCATCCTTCATCTTTTTGCGGAAGGAACAAACCAAGCGGGAGGCTTATCACCTCTTCACGACTCTCGCCCGCGATCTCTCCGACCGCTATCCTTCATTCAAAACCGCACTGGGAAGGATCGTAAAGGACAACTCTTCCCTTCGAGTTGGAACCCGCGACTGTTGTACCCTGTTTCAGTCTCTTATCCTGGAACCGCTTGATGATCTGCACATTGTCGGTCCCATTCTTGTTGTGATCGACGGATTGGACGAGAGTGGGGACGTAAGTGGCGGGAACGGTTTACACACTTTTCTTGCCAAAAACCTCTCCAGACTGCCATCGAATTTCCGTGTGCTCATCACCTCGCGGCCGGAGGACGGTATCGAATCTGCGTTCACCGGAGCTCCGTCAGTCCGCATAAAATACATGGATGATCCTGAGCTGGCTGCTACAACGCATGGCGATATTCTCACCTTTATTGGGACGAGGCTCCATTCCGACGAGTTGTATACTCATTGCGATGCGCTGGCGACAAAGGCGGAAGGATTGTTTCAGTGGGCTGCTGTTGCCTGCGGATACATCCTAGAACCTCCCGATTTCTTCGATTTTAGCCGGATTAAATGCGTACAGCACCTTTTGAAACCCACGACCGATCACCATAGACCAAATCCGTTGGACGAGTTATACGAAGAGGTCCTCAAAGGATATTTCAGACACCAAGGATCGCAGCGTCTATTCCGCTCTGTCATGGGACAGCTCATTGCCGCATTTGAACCCCTTTCCATCCAATCCCTCATCGCTCTGCGTCGGCATGCCTCCTTTGGTGACGACTCTGATCCCGAATCCGTTCGTAGAATGCTCCGTCGCCTGGGCTCGTTGCTAAGTAATGTCAATTCATCCGATGAAGACCTTCCCATCATTCCTTTCCACACATCATTCCGCGATTTCCTGACAAATAAAGAGAAGAGCAGCGATTTTTACGTTGACATTCGGAATTCTCATCGTCAGTTGGCCGATTCCTGTCTCGGTTTAGTGCTCCGCGAGCTCAAGTTCAACATCTGCAATCTCGAATCATCATATCTCGCCAACAGTGATGTTCGGGACCTTAGAACGCGCATTTCTAGACACATCTCACCTGCTCTGTTATATGCCTGTCGTTTCTGGGGCGACCATTTTGGACACGTTGCCTTTGAAACTGGTCTCTTCGGCAAACTCCGCGCCTTCTTCGAGACGAAATTTCTCTTTTGGCTGGAGGTCCTTAGCTTGACAAGCAATGTGCGTCTAGCTTTGCCGGCGATATCGCTTTTGAATGCGTGGTTGGCTTCTGGTCTAGATGTGAGTATAACCGTTTATTTGATGAGGCTGGCCGATAACTAATAGCTATGATCGCATCAGGTGCCCGAAATGGAGCTAGAAAAACTCAAAGCATTCATCAATGACGCCTCTGCATTCGTCCGGTATTTCGGGATCGCCATGGCGAAGAGTGCTCCCCATGTCTACATCTCAACTTTGTCCTTTGCGCCGACACGTTCTCTTATCTCCGCACATTATTCCGGCTCGTTTCCTCGAATGTTACGCTTGGAACGAGGGCGATTGTCCCATTGGCCATCATTGGAGGTGGTGATTTCAAATGTCGGGGGTGGGGTCTATTCCATTGCACTCTCATCGGATGGCCAACGCATCGCCTCAGGCGCACACGATGGGTCAATCCGCGTGTGGAACGCAACCACTGGAGAGACGCAGGCGGGCCCTTTCACCGGACACACGCATTCGATCACGTCTGTGGCATTCTCCCCAGATGGCCATCGCATCGTCTCGAGCTCGCGCGATCGAACAATTCGCGTGTGGAATTCCACTACGGGAGAGACAGAGGCTGGCCCATTTACTGTTCCCACGGGTTCTGTCAGGTCTGTGGCATTCTCTCGAGATGGCCAGCGCATTGTCTCGGGTTCGGACGACCGAATAATTCGTGTGTGGAATGCCACTACGGGAGTGATAGAGGCAGGCCCATTCACTGGACATACGCATTCCGTCAGGTCCGTGGCATTCTCTCCAGATGGCCGGCGCGTTGTCTCAGGCTCGGAGGATCGAACAATTCGTGTTTGGAACGCCACTAGTGGAGAAACGGAGGCAGGCCCGTTTACTGGACACGCGTCTTGGGTCACGTCTGTCGCATTCTCGCCAGATGGCCGGCGCATCGTTTCAGGTTCCTTCGATCGAACGGTTCGCGTGTGGAACGCCACTACGGGAGAGGCAGAGGCAGTCCCATTCACAGGGCACACAGATTCGGTTACGTCCGTAGCATTCTCGCCCGATGGCCAGCGCATTGCGTCAGGCTCGGACGACCGAACAATTCGCGTATGGAACGCCACTACGGGATTGACAGAGGCAGGCCCATTTACTGGACACAGGGATTGGGTCTGGTCTGTGGCATTCTCGCCAGATGGCCGGCGCGTCGTTTCAGGCTCGGAGGATCGAACGATTCGCGTGTGGAACAGCATCACGGGACAGACAGAGGCAGGCTCTCTCACTGGACTTACGTCCTGGTTCAAGTCCGTGGCATTCTCGCCAGATGGTCAGCGCATCGTCTCTGGCTCGCGCGATCGAACAGTCCGTATGTGGAGCGCTACTACGGGAGGGGCAGAGGCAGACTCGTTTACCGGACACACTGACTCAGTCACGTCTGTGGCATTCTCACCAGATGGCCAACGCATCGTCTCGGGCTCGGAAGATCGAACAATTCGTGTTTGGGACGCCACTACGGCAAGAACAGAAGCACGCTCATTTACTGAACACATCGATTCAGTCACGTCTGTGGCGTTCTCGCCAGATGGCCAGCGCGTCGTCTCGGGCTCGCACGATCGATCAATCCGTGTGTGGAACGCCATTAGTGGAGAAACGGAGGCAGGCCCATTCACTGGCCACGCGTCATGGGTCACGTCTGTGGCCTTCTCACCAGATGGCCAACGCATCGTCTCGGGTTCCTTTGATCGAACGGTTCGCGTATGGAACGCCGCTACTGGAGTGACGGAGGCCGGCCCATTCACTGGGCACACGGATTCGGTCACGTCGGTGGCATTCTCGCCAGATGGCCAACGCATCGTCTCAGGTTCGGAAGACCGGACAATTCGTGTGTGGAACGCTACTACGGGAGTGACGGAGGCAGGCCCGTTTACTGGCCATGCGTCTTGGGTCAGGTCTGTGGCGTGCTCGCCAGATGGTCAACGCATCGTTTCAGGCTCGCGCGATCGAACAGTTCGTGTGTGGAATGCCAGTACGGGGGGAACAGATGCAGGCCCGTTTACTGGACACACAGATTCTGTCACGTCTGTGGCATTCTCGCCAGATGGCCGGCGCATCGTCTCAGGTTCGCATGATGGAACGATTCGCGTGTGGAACCTCACGACTGGAGAGGCAACGGCAAACCCATTTTTTACACACCTGAATTCAGTCGAGTCTGTGGCACTCTCGCCCGATGGTAAGTGCACTATCTCATCGGGACATGGACGAACTCGTATGTTCAACTTTATGACAGGGAATATGGAAACTACAAAACACGTCGATTTCACAGACCACTCCGTGATCAACGAGGAGGGATGGATATGTGGGGATGAAGGTGAACTCCTAATGTGGATCCCACCTCCTCATAGAGGATATCTTCACCGCCCAAGTAATATCTGGGTTACCGGCGAATATGAAACCCGCGTTGATCTTTCTACTTTCGTACATGGGCAGAGTTGGACTACATGTATTGCCACTTGAATAGAACCGCTACTGCAATCCGTGGGGCGCGACCATGTGATATGCTAGATAAGCTCAATGCATGCAAGTTGAATCAACTATCAACTATCAACTACAATCAAATAAAGCGAGATGTTTGTCTTCGGAGTGAGCGGAGAATGAACGCTACTTGGTGTGCTCTTGCGTCTCTATTTTGCAAGGACTCTTTCGATTTAAACGCTCACCGGCATTAGACGTCAGCTGGATTGCATGTGCATTTGATTTCCCCGTCTTGCTAAAGACGTGCGGTCTGTTTGGGTGCCCCTTTGTGAACGATTTTTGCCACATCGGACTCGGCGTTTGGATCGCTGTTTTAAATGTCCCTGTGATCTACGCCTGACTTTCTTGCGCTTTTGTATCACCTTACATTATTTGTGTCGCGTGTCGGAACTCGAAGGTCGATGCGATCTCGAGAATGCACTCACATCCCTACACGATAACATGCACATTAACGTGAACGAGAGCGCATTGGTATTATCCTCACTTTCCTCCGTGACACGGCCACCAAACTACTCACCTCTCTCCTCCCTATGGACTCGTCTCTCTTTTCGCCGACGTCCGCTGGGCCACTGAACACTGCCTCCACCCAGCCCTATACCCACCCATCCAATTCTCGCATCGGCTTCATTTTCCGAGACTCGCGGATCCCGTCACAGACCACTTGCACGCACACGCATTCATCTCTCCCGCGTCGACCGGTAGGTTGATTCCCTGGCATCGCGTATAGCATATCGACGACCTCATTGCCGAGATACGGTAAGTGGCGGCACTCCTCCACTCCCTACTAGTCTTGGCGATCATTATGAGAGCGAATCGGTATCAAACAACCGCGTCAAGTCTGGATACGCATAGACCTCGTTCCGGATGCAGGGGCGAGGGTGGGTACTGCCAACGGTCGTGAAACAACGCTCGCCTCACCTGCTATAGAGGAAGGGCAAACGTTGCGGGAACAGGAGCGGGGATAGAAGCGGGAGCAGGGGCCGACATGCGCTGACATGTCGGGGGCAGGGCCACTTCGGTTTCTGTGGCAGGGGACTCTAGATAAGACTCTAGAATTGATTCAAACTTCGTATTGCTGTCACGGTTAATGCCGCTGCTCTTATATGCTTTCCAAAATAAATTATTTGTTGATGCAAAGTGCACGCTGAACTGGCAAGGCTCCACATGGCTGTGATGAGATTGACCAGCTCATCGTACTACGAGTCTTGATTAAGGGCTAAGGCTGTTGAGGGTCCATTGAGTGTCCATCCTCACACCATACTGCCAGTGTGGTCCAATAGTCCCGATCCAATACACCTGACTGACTACATTCCGATCCAAGGCAGCATCATCTGTCACACGGAATAATGACTCATGGCCCGAATACTCGACCCTCCCATTAGCAAAGTCTATTCCCTTACCGTCCCCCCAGCCCCACCAATTCCGCCAAAAGTTCCCCATTCCTAACAATAGCCGGAATTGACCTGTTGTCCTCTTTATTGACGTACAACCCCGAGAGGAGGATATCTGCAGATGAAGCATTGGAACATCCAAACTTTTCGTATGTCCTCGCCAGCTTACATGCCACGATCGTTGCTGAGGACGTATTGTAGCGAGACCCCAGGACCCAAGAGAAAGGTATGCCGTTTCATCCCTATTACGTTACTGAAACCGTTTTCGGGTCAAGGCCCTTTTCAGTACCCCACCCGCGCCTGACCTGGCCCGAGCTGCGTGCAATAAGTTATCCATGAATTTGGAGTAACTTGGTTCATCGTCGTCTTGGTGGGTACTTCTCTTTTCTTCGGACGCACCGTTGCCAACGTGTTGTGATAATCTCGCGTGTAAATGGTGAGCATAAATCAAGAAGGCAGAAGGTACACTATAATACACGCCAAGGAATACCCAGACATTATGCAACATCATCTGCCAAGGCCGATAACGTATCGCGCATCTTCTTGAAGCGTGCTCTCGTCCGCTCCATAGCGCCGCAACGATCATAGTGCTCCTGGACCTCCTCAACAGTGAAACGGAACTCACGCGCGATATCTAAGATGCTTTGGTCCACAACGTGAAGAATCGGTCCATCTCGCTGTATAACTCCAGAAGCCGGGTGACCGCTCGTATGCTCGCTGCGACTCTCGATCAGCGATTGATATCGGTAACAAATGTGGCGGAGACTCACCCCACCTTGGCCTTTTTGCCGTTTTCTTTTGGGTCTTCGCCAGCTTTGCGCTTTCCCCACACGGGTGGTGAGTCATTGCCCACTCTGACCTCCCATTCGGCCTCCTCGTCCTCCATCTCTTCCTCAGCGGGGCTCTCCCGTACGACCACCACGCCGTCCTGAATAACGCCTAGACCCATGGAACTGCTCGCGGGAGTCTGCATTTGGTTCAGATGATGTGAGACACCGTGCAGGTGTGGATGAGCCGAGGGATGTTGATATATGTCGACCGGCACTGGTGGCACTGGTAACCCGGGATGGGGATGACCATCCTGGGCAGACAGGGAAACGTGCATCGCCATAGCCATCGGATGCGGTGGACCAGCTTGGAGAAAATCATCGTCATTGGATGGACCTGCGCCCAGACCATCTTCCCTTCGCTTCCTACTTCTCTTTGGTTTTTCTTCCGGTTTGCGAACGTAACCGTACTGGCCCTTTTCACCCAGGGAGGGCTTTTTCTGTTCGACGATGGCCTGAATCAATGTGTCTAGTCGCTGCGAGTTCTTCTTGTAGCGCTCGCGCCAAGACTGCCACGTGTGGCGTGTAACCCAGGTGTATTCTGGGTCATTTGCCTGCATCGCTCTCAGAGCAAGAAACAAGAAAACGGGAAGACGCGACATACCATATCGTAGAGTTGCTGATAGAGTCTGTTGCCGGTCCTACCACCAGTCTCCTTGTAAGGAATTTTGGCGGCGATCCAATTGCAAAGGCGCTCTTCGTCTTCTTCCGTGAATTGGGTCCTCCTACGATTGTGTGAGTTTTCGGCTTAAAAAAAATTGAAATACGCAACGTACTCTTCTCCTGGGCGTCTACCACCAGGGTTTTTATACACAAGGGGTGTATATACCACCGTTCCCTTTTCGACGCACTTTTTGACCCATAAATACGATTCGACGTATTTCCCTGGAACGCCCTGATAGTTCTTCACTAGGTGCTGAAAGATTTCGGTGTTGGGGTCTGCGAGAATCACCCGTGCCGTTTGAGCAGATGCGCTAGGGTCGCCTCCAGAGTGCTACAAAGTCAGCTGATCAGCGGGGTCTGTTTACATTACGTACACGCCGCAACGACCGACCATGATCCTCGCACTGAGTGCCGCGCGGGCGTTTATGTTAGCGATGCTTGAGTCGATGTGAAACTTGATGGCCTCTCCATTCTCCACGAAAATTTGCTTCAACAACATTCCAGCAATCTTGCACGCCTCTACGTAAGTGTATGGAACAAAGTGCCTCTCTGGCCGATCGGGGCTGTCCCAGCAGAGGATGAGGCGCTCCCCTTCGTTGGTGTGGGGCCGAATCAACACAAAACCTTGCCGCGGAACTTTGGCCTCGACACGCCCACCGAGAGCCTGTAGGACGATTTTTGATTGAGTGTGTCGAGAGGGGCGAAATGACATGGGTGTATCTCACTGTGATGGTCTCACAAAGCTCTGCCTGCAACTCGGTCGGAAGGTCTTTTTGTATGAAGAACTTGATGGCTATACCATTGCTGTCTTGAAACACAGGCTAGCGGCGATCAAATACAAATGTAGACGAAGGGAACAAGGACGGCACAGTACCATTTAGCCAGACGGGAGTAACAGAAATAAGACTCGTAATGGGGTTGGGGTAGTGTCGGAGCTAGGATAAGGTTAGGTGCAGCCACATTTGTGACTAAGCAAATTTGAACTTACCGAGTCCGTGCGCTGTAGCTCGCAGACAATCGTGACGCAATAGTGCAACCGAAGGCCTTGCTCTTGAACTTTTATACTGCTCGAAGGAGGATCCCAATTCCGCTGATCTTGCTGGGTTGATCATGACTGTCATGGAACATATCGATGGAAAGACTGCTTATGAGCAATATGGCGACCGCCGACTTGACTAGCACATTGTCGATCAGGTTGAGAAGGCCCTTGGCATCTTGCATGACAGAAATATTGTCTTTGGTGATTTCCGTTACCCAAACATCATGATCACCCAAGACCAGCGCGCTCTGCTTGTCGATTTCGATTGGTGCGGAGAGCACGAAAAGGGCGCTTACCCCATTTCGTTGAATGACAATCGCTACACACCCAACAGCATTGATTGGCACCCTGACGTCAAGAGAGGTGGTAGGATGGCGAAAGAACATGATACTTTCATGCTTAACAACATGAGACCTCAATCGGACATCACGCCGCCACCAGCCACGACTTCAAGGCGTGTGAAGAAATCGAGATCAATACTGTATTCTATACGAGTAATACTTTTCAGCGTATATTCCCATACCCTATGACTTGTCACCGAGTAATAGATTCTGCCTGAGGGGAAGAATAAATTAATAGAGAGATAACATGGAAACGCAGACGACGCAGACACGGACGCAGACGGGGATCGTTAGTGTAACTTGGAAGCAAAGACGACGTCGACCGTGACATGAAATTAATGACAGCGCAATACTACCCTGCATGTCATTTACATCACCCACACGCTAAACCGAGCCAAGTCAACTGTCGCGAGCAGCTCATCCCTCACCCCCACCCTCACGTGCCTGCTCTTGCTCCGCACGGGCTGTTGCCGCAAGCGCCTCTCTCTCACGTACTGCCTCGCTCTCCCGCGCCCAGAACATACGACGGCGTATTGGTATCGGCGCCGTCGTCCCAAGTACTTCCGCAGGCGTCGCGGGCGTCACCTTGTCGTCGAAGCGGCACCACTGCAACGGCAGGGAGGGTCCCCCAATATGAGTGAGTAGGCGTAGTAGGTGGGAAGGAAAGGTCGGGACGCATCGTGTCCTGGAAGCGCGCAAAGCTTGTGTAGTGGCCGTTGTCGATCTGGCCTTCGTGGTTTACCACTGCGAAGAGTCATACATTGCCTCCGGGCCGGGGTACCTGCTCACACGGAGAAAGAAATGAGCTGGCGGAAGTCCGGCAGTGGTCGCAAGAGGACCTACGTGCTGCTGTCGTCGAGGGCCGTTGTTGTGTATGGGGCCATGTTGATCGACGAGGGAACTCGCACGGGGGTGTCGATCTTGTACGTCTCCGTTCCGCGTTGCTCGAAGCGCTGTGCCGTCGTACGCGTCAGGGTATATCTTCGTCAAGTCAGGTGAGCCACTGCCTTTGAACTGGATGGAGAACACCGAAGGAAAACGCTTGATTGAGCCGTTTGTTCGCCTCTTGTGAGACCGCCGATCCCCTAACCGAAAGGCTCTCAGACTACGTCTTCGCAGTCAGAACGCCCCCGATATCACCGTGAATACCGGGCTGCACACCGCTTGAGATACCCAGCGAGCGTGTTCTGTCCGGGATCAAGGTCGGGTGATATGTCGAGGCAAGGATCCATAGTCTCACTCATGGAATTGCAATGCGGGCATCGTATGTCGCTTTGGAGTAGCTCGCCAAAATGTATTTTGCACAATGCAATTGCATTTCAAAAGAGTGGACCCTCAAGCGTTCGCGTGCGCCGCGTTCAGCAACGGGGTTCAAATACCGGCCGCGACGGGGTGTACGTGGCGGAGAACAAGCGGTCGAGCTCGTAGCAGACGCAGTCCTCGTTGTTCTTGGGTTATGCTTATCTCCGAGGAAGTAGGTCCGCAATAGGTGGTTGTGCAGGAGTGTCTGGAGAGTGGCGTTCAGGAAGCACGTTTGGCCCAGATTGAGAAGACCACGTCGCCCCTGGCAGGGAAGTGCGGTGGTGTTTTCGAGCACGGCGACTCGGATGTCTTTCTCTCCGGGCTTCCAGGGTTGGTGCGACTCGCGAAGACGCTTTTCGTCTGGACCTCATGACAGTCGTTGTCGAAAAAAAAGACGAGAAAAGGTACATAGAGGTTTTGACTCTTGCTCCTCGATCTTCAGACTTGTTGATACTAGGTGTTTTCCAACCTCTGGTCATAGATTATGTCCTGACTCTTTGCAGTATACGATACTGATCTGCGTATCGACACCTGAGTATGTTCAGAAATGATACTGGGATAAATAGTAGGGGGACGCACAGGACCTGTCTTTCAGGTGCTCCGAAATATGCTCGTTTTTCCAGCAGCCAGAGAAGGCGCGTTCAAGGCATAGAAACGTGCGTGGCATTGTTAATTTGCAAGTTCCACAGAGACGCTACTAATATTCGTATCACGTCGTGCCACACCTTTCGCCGTTTTGCAAAACAAATAGAGCGCGTCGTGAGTCCGTTGTACCTTCCATGCAACTGCGCGGCGAAACGTCTTGAGCACTGACTCGCTCTCGGCCGTATCTGGCAGTAAAGTCGATATGTGTGAACAACGAAGAGTATCTATTGTTTGTCGAAAAGGACGTCTGCTTGTTGCGGGGAACTCGTCCGGGACCTTCTGAACTGGGGGATGTCGCCGTAGGTCGCTACAGTGCTTTATTTGTAAAGGCTTTAAAGGTTTGTTCTCGGAAATTATACTTGACTAAGAACAAAACTCCTTCATGAATAAGGTTCCGTCCTCAGATGTCGTCCAACCTTGACCTAGTAGAGTCGACGCGAGGTAGCGCCACGCTGTTCCCAGAACCTTCGAGAGTTAGACTCCCGACCCCATGCCCCATGTCTTCTACAATGACCCTCATCTCTGTCGATTGTGAACTGTGGTTATATTTGGCCGTATCGGGGAAAATTGAAGAGCCGGTATTTGAATGGGAAAGTTCTACCTCGGCTTCACTAAACTCTCCAGGTCGGGGAAAGAGAAGAAGTCGAGGTCGGACGATCAGGAACAGAAGGACGTTGACTGCGCCTGAGAGATTGAACATAGAGACACCAAAAAAGGTAGCCATCGAGGGCACCTTCTTGTGATTGAAATGGGACCAACGGACAACCGAGAGCGGTAGGACCACGAGGGAATACCCAAGTGGGTAGCTGGGCGACTTATGAGCAGCGTTTACGACAGAAGGGCTACGACTTACAAAAGCATCCCCAACGCAGCTCGCCTCTGTGGGTACCCGACATCGGACTCGCTGAGATGGAACTTGTACCACTTCTCAGGGTCGACCGACAAGCAGCCCTTCGTCCAGAAATAGAGTGGGATGTACATTATCACTGAGGCAAACAATGCGGCCCAAATCCAGACATATTCACCGCCCAGGCGCTCCCCGTTGTATTCGGGACCAATCCAGCACCAATACTAGTAGGGCAGTGTTAGTGGTAAGGCCTGGCAGTGAGAAAATCGGAATTGAGTACAGGCGTGGGGGTCTCAAAGTTCTTGTGGATGCCGTTGCCTATACCAACCCAGAGCGCAACGAAAAGAGATGCGAGGGCAACCATGCCAAAAGCAAAGTGACGTGCTCGAATTCCTACTTTCCACAGAGCCACTACGAATGTGTGGACGGTGATTATCTGGTCAGTTTCACGTCAGTGTCCTGAGAAGCCGACCACGGTAAGGGAAGGTACATACGAGAGTGAACAGTGCGACTCCGAGTTCACCGCTTTGTTGAATAATGCCTTGTGCCGTGCAATAAGGGCCCGCCGTGACGATCCCATCGTGGGCCCATCTAACATCAAGGATACCACCCAAAGCTTGCAAGATATCATACAAAAAAATGGAAAGCTGTCACACAACAAAAATGAGATCACGCGGGGCTGTGAAAATATTGAACGAACCATGTTAATGTCAACAGGCACCTGCAGTAACTTCCAGCCACCATTTGGGAGGGCCCTCTTGTAACGTAGAATATTTCGCTTCATTGTTCTCGTCAGACTCGACAGTTGTTGCTAAGGCGGTTGGACATACCCCGATCAAAACAAAAACGACGGCTACAGCAGCAAGACTGAGGAGGGATGCTCCTGCCGTCAGCTGTGTGTGACCCCAGTCTAACTCGTCAACGCGTTAACCCGTATGGCATATAAGATACTACTGACAGCCAAACCGATGCTCTGCCCATGCGTTAAGCACGAGATAGTGCGATGGGGGACCGTCAATAGGGATTGTTGATACTGCTGTTCATTACAGACAGTTCCATGGACACCGTCGAATGCCGACATGGTTGTAGATGGGTGCGCGTGCAAGTGAATTGCCTGGTATTAGACTGGTAAAACCTTTCGAGTTTCGGTCTGATCAAGGAGGGGCAGGGGACACGGAAAAGGGTCGTTTCTGTCCGTTTTTAAGGCAAGTTTTGGGCGCGTTAGAATCATTGAGACCCTGGCCTTGACGTGAGAGCACTTGTGAGGGAAAGACGCGCATACAACAGATATTTGGAGGGGAAGACTAAATGGGCTTGGTCGCTCAACCAAGTCGTGCGGGCTGTGTGTGTTGGGAGTGACTCGGGCAGCGACCTCAGTGGGGGCTTCAAGTTTGGCTCGGCTTGGATAGTGCGGCTTAGAGCCTGACCTAAGTCCTGATCGAGGCCTGATCGATGCATCCCTCAAATGACACTGACATCACGTTCCCCTTGAACAAATGGGGCATTTTTATCACAATATTCTCTGTGCAGCTCTAGCGGCCATCGGTGCCATTCTTGCACATGCGGGTTCGTCCCAGTCCAGCCGTCGAGTTTACTTGGCGTTGGGAGGTGCCGCTGGTGCGATCGCCGAGCTTGGAGGTCGTAGGGATCTAGGATAGCCTCGTTAGCGCATTGACACAACAGGTACACTAATTTCTACCTATTACTGTCCTTATACAGTACTGCAGCGTCCTCATTCTCAGAACGTTTCCGCAACGTGCTGGAAGTTAGGTAAGTTAGTACCGTGATAGACCGCCAGAACGTAATGATCGCACCTCTTTCGATTTTGGTGAGCTAATAGTTGTTTTTGTTTTGCTGAGGCTGTTGTGCACAGTCCAAACAACGACACCTAGACGGTCGTGGGGTGATTCGGAATGCCACAGTGTGGGCTAGGCGATGTCATGCAGATAGCGCCTGGGTACCTAGACCTTCCGCTCTCTCTAAATCGTTCCTTCTATCCTTGCTCCTATCTATTATGCCCCATGCACAAGACATGGACTTGAAGCGCCCACAAATGTCGTGCATGATAGTCATTGACTCGTGATGTAGCGAGTAATAGATGTCAACTCAAGGAGATAGAAATAACAGAGAAGAGGGGAAACTCCGAAACACACGGAAAGGCGAACGTAGACGGAGGTCGGATGTTCATCGACGTTCATCTTTGTAACTTGAGAAATAATTAGTGATCGAAGGCTACAGACGTTACGACGTATCACTGCCACACTTCACCTGGACCCTGAGTCGACCACGTGTCAGCCCTATTCGCCAGTCGGGGTTAGGCGGTCGCCAAGTCGGATAGTCGGCAGTAACCTTAC
>JAKELL010000588.1:0-22831 GCA_021524915.1 Lactarius akahatsu | reverse complement strand
TCATGTCCGTATAGTAAGAGTCCACTCCCGCGTACCGTGACACCATGTCTCCTTGGCGCGAGTTTTGTGGTTGGCTGGTTTGTACGTAGGTGGCGTCCTTCAAGCCATACGAGGTCCCCGATTTGGTATTTTGGGGTGTCCTTGTGTTTGATCCACCCCTGCTGCGCTTTGATCATCAGTTCCTGTGTCACGATCACCAGATCATGCCATCGATCTTAGAAAGATCCGTAGGAAATGTCCCGTTCTCGTTCTGCTTCTTATGTTTCACGTTCTGCTTCTCATTCTATCTGATGATTCTCCCTTCTATTCTATTCTGGAAAGTTCTACTTACAATACGATGCGTGCTGTATGATTGCGATTGATGGTGTGATCCTTACGACTAAAGAGACTGCGCGTTCCAAGAAACTATAGAAAAATACCGAAAATAGGAACCTTGTACTGTATAAAAGAGCCTGTAGGGTAGCTTTATCCCTTGTTCTAGTCTTGTCTTCCATAGCTTGCCTCTGAGAATCAGTACTATTTCCATCTCTTGTGCCCAGTCATGCGCAAGCAGTCTTACATAATGACCGAACCTCTGTATGCAACCCAGTATCGAGCCCGGGCCCTGCGCGACCTTGTTTGCGACTAACTCGGTGCCAATCCGAGCTCTAGATCGTGAAATCCTGGGCGCGCATTCTAGCTTCTCTGAAACTGCTGCACCGTAGCCCAACACTTGTGGGATGGGGGAAGGGGTTGATCCAATCAGTGCGCGGGTTGTACCATGAGGACATTAAAAGGGATTCCTTGTGGTGGACTCATTTGCCGTTGTTGTGCATGAATTCTGCCATTGGTAGGTATCATGTCCAGTCGTCTTGTCGCTCGTTGACCCAGAACCTTAGGTACTGTTCTAGCCATTGATTGGTCCGCTCTGATTGGCCGTCTGTTCTGGGGTGGTATGCCATGGAAATATTTTGTTCGATTCCCAGTATTCAGCATAGTTCGTGGGTGAATTTTGATGCGAATCTGGGGTCTCGATCGCTAATGATGCGCGCTGGCAGTCCGAATCTGGGAAGATGTGTATCACGTACAGGGCTGCAGTTCCTTCTGCGCTTATCTCCTCCAGGCATGGGATAAATACTGCTGCTTTGGAGCAGTGGTCTGTTATCGTCAGTATCGAGTCGCAGCCATTTGATTGCGGTAGTTTTCGTGAAGTCCAGTGCTATGACTTCAAACGGGGTAGCCTCCGGTTTGGGGAATGGTTGCAGAGGGGCGCGTGTTGGTTGATTGTTGACCTTGATCCGTTGACAGTTGGTGCATCCTTTGACGTAACCTTGTGCTTCCTGCCGAAGGCCTGGCCACCAGTAATATCTTTCAATCAGTTTGATGGTTTGGTTGATCCCAGGGTGTCATAGGCGAGCGTGTCATGATGGGCTTGTAAATACACCTTCGTTCATGGGTGTCCCCTGTAACCACTCTTTGTCCTTCCTTATACCACGTATTCTCGATGCATTTGAGTTTGTGTGGGTCGACCCACTTTGTGATGATATTGTTGTCCTGGGTGTACACTGGGTGCATGGGTTGCATTTCGTCCACTGTGATTTCTGGGCTCATGCGTGTCGGGTTTTCTGTGGTGTCAATGGTTGCAGCCCGGACGAATATGTGGTCAGGGAGTACCGTGACTTGTTCGTTGTCGTGTTCTCCCTGATTGTAGTCGGGCCTCTTGATAGGGCATCGGTCTTCCATTCACAGTTCCCTTGATGTGGTGAATCTCTATGTTGTATTCAGAGAGTTCCAGCACTTCCCTTGCTACCCGTCTGCTAATCTTCTGTGGGGATCTCCAGTATTGCAGGTTCATATGGTCCGAGTATACTTTGATCTTGTGTGGGGATCCCACTAAGTAGGGCCTCCAGTTCCTTAGTGCTTTGACGATGGCTAACAGCTCCAAGTCGTAGATGTTGTAGTTCCGTTTGGCTGCTGAGGGTGTTGGAGTAGTATGCAATTGGGTGTCGTTTGTTGTCCTTGTCCCGTTGGAGTAGCACTGCTCCTACTGCGTATCCTGAGGCATCGACTTCCAGTTCGAAGGGTTTGTCTAACTCTGGTGTTTTAGTACCGGTTCCTCGGTTACCAGGGTTTTGAGTTTGTCAAACGCCGCTTGTTGTTCCGTTCCCCATAGCCATTCCGTATCTTTGCATGTGAGCTTGTTGAGTGGTCGTGCGTGTGTGGCAAAATTTCGAATGAAAGCACGGTAGAAGTTGCAAAAACCTAGGAATGATTGCACCTGTTTGACGTTCTTGGGGACTGGCCAGTCACGGATTCCGGAAATTTTGATGGGGTCCATGCGAATCACCCCCTTCTTAATGATTACCCCCAGGTAATCGAGGGTGTCGGAGTGGAATGTGCATTTCTCCAGTTTGAGGTACAGGTCGTGTTGTTCTAATAGGTCCAGGATGTTGTGAACCGCTTCAGTATGGGCCTGTTCCGTGGTTGCCATTGCGACTCCAATATCATCCATGTATACACGTATGATGGTCCCTTTCTTTTCGTGATATTCAATGAGTGGTCCGAAGATGAAATTCATCATTCCTTGAAAGGTTGCTGGTGCGTTTGTCATGCTGGAGTACATTACCAATGGTTCGAAGAATCCCCGTTTAGTTTTGAACGCTGCTTTGTGTTCATCTCCTGGTTTGATCCTGATGTTCGTGTACCCCCATCTGACATCGAATTTGGAGAAGATCCATCCTCCGCTGAGGTCTGCAATTAGCTGGGGTATGAGCGGAGCGGATATTGGTTGCGTATGGTCCATGTATTGAGTTCCCTGTAATTTTGTACTGGCCATAGCTTTCCGTCCTTCTTTTTGACAAAAAGAATGGGGCTGCGTACTGAGACTTAGACGGTCAAATGTATCCTTTGGCCAGCTGTTCATCCAAGAACTCCTCCAAGGCCTTATCCTCCATTTGATTGAGCAGGTAGACCTTGCAGTTAATGTGATCTGGAGCGTTTGGTTTAAGATCGATGGCATGGTCCCATGGCCTAGGAGGTGGGAATTGGTAGGATTCTTCCTTGCTGAATACTTTTGTGTGTCTCTTGTATTCTTTGGGTAGTTCCTTTGTTTCTGTTGATTGTGCCAAGATTGCTAATTCCGTTGCCATTGTTCGTCCGTATATTGGGTGCATTTCCTCCTCCAGTTCTCTGAAGGCCTGTTCTTGTTCTTCGTCTTGTATTCTTGTGACGATGCTTCGGATTTCGGCCTGAATAGTGGCTGGGCTCGGGGTTTTGTTGGGGTTGATGGTGCGTATGATGATTGGGTATTGTTTGGTGTCCATGGTAGCAGTGGCCCAGTGTATACATGGCTGAAATGTTGCTAGCCAGGGGTACCCCAGAATGAGGTCTTCTCCTCCTACGTTGGTGATGAGGAACTGAATGGTTCTAAGTTTCCCATCAGTTTGTATATTTAGGTCGACGCAGTGAGTGATTTTCCCTCCTTGGTTGTGCGCCCCATCTATGTTCCAGATGTTTCGGGGGTTAGGTAGTTCTTTGGTTCCTAACCCCATTTTCTTTACAAAATCTGGGTGTATGAAGTTGTGGGTGGCTCCGGAGTCCACCAGTGCTTTCTTTTCGGCCATGTAGTAGCTTGTGCGAATCGAAACTGGAACATGCATAGATCGATAGTGCGTAATGAACGACGAGTTACAATTTGAAGCCCTCACCCAGGCCGTTGGGTTCAGGCACTTTGAAAATCCTGCCTCCCCGCCATATCCCTTGTTGAAGTGCAGAACTAACAAGCGAGGTTAATAGCGAGGAGCTAATAGACAAGTTAACTTCAGAGGAGAAGGGAACTCTATTACAACTGCATACCTAATAGACAAGTTACTATGGAACGTCTATGAGCAAAGGTAGTTGGAGAAGTAAGAGAAGGGACTTACACTTCAGAGGAGAAGGGAACTCTGAAGTGTAAGGCGAAAACAGCAGTCCTTATATACAGGACGCTTAGCTAAGAATGGTCTGTGCGCACAGGTGATCCAAACACAATACAGGTGGTCTGTGCGCCAGAGGGAGAAATGCCATTGGAGGGCAGAGAACAATAGCTGCCTAAAGCAGACAATACCGGTATCTTAACAATGAGAACAATAAGAGCCATATATGACTCTAACAATAAAGATAAACAAAAGCGGTCCGTAAGAGTCCGGCCAAGTCCAAATCAGTCCGTAAGGGACAGATACCGTATTTAGTATATGGGATGACTCAATCATATCCCACGAGACATGTGACTTGAATCAGTCGCGTCTCAACATCCCTCCATGATAGAGGCAGTCCATTTTAGGTATAGGTGTTTTATATAGAACCAGAGTCGTACAGAAGTTCGGGATTGAGGTTGGAATCTTTGTGCAGATAATGTTCAATCCGAAGCGGTTTTACACCCACTTCATGATAGTCCTGTGAAGAGGACTACTTTTGAAGATTCTGTACTGAGTTGGAACAAGGTCCAACTCCTTCAGGGTTCTAAGAAGGGTTTTTCATAGCTCTCATGGATTAGAGAACATGATGTGTTGTACAAGATTACAGAACAATGTGACGTCCTTGTTGATAAACCAAGGATCGACGACCATTGACTGTGTACAAGTTTTCTTTTAACCCTTCTTACACCATTCCTAGATCAGTGACCATTTTGTCAAAGGGTTCTTTGGGCAGTGACTTAGTAAGTCCATCTGCAACCATTTCCCCCTGTAGGAGTACAATCAGGTCTATGACCTTATTTTCTACGTACTCCCTGACTACATGGTGTTTGATCAGGATATGTTTGGACCGCCTTCCTGGGACAGGGTTTAATGCTAAGTCTACAGCACCCTTGTTGTCACAGTGTAGGGGAATGGGGAGGTGACCTCATACCCTAGTTCCCTAGGAAGGTAGTGTACCACTGAGCTTGGTTAGAGGCCTCAGCGAGGCTCCATGTACTCTGCTTCTGTGGTAGACTGGGCTATGGTCTTCTGCTTTCTGGTACACCATGAAATGGCTCCATTAGCAAGCAAGAAGACGTAGCCAGAGGTGGAGTGCTTTTCTTCCTGATCTCCCCAGGAAGAGTCGCAGTAAGCCATGAAGGCCTGCTCCATCAGCGTCAGTCCCTCCAGCATAGCGTATCCTGTAGTCCTTTGTTGTGTTTAGGTAGGCTAGGACATACTTGGATAGGCGTAGATGCTGAGGTGAGGGATTGGAAGCAAATTGGCTAAGGCGCGCAACAGCGAAGGATATGTCAGGTCTGCTTCCTATCTGCGCATACAGCAGAGACCCAATTAGTCTGTTGATACTTCTGATTTCAGAAGTAGAGGCCTGATCTTCAAATTTGATCAAGTGTGCCTCAGCGCCAGAGGGAAGAGGGGTATATACTGGGTTGGAATCTAACATTCCAAATGCTCAATCACATCGTGGATGTAATCTGATTGGTTGATCTCCATAGTGCGGGTTTGCACAATCTCTGGTGATGTTAACACCAAGATATGATTGGATTTCACCAAGATCAGTCATCTCATATCGGTCTGATAGAGAGACTTTCAGATCATTGATCTTTGACAGAGAGCTCCCGAGTATGGTGATGTCATCTACATATAAGATCACAAATAATGTGTCACCCCCCTCTTGAAGATGATACACATATACTCCTGCATCAGAGTACGTCCGCGTAAAGCCTAGGTCACAAAGGACCCCATGGAATTGCACATTCCATGCGCGGGAGGCTTGTTTCAGGCCATAAAGGGCCTTCTGTAACCGGCACACAAGGTGCTCGGAGCCAGCTGTGACGAAACCAATTGGTTGCTCCATATAGATTTCCTCCTCCAGTTCCCCATGAAGGAATGCCGATTTGACATCCATCTGGTGAATGTGCCAGTCTTCAAGTGTAGCCAACGCAAAGAAGGAGTCGCAAAGGACTCGAAGCGGCAACTGGGGGGAGAAAGTTTCGTCAAAGTCCACCCCCTCTAGTGGGTGAACCCTTTTGCCACTAGCCTAGCACAAAGCGTCCATCTGCTTTCTTTTAAACACCCATTTGCATTTAACCACCTTCCTTCCAGCAGGAAGAGGTTCTAATCTCCAAGACATCAAGCTTGTCGAGAGCATCCAGTTCATACTGGCATGCTTCAAGCCAATCGACAGCTTGGTCAGACTCCATGGCCTGCTTAAAAGTCTGAGGGTCCCTGTAGCCAGGTGCCTCTGCTATGTTAAGTAGGTCCATCATTCCCAGCCTACTGCTTCCTTGCACGAATCATTGTCCTCTTGGGAGATAGCGAGGGATTCGTGAATCGTACCCTAGTGCTCCGCCTTGGTCGAGCAGGGCGAAACCGGTTGTGTGTTCCTAGGAGATCTGGGAGTAGATCTGGGAGGAGACACTTCCCTATTGAAGTTAGGGGCCGGTATAGGAGCAACTACTGCAGCACGCCTTGTAGAGCGAGTGCGAGTGCGGGTGGGTGCAGTATTGGTAGGAGGAGGGGCTTGGGAAGGGGGAGTGTGATATATTGTCTGGTCTGCCGCAGCAGGTGAGGTGTTGGGGGGTGTGCTAGGCTGTTGTTGAGGTTCTGCAGGCACCTGGATAGGTGGGAGTACAAAGACTGGTGTAGGTACCGCAGGGGCAACAGCTGGTGTAGGCGGGCTAGGCACTACAAAGAAGATCTCACCGCCGGCAGCGCCTCTTTCGAGTTCACCAGACACGGGAGGGAAGGAATTTGGGAGTGACGAGCCAGGTCACTCAGGGATGGGAAAGTGCTTTCGTCAAATGTAACATCTCGTGAAGAGACGAAGCACCGGCTATGTCTATCCCAGAGTTTGTAACCCTTTGATAAGGGTTCATAGCCCACAAACACAGCTTCCTTTGCTTTAGGATCTAATTTGCGCTGGTTGTGTTCGGGTACATGATAGTAGGCTTTGCAGCCAAATACTCTAAAGTAAGAGACATCTGGGACTGTACCATCCCAGAGCTCCAGCGGAGTTTTCCACTGATTAGAACGAGTGGGAGTGCGATTATAGATTTGCACAGCAGTTTGAACTGCTTGTTCCCAAAAACCAAGGCTAAGGCCTGCATGATGAAGCATGCTAGTGCCTTTTTCCATAACCGTACGGTTAAAACGCTTGGCTCTCCCATTCTGTTGTGGAGAATGAGGCATTGTAAGAGTATGCTCAACTCCAGCTTCCAAAAGTATGTGTTTTAAGTCATTATTGACGTATTCGCCACCACGGTCCGAGTGTAGGGTTTTAATGGGCTTGTTTAGTTGTTTTTCAGCCCATGCCTTGTAGTGTAGAAAGGCTTCCTTAAACTGGTCCTTTGATTTCATGAAGACAACGACTGCTGCTTTGGAGAAGTCATCTATGAACGTGGCGAAGTACTTGTTTCCTTGTATGGATAGGCTCTGCATGGGGCCTACAAGGTCACTATGAACGACTTCAAGAGGTTCTTGTGTGTGCTTTGAGGAAGGTGGGAAGGGTAGACGTGTTGATTTGCCGGTTTCACAGCCATGGCACAACTTATCGTCTGCTGGTGAGTTATTTATATGGAGTCCTTTTACAGACTCCTGAGCATATCTCTTAAGCGCGTCTTTGGACATATGTCCCATGCGCTGGTGCCAGACATCAAGGCTAGCAGATGCAGGTGCTCGGACTGAGTTCATATGTTGTCCGTCAAGCCAATATAGACCTGAAGCCTTGTGTCCTTCCACTATGGTCTCTCCATTGAATCTTATAGCAAAAGATGTTGAGTCAAAACTGATGATGGCGCCTTTTTGTGTTAGGGCAGGTGTGGATAGTATACGTGAGTGTGTGTTGGGGAGGTGTAGCACATTTGATATTTGAGGTCATAGCCTCTGTTGGTTCGGATTGTAACCATACCAGTACCAACGCTCTTGAGTAGAGAGTTGTCACCTAGAAGCACTTCTACTCCTTCATGAGGTGTGTAGGAGTCGTAGTCTTCAAGGTGCGGGGTGAAATGTGCTGATGCTCCACTATCCATCATCCATCTTGATGCTATTTGAGAGTGATTTACTCTCATCATGTAAAGGGAGACCTGAGGTACTTCATGTACCTCCTCTATTTTGCCAGAGCCGTTAACTATTGTAAATAGGCGACTCTTTGGTACAGGTATGCTATTGGCCGCAGCAAACCTGTTTCCCGGAAGTGAGTCCGGGGCCTCAGTCATTGAGTTCTGGGCAGCTTTCCCTCGTTGCCCAGCCCTTCCTTTTTTGGTGTTCTCCTGGTCCCGTTTGAGTTTATAACAGTCTGGCTTTTTATGGCCAGACTTTTTGCAGTAGTGGCAGATTATGTCTGGAGACACAGAGCTGCCTGATGCCTGTGACGCATGATCGTGCAGAGGCGAATTTTTCTTGACGGGGGCTATCTTGTTATAAGATGCCGGGGGACCAGCGATACGAGATTCCTCATTGATGAACCTATTGATGAGGTCCTGAGGTTGTAGGTTTGCAGGGGGGCCAGAGGCGAGGATTGTGCCTGCTATGGTACTGTAGGAAGGGGGTAGCGCGTCTAGGAGTATAAAAGACATTTGCATGTCTGAGACGGGCATCCCTTGTTCCACAAGGGTGTTCCTCGAATCCAGCATTTTTTGGAGTTGAGGTTGGAAGGGGGTACCTTCCTGAAGCTTGGTGTTTGCCAAGCCCACCCAAAGATTAAAGGTGGCCATAGAGCCAACCTGGCCATAGAGGTGATCGAGGTGGACAAATTTGTCATGGACGCTTGGGAACAGCGCCTCTGAGACAATGCCCAAGAGAACTTCTGATGTGTTACGAATTCCACTCTATTGTACAACGTGTTTTGCTTCCCTTCTCACTTCGCCTCGTGTTTGCATGTACTTTTACCCATGATCCGTTCCGATTCATTCTCCGACTCTTATCTCGCACCAGCCCCATGACCGTAGGGAAGCCAGACTTATGACTCCTAGGACCCGCTGACGTCATTTGAGCCCCGCGTGCCCCCGCGGGATTCCCTTGTACTTCTTATGAACTTCCCCTTCACACTTCCTCATTAGCTCGCTGAGGCCAGTACCTCAGGATTGTGCCATGTGTTTGTACCTTACAAACATCCTGTACTAGTATATAAGTCACGCCCTACCTAGCTTGTACGGTAGACTTGACTTCTTGTGTAATACCACAATTGTCTTTGCCTCACGAACGTTTCTGACTCGCTGCTACGCTTGAGTCCTGCCTTTGCTCGCCTTTTTGCTTGAGCCCTGACTTCCCGCTACTATCCTTGTGTCCCTGGGAGACCAAGTGATACTTGTTCATCACCGAACTGAACCTTAGCCGGTTCACGCCTTGCCGATCCCGTTGACTTGTCGAAGTACACGTCGTACTTAACACCCCTGTGGTGGCGTTACATTAAGTCAAGTCTCTCACAGTGGCGACGTCCAGTCGCAGCCGAACCAAGTTCAGGCCCGAATACATTGACCGCCTTAGCTCAGACGAACTATCAGATAGAGTTAAAGGAACCGCGGTCTGGGCAGAAAACAACGGAGTCGAAGGATATTTCATCTTTGACCCCCCGACACGAGCATATTGACAGATCCATTACCTCGATGACAGACACCTCTGGTGTAACGCCACCACTGGCGTTAGTCCGACTTGGACACGAAAGGGCGTTCACGACTTAGCAGAATATCTCTTCGAGGTCACGTGACCTGATCACGGGATACACGGCGCTTACGGGCACATGATCTGAGTGTACACTAGGGCAAGTCGTGCCACTAGGTAATCCGATAATCGATGAAGACGACTTGCTCTGAAAGAAACAAGCGAAGCACGCGTAAAGGGACGAATAGAAGTGGTGAGTTGAAGAAGACCAAGATGGCGTATCTTGGTCTTATCGAACCACTATTTATACATGTATGAGGTAGCTTTAAAGCTCCTCCTAAACCCATACGACTAACAGCATAAGTAGCTTGAACCCTACTACAGCTATCCTAGGAATGAGTCATGCCCTATTGGCATGTGATTCTACTGTCCCTGCTGACTGATGCGACTGTCCATGACACATTACTACTTACGAACGGGGTCATAACCGTAGGTAAGAGTCCACTTCTCCCGTACCGCGACATCTGGGCCTTTATTGAATATTCCCCATCTGAAGGAGCGTGGTACACTACAGGACCAGTACCCCTCACCCTGAACCCCGGACCCTTAGGATCCTCTACCCCTTCGGGCATTGTTATCGACCCTCCTAGAACCCCATCTCCTAGCATATCTGTGTCAACAACCAACCTCCCCACCTTGGCATTCCCATCCTACTCGATGGCCCAACAAGGACAGGCATCCGCAAGCACCACCCTCACGAGTGGGGGAGGAATACCCAGCGGAAGTGGAGCCCCTGCCGGGGGAACTCCCACTGGCGGCGGTGGTGGTGGTGGTGGCGGTGGCGGTGGCGGTGGCGGTGGCGGAGGTGGACCGTGTTGAGCCGTAATACTTACTATAAGGCTCATTACGTAGGAATGACAGTACTGTAACGGTCCTTCCGGCCCGTTCGTTGTAACCGACTTGGTTGTTGTCATCGAACACTGATACAGCCCGAAGTCGTAACGTTTGGAGGCGTTACACGTGGTAATGAAAGACAGAGTCGGCAAGACAGCACGACTGTAGTGGGAAGAATAGAGGAAGAGGTCGCAGTGGCGGGACAGGCTCCGAGGGCACACTGAGGAGCAGAAGTACAAGCAGCACTCCAAGTTCAGCGGTAGCAACAGCACACACCGGCAGACAGCACAGTGCGGCAACTACATGACTAGGAGGCAAGTAGGATTGGGGAAGGGGGAATCCAGTATGTTCTAAAGCTGGCGTCTTAGGGACGCTCAGCTCTACTACTTATACCTGTCCAGGGAGCTTTCAAGCTCAGCCTGAACCTAATACCGAGTCATTATGAGTCATGAACCCTAATACAACCGGATCTACTAGCCAATGGCATAAGGCGCTCTTGGCACGAGTCACTGTGAGTCATTAACACGAGGCAGGGCTAGACCCATGACGTCATAACACATGTCCATCGGCAACCATACGTTACCGGTCCATAATCACAAGCCAACCCGGGCACGTGCTCATCCGGGCTCTTCTGGAACATTCTAGAAGCAGGTCACGTGCCAGGTCACGTGACGGCCAAACATCGTCTTCTTCGGCAAATGCCGGACTGCTCGCTTCATAACTTCGTTGAAGTTATGAGCTTGACGGAGCCTTCGGCAATCTCCGCTTCTCCCACGGTCACGTGCGAGGGCGCTTGAGGGAAAACGTAACAAGTACGATTAGTTATGCTATACACGTAATTCGGAGTATTTAGTCATACGGTATACGTACAGAATCCCCTTAAGGGATTATTCCGAGTCCACCAGTGATTAGACATTAGGCGACACTGAAAACGCGATATTGTGGACGCCTCTACTCATCACTTTTCCCCAAACGGACATGGGTGGACCATAGAGTATATAAATCCTACTATAGGAGCGAGTACCTATACACATCTCTCTCCACCCCACTCTGAGCTTCCTCTGCTTCACTCTAAGCCTCGTCTAAGCTCTCTATTCAGGTAAGGGTCTACCTGTACACTGCGTGCATTGCTGCGCAACAGGTTATGGGCCCTGCCATAAGTCGCTTTGCGCCTTCATTGGCTGCAACGACGGTGGGTTACCTTTAGTACCTGCAGTGGGGTTGTCGCCTTCATTGGCAGACATTAGTCTCCTCCACTATGGGGAGACTATGACAGTATGTCGCCTTTAATGGCAGACATTAGTCTCCTTATAAGGGGAGACTATGCCGGTTTATTTTTCTGTTATTAGTCGCATACGGTGCTGACTACTCTCTATTCAGAAACCTATTATCAAACATGTTGACTCTTACTACTCTTGTCCCCGTCCTTGACGGCAACAACTATCAAATTTGGGCTAAGCAAATGGAGGCTTTCTTGAAGTCTTCTGCGCTGTGGGATGTAGTGTCTGGGAGGCGTGGTGCCCCCAGCGCTGTAGATGAAGACAAGCCCACTGAAAAGGAGCTTGAAGCGTACAATGCTTGGGCTACTGATGATGATCGTGCCCTTGGCTCGATTGTGCTGCGCCTTTCGCCGGCTATTCAACGCCAGGTCGAAAAATATGCGACTTCTCGCTTGGTTTGGGATCATCTCAAGTCCCAGTATGGGGGCGTTAGTGCTGCTAACGTCTACCAGGACTTCAAGCGTGCCATGACGTTCTGTCTGGACTACGCCAAGCATCCTGGCCCCCAGATCGATGAGCTTGCAACGATTTACGACCACCTTTCTGCCAACTCTGCCAAAGTACCCGACGGCCTTCAGGCCATGATGCTTCTTTCGAAGCTACCTGCCAAATGGGAGTCATCCCTTGTCCCTATCCTCATGTCGGGCACTACGGCAAAGAAGCTTACTTTGACCGAAATCCGTACTGCAGCGGTCAATCAGTGGGAAATTGAGCGCACAAAAGGCCAGTCCTCTAACAAGGAATCGGCCAACAAGTTGTCGGCGGTCAAGCGCAAGCGTAACGACCCCGACTTCCAGCAGCAGCAGCAAGGCTCTTCGGGCCAGCAGAACAAGAAGCGCAGTAATCAACAGCAGCAGCAGCAGCAGCAGCCCCAGCAGCAGGGAGGGAACCATCGCCAGCGCAGTAAATGCGCCGGCAAGAAGTTCAAGAAGCAACATACGCAAGGGCATACGCACATTGCTGACGTTGCAGCGCTCCCAGCGCCAACCTCTATGACCATTGCGCATATCTCGCCTTCTGGGCTCGAGCAGCACATCTCCTCCGCTCCTCCTGCGAAGAAGCGCGTACCAGGACATTATAAGTCCCTTAACAAGGCTCTGGACGTCACCCAGGCCTTAGAAACTCCTGGTACAGTACAGACAGTAAAGACGCTTGAGCAACGTCTTGGGCAGATGGTCGCGGATTCCCCGTGGACCAAGAACCCGAACACCTTCGCAGAGGACTGGGAAATGTCAGATGAGGATGAGGACCTCCCTACAGGCTGCAGTGCGCCCATTAATTCGCCTCCAGATACTCCTAAACTGACCTTGACCCCTTTAGTCTCGCCTGCTGAACAAGAGGCGCGCAAAGACAAGGGCAAGGAGCCCATTCGCACGGTTGAGCCTATCGAAGAATGCCCAGATAGTCCTACTGCGGTTGAAATAACCAAAATGTGGGAAGGCTTTCATAAGAAGGCGGCAGTACGTGCCCCCTCCCCGGATATTTCTCTGGACTGGGGAAGTGAAGCGAACGATGACGATGACCATGACGTCTACGACAACCTCGCTGATGCAGTAGGACAAGATGACTTCAACCCCTACGAGGATGGGTTAGTAACTTTCCCTCCTCTAATAAGCAAATCTGACCACTCTACAGTGCTACTGGATATGACGCCGACTGGCGCTTCTAAAAATTGTAGTTACAGTGCACTTGTAAATAAAGTTGTAAATAGCGCTAATCTATGCGCTCATGGTCTTGATTTCGCTTTATGCTCGAAATGTAAGGGAAAGAAGAGTCAAACAGAGCGAGAACCTACTTGGTTACTTGACTCTGGTGCGTCAGCACACTTTACAAACAATAAACTGGACTTTATAAGTTATACCCCCCTTTCACAAAAGCTTATGGTAAAGACGGCAGCCCATGCTCTTTATATACAAGGCAAAGGCTCAGTCTTATTAAAGCATTCTGTGGAACATAATGGCATTAAAACAGAGCAGTATTACACGCATATATCCTGTCTTTCACATACCACAGATGACAACTAAGCTATTGTCTATGGGGGAGTTTCTTCAACAGGGATTGCGCGTTCATGGGGATTCGCAGCATATATCTCTATTCTATAAGGGCAGTACGACTGCCCATATTACAAACAAAACCCCTAGCAGATGGTCAGACACTTTACTGGCTTGATGCCGAAGTCACGCAAGTAAAAAATGTACATGAAGCCCATAGTACAATCTATACTGCTGACTACGACATTTGGCATAGACGTCTAGGACACCCTTCGAAGGAAGTACTACGTCGTGCCAAGGATCACACTAAGGGATTCCCTAAGGACCTTAAATATCCTTCTGAGACACCCATATGTCCTGGTTGCGCTCAAGGGAAAATGCCTGCTTCAACGCATAAACCCTCTGAGACGCGTGCTAAGAAGCCTTTTGAAAAGATTCATTCCGATCTTAAGAGCTTCCCAGTTGACTCGTACCACAAATATAAATACTTCATTAGTTTCTTTGACGACTTTTCCTCCTATGCGTGGGTCGTGCTATTACGCACCAAAGCACAGGCCATCAATGCGTTAAGGCAGTTTGTTGCCATGGTCAAAAATCAGCATAACGCCACCATTAAACAGTGGATGTCTGACGCTGGAGGAGAATACAAGTCTGACGAGTTTACTAAGGTACTGAAAGATATGGGCATTACTATCCTACAAAGTGCACCGCATACTCCCCAACAAAATGGTCGTGCTGAACGCTTTATGTGTACTTGTATGGATAAGGCTCAGGCTATGCGCCTTGAAGCCTGTCTCCCTCAATCCTGGTGGGAATTTGCGGTCCTACATGCAGTACATTGCTATAATAGGACTCCAATAAGTCGCCTTAATTGGCAGACACCCTATATGAGCTTGCATGGTGAAGCACCTAGTCTTTCACACTTACGAGTGTTTGGATGTGGCGCATATGTGCACATACCAGAAGATCGCAGATCGAACAAACTTGACCCCAAAAGCGAACAAATGATCTATATTGGTCATACTGAGGGCATAAAAGCATATAGATTCATGCGGATCAAAAACAACACAGTGTTCACCAGCACTACTGCATTATTTGATGAGACCGTATACCCTAAGTGCGAAACACAAAGGGTGCGGGGTACAACCCGCATAAATGAGCCAGTAGAGAATCAACCTCCTATGGAGGATGAACCATCACCTACACAGCCCATTCCAAGTGGTTTTGACGATGATATGCCTACTCATCGTCCCCCTAAACAGAGGCAAAATAGGGAGGATGCGCCAGACCGCGACGGCGGATCTGTGGAACCAGAGGAACCAGAAGCGCAACAGCCTCCGCCTCCTGCGCCAGAACCAGCACTACCACGACGGTCTGCGCGCTTGAGGAAAGTACCTACTCGTCCTGGCAACGTCTATGGGGAAGACAGGCACCCCACAAACATAACTAAAGACGTTGAACGGAGTAGCAAGTGGAAAGAAATGGTTGGAAGACAGCCTGGTCGCTTCCAGAGCTGATAGTACACCAGGGCAAAGGCAGATTCCAGGAGGATTTCCTGAGACAAACCCTGACCCTCCACCTGCTGAGAGTGAAGCTCCGCCAGAACCCTCAGAGGATGAAGTAGATGATTTATTGTCACGCCTTGCTCAGGAAGGGGGAGTAAAATTCCTAGATCATCTGCTTGCCAAGGCAGTTCCATCTAATGATCTGGAACCACTGGACACTTCTAATATACGGGAGTGGACCTATAAAGATATAATACGCATGCCTGCAGCACAACAAAAGGAATGGAAGACTGCTTGTCGCAAGGAACTAGAGGCACTTCGCAGACGCAATGTCTTTGAGCTTGTGGAACCCCCTAAAGGGAGGAAAATAATAAAAAATAGATGGGTCTTTGATCAAAAGACTGATGGTCGCAAGAAAGCCCGGCTTGTTGCCAAAGGCTTTTCTCAGGTTGAAGGCGTTGACTATGATGAAATATTCTCACCAGTAGTGCGCTTTGAGACTGTCCGAATGATGCTCGCGCTTGCAGCGCTAGAGGATTGGCACATCACTGGACTAGATGTTAAAACTGCCTTCCTATATGGAGAGCTCGAAGAAGAGCTATACATGGAACAACCTGAGGGCTTCAAAGCTAAAGGGCATGAAAATAAAGTACTGCGACTAAAACGCGCCATTTATGGACTTAAACAAGCTGCTCTAGCATGGTGGAAAGCGCTGGATAAGTCCATGGCTGCGATGGGCTGTAAAAGGCTACTATCTGACTCAGGACTCTTTACCCATAGAGGAAAGAGTGGCGCCCTTGGCTAGACTTGCACCAGAAGGGTCCAGATGAGCTTGTGCCTGGACCGGTCTCGACTGCCTCGTGTTTGTGATGACTCGTATGTGCCTGATCGATTGTGCCTTGATTCTGATGGATTGTACACTGTTTGCGTTCTGATTGGATGGAAGCAGCGCTCATACAGCTGCGGATGCTTATCTCTGACTCATACCTTTGCGCCTTACTGCCATTGGTGGATTGTTATCTCTGACTCGACTTGTGACTCATTCCTAGGATCCGGATATTAGGGTTTCGGAGTTCCAAGCTGGGGTTCAAACCTCCTTGGACATGTATATAGGCTCTGGGCTTATGGTCGCTGAAGACCTAAGCTTGACTTCTTGGATTATACCACCCACTGTAGTGCCACCTCTGCGCTGTCTTGCCAGTTGTGTGCTGATAGCTACCTTTGGTGCCTATACATCTGTTGAATCGTCCTTAGCTGAGGGATCGCCGTGAGGCCCCTATCCATCTCCTTTCCGCTCTACTCATTAGTGATCATTGTCTATGTTGATGATGTGATCTTTATGGGATCGGACAAAGCCCTTTTAAATGAGCTTAAGAATAGGTTCATGAAGGCTTGGGAATGTCGTGACTTAGGTGATGCAAAGGAATTCTTGCGTATGCGCATTCAGCGGAAACATGGAAAGATCTTTTTAGATCAAACCGCTTACTTAGAAAAGGTGCTGCAACGCTTTGGACTTGCAGATGCGAAAGCAACTGCAACTCCACTTCCTGAAGGGTACCAACCTGTACCTAATAATTCACCAGTCAACCCAAGCGTCAGGAGCAAATACCAGCAAGTTATAGGTTCACTCCTATACATAATGCTTGGGACTCGCCCTGACATCGCCTATGCAGTTGTTAAACTATCACAATTCGCTGCAAACCCCTCAGAGGACCATTTAAACAGAGCACTCTATATCTGTCGCTATTTGCTCGGGACTTCTTCATACTCTTTGGTGTATGATGGAAGATCAAATGGAGGCTTAATTGCCTATGCAGACTCTGACTGGGCTTCAAACCCAGATAATAGGCGATCTACTACAGGTTATATGGTTAAACTGGCTAATGGGATATTCAGTTGGAATTCTAGAGCACAAAAGACAGTCGCATTATCTTCCACTGAAGCTGAATATATGTCGCTGTCGGATACTAGCAGACAATTAGTTTGGATAAAGTCACTCTTTACTGAGCTTGGCATCAAACTAAGCCCAATACCACTCTGCGGTGATAATCAGGGGTCCATCTTTATGGCCTCAAACCCTGTCCAAGAGAAGCGTATTAAACATATTGATATACGCTATCACTACATAAGAGAAGTAGTGAAGGACAAGAAAATAGAACTATTCTTTATAGATGGTTCAGAAAATCCCGCAGATATGTTTACCAAGAACCTAGGGCGTATTAAGTTCGAAAAATTCAGAAGTCAGTTAGGACTTGAGTTTTACTCGTCCAACTAAGTCACAAGGCAACAAACTTGGCCTTGAGACAAGCCTGAAAATTCCATTAATACTATGGAAGGTATATCGAGCGACGCTTGAAGACATTGTCTTCTGCATACATAGATTCTTCTCAACCAGAGAATCACAACATTTCTGCTCATTATACCAAAAAAAAAATTAACCCAATGAACTGTAATAGTTCAAAAGCTGAAATGGGATGGTGAAGAGAACTCGGTCTCAAAACCACTCTCATGGTTCCGAGATAGACTCCCTTCTAATCATGGCTAGAATATTAATTCGCCTTACACACTTGCTTAGAGCGCTTAGTAGCTGCACTTAGCAAGGGGGAGTGTTGAGCCGTAATACTTACTATAAGGCTCATTACGTAGGAATGACAGTACGATTAGTTATGCTATACACGTAATTCGGAGTATTTAGTCATACGGTATACGTACAGAATCCCCTTAAGGGATTATTCCGAGTCCACTGGTGATTAGACATTAGGCGACACTGAAAACGCGATATTGTGGACGCCTCTACTCATCACTTTTCCCCAAACGGACATGGGTGGACCATAGAGTATATAAATCCTACTATAGGAGCGAGTACCTATACACATCTCTCTCCACCCCACTCTGAGCTTCCTCTGCTTCACTCTAAGCCTCGTCTAAGCTCTCTATTCAGGTAAGGGTCTACCTGTACACTGCGTGCATTGCTGCGCAACAGACCGGCACCGGCTGGAGGACTCGCACCAACTCCTGGAGGCAATGGCCGCCTGGGAGGAAACCCCCCGCCCGAGTTTGATGGGAATTGGGAAAAAAGCAAGGCATTCTTACGTGCCTTCAAGCTATACTGTGGAATGAATCCAACAGTGGACCTGCTAGCAGTACCAGGACAACGGGCCATGGCCTTCTTATCCTATATCCGAGGGCCACTCGTCGATGACTGGGTCGACGAGCAGATGAGATGGCTTGACGACCAGATAGCGGCAGGAGTCCTACGAACCCAAAACAACCTCTGGAATGAGGTGGAAACCCGATTCTTGCAGGCATATACCGACACTGCAGAACAGACGAAGGCCCGCAAAGCCTTGCAAACAATAGCGATGAAAGGAGAAGACATCGACTCCTACATCGCTCAGTTCGAGAACCTAACCACAAAGGCCGGATATGGCCCAGATGAAGCTACGACACTAGAGTTGTTCCAAGACGGACTCCCAAACCAGTTAGTAATTCACGCCATCCATTTCCAGCATCCAGTCACGTGGGAAAACTGGAAGCGGGCCGCCCGATTACAACAAGCTGAGTACCTGGTCTTAAAGGACCGACTTGGCAAGAACCGAACCCCGCGTCAGAAGAAGGGAGGGCATAACTGCGAACAGTGGGTACAAGCCCTCAACAAGAATCGCGACCTGAACACCATGGATGTTGGACGCGCCTGAGCCTCCGTGGCTCTCACCGACACAGACCGAATCCAACTTCAGAAGGAGGGGCGCTGTTTTAGATGCCGTGCTGCAGGGCACATCTCGCGTAACTGCCCACAAAAGGGCACTCGAATTGCTACTTCCTCCACGACCACCCAACCAACTCCCATCCCTGCTCCCCCGACCATACCAGCTCCCGCCGTCACTACTGTCGCCATAAAATCTAACCGCATACTTTTGGCGGAAGAGCAGGCTGAAGCACAGATCACTGCGATGAGAGCACAACCCCCAGAAGTATGAGATCTTATGGTGGAAAAGTTGTTCGCGAAAGAGGATTTTCTCGACACTTGAACCCGACGGCCTGGGCTAAAGCACTCAATGTAAACATGTACCATAGCAGATATCGATCCATGCGAATCCCAGTACTCTTTAAATCTGCACACGCGACGGCCGAACGACAAGTGCTCCTGGATTCAGGAGCAACGGACAATTTTATCTGCACCTCACTTTTGAAACGGCTGCAGATCGGAACACGTGATGTCTCACACCCAATACGCATCTGGAATGTGGATGGAACTCACAACCAAGACGGGGCGATCACCCAATACACCGACTTAAACGTCCGTACCGGAAACGACACCAAAACACTTCATTTCCTAGTAACAAACTTGGGGAAAGATGAAGTCATACTGGGCTACCCATGGTTTTCAGCGTTTGAACCACTTGTGAAGTGGGGTGAAGCAATGCTGAATGAGGAGTTCCAACCGGTAGTCATATCCAGCCTCCAGTCATCGGACGAAGCCACGCCCGTAGAAGCATCTATACGGGCGTTGGAGACGTACCAACTCGATGAGGAGGCGTGGGAACAGATCGCAGACGATGAGCAGGAGCCATGTGTGGCACTACTACGAAAGACTACGACGGCGTTGGAACTGGCGCAACAAGAAGCAGCCAAACGAGAGGTGCGCACCTTCGAAGAGATGGTCCCACCAGAATACCGGTGGTATCGTAAGGTGTTCAGCGAGGAAGCGTCGCATCGCTTCCCACCAAAACGACCATGGGACCACGCCATCGACCTAACACCTAATGCGCCCGCATCAATGGACTGTAAAGTGTATCCACTGACGCAAGAGGAGGACAAAGCCCTAGACGTATTTCTCGCCGAACAATTGGAAAGAGGATACATCCGACCATCGAAGTCCCCATACGTGTCACCATTTTTCTTCATAAAGAAGAAAGACGGGAAGCTCAGACCCGTGCAAGATTACAGACGATTGAATGAAGTCACCATCCGCAATCACTACCCATTGCCATTGATCCCTGAACTCATTGACAAAATCCGAGACGCGCGACTCTTCACTAAGCTGGATATCCGTTGGGGGTACAACAACATTCGCATAGACGAGGGACATGAGTGGAAGGCTGCCTTTAAGACAAACAAAGGAGCTTTCGAACCACTCGTAATGTACTTCGGGCTCACGAATTCCCCCGCAACATTCCAAGCGATGATGGACTTCACATTCCGAGGACCGGTGCTCACGAACGAGGTGATCGTATACATGGATGACATCCTAATTGCGACCGTCGACGACCTCACACGCCATCGAGAAAGAGTCCACCAGGTCTTAACCATCTGCGAAGAGAATGACCTATACATCAAACCAGAGAAATGCGAGTTTGAGGTACGCGAGATGGAGTACCTGGGACTTATCATCGGGCATGGGAAGCTGCGAATGGACCCTGTAAAAGTACGAGGTATTCGTGAGTGGCAACCCCCGAAGAACCTCAAAGAAGTACGCGCCTTCATCGGCTTCTGCAACTTCTACCGCCGATTTATCAAAGGGTTTTCAACACTCGCACGCCCCCTCCACGACCTTATGAAGAAGAACACCCCATGGCATTGGGGAGCGGAACAGCAGCGTGCGTTCGAATGTATCAAAGACCAGATATGCCAAGAGCCCATCCTCCTCTCCCCTGATTTGACAAAGCCATTCGAAATGGAAGTGGATGCGTCCAACGTTGCTATCGGCGCAGTCCTCAACCAATTAGGAGACGACCAAGAGCTCCATCCAGTAGCGTTCCATTCAGAATCACTATCCCAAGCTGAACGGAACTACGACATCTATGATCGAGAATTGCTTGCGGTGGTCAAAGCCCTGCGTGCCTGGCACACATACCTTGTCGGGTCCCCCCATAAAATCATCATACACACTGACCACGCCAACCTCCAGTACTGGAAAGAGCCACGAAAGATCAGTCGACGAGTGGCGTGCGAATTCCTAGAACTATCAGAATACAACTTTGTACTGAAGCACGTATCAGGAATTAGGAACGGATGAGCGGACGCCCTGTCTTGATGAGCTGATTACTTACCAAGCGACGAAGATAATAATGACATCGTTGTTCTTCCCGCGGACCGCTTCATCCGAGCTACCGAAATGTCAATGCATGACATGGACATTTGGACCCAGATTGTGTAAAACCTCGACGAAACACAGGTCCTGCGATGGGTTGAGCCACACAACCTGAAAAAGCACGGAGGGCTATGGTGGAAGGGAGACGCTCTCATCGTTATCGGGGATAACGATCTTAAGCGGGGGGTAATCACCTTTTTCCATGACACACCTGCCATGGGACACCCCGGAATCGCAAACACCTATGAACTTCTGCGACGAGACTACTGGTGGCCCAACATGCGCAAAGACGTTGAGGAATACGTTAAGGGTTGTGCTACATGCCAAGCCAACAAGATCAATCCCCACCAACAGAAACCACACTTATTCCCTATCACAACCGACCCGAACGCAGAACCCTTCGAAGTCGTAGCCATGGACTTCATCACAAAGTTACCGCTGTCACAAGGATACGACTCAATACTCACTATCACCGACCACGACTGCTCCAAGGCAGCTATCTTTATCCCATGTAACGAAACAATTACAGCGGAAGGAGTGGCCCGACTATACCTTCGCCATGTCTACCCCCACTACGGCATACCCCGAAAATTGATCACTGATCGGGACCCTAGATTCACATCTGCATTTATGACACAGCTCTGCCAAGTTCTCGGAATTAGGCAGAACATCTCGCCGGCATACCACCCTCAAACAGATGGGCAGTCGGAGCAAACCAACCAATGGCTAGAACAATACCTACGCCACTGGAGCAACGTGCAACAGGATAACTGGGCAGAGGCCCTCCCTGTGGCACAATTCGCACACAACGCGTGGCCCAACGCGATGACAAAACACTCCCCTTTCTCACTCATCATGGGATGGGAGCCACATACTAATTGGGTCTCAAAACCTACAACTTCCCCATCGGTTGACCAGCGGTTGGAAGACATGGGTAACTTCTGACAACACGCACAAGATTGCATCAAACACGCCCAAGAACTCATGGCAAAACGAGGGTGTACCCGCTTCATCCCCTACCAGGAAGGGGTGCAAGTGTGGCTAGAAGGGACGAACCTTAAAATGTTTTACCCCACGGCCAAATTAGCCCCTAAACGCCACGGACCATTCCGCATCAAGAAAGCCCTCTCAGCCGTATCCTATGAGTTAGAACTCCCGAAGTCTTGGAAGATCCACCCCGTGTTCCATGCCAACCTCCTCACACCATATAAGGAGACAGAACTGCATGGGGCAAACTTCACGCGACCTCCACCTGACCTTATCGAGGGAGAAGAAGAGTTCGAAGTGGAGCAGATTCTCGGATCAAGATTCTATGGCCGAGGGCGCAAGCTCCAATTCCTGATCCAATGGAAGGGGTTCCCCGTAAGCGATAGTTCATGGGAACCACTTGAGAACGTCCGACAGGCACCTGACCTTATCGCCGACTTCTATCGGCATAACCCAACCGCCGAAGGGGCTGGACGAAAGATATAAAGAGACACCCTACGAACCCGAACCGCGCATCCCTTTCCTTCTCTTACACACCATGACA
>JAKELL010000587.1:0-22981 GCA_021524915.1 Lactarius akahatsu | reverse complement strand
GCTCGTGCAGACAGTCACCCCGACTACGTATTTAGGTTCGCCCCGCTTGTCGCTCAATGCCACGATGCTGCCAGATGGCGACCAGGACCGCAGGAGGTCGTGGCGAATGCCAAGCCCGGCTAAGCTACGACTGTGCCGGACAGCAGCGCGACGATTACGCCGGCGTGCGTGCGCGCGCTCTGCAATACTGCGACGCAACAAAGTGATACCGCGGCAAGTTTCGAGGTCGTCATTGACACGGCGAAGTCCAGTGGGTCATGAGAGTTGTCAGATATACGAGCTCGTAAACTTGACCACCGTGGGTACGGTGCAGGTCAATAGAGGCTTAGAATTACCAAACTAGGTGGGTGTCTCAGCGTATACCACAGCGAATTTATTTGTGACATTTCCTTCTGTCAACGGACTATACCAGCTATCGCCTTACTACAGTACGCCGGTCACTTTTCACGCATACTCCTTACAACTTGGCTTTCATCCACATACATTAATCGTCACATAGCTAGCTCCGTATCTGGTTGATTTGCGAAATTTAGGGGAAATAATAATAACTCTATGATAGCGCGTTTGGTAACTGTAATTCCACCATGAATGAACACAATCCAACCGACTCTTCGGTTTTTTTCGAGGAACTAAGAACCCGATTGACCAAAGAACTCAGGCAAAGGCCTGATTTCGAATTTGGACATCAATTCCGGCCTGAGGATCCATCGCCTGATGTACGACTCTCCCCTGCAGAGGGTCCCGACCTTGATCATGGCATCCCGACTCGAGATCTCAGTCGTTCTGCTCAAGAGCCGCTGTGATAGTCTACCGATACGAATCCCCTCACCGACTGGCCACACTCAAAGTCGACCAGCGACTTGGATGGTCCCCACATCAATGGATTCGACAATATACTATCAGATAACTGCCAGCTTGACCAAGAGCCGAGGCAGGCTGAGGCCACCAGTGGGGCGTCCAATGGGCGTCTCCTTGGGCGTCTCCTTCCAGCGGCAAAATTTCTACTTACCTGCCAGTGCTGAAATGATGGTCATACCTCAGACTCCCCCCCTCCTCGTTGCTGTTACCATGTCTCAGATACCTGCCTCCGCTTCCTGTTCTTCCAATTTCCAGGCCATCTTTTATGCTTCCCTCAAAGCATATGAAGAGAAGACGAAGAAAGACCTTCTCGCGCATTCGTTGACGTCCCAGTTGCAGACCTGCAATTCTCCCACAGACATCCTGGCCGTCCTTCGTACGCAAGTCCAACATTTCGAATCTACGCGCGATGATGACAAATTGACAAAATGGTTGAACCCGACCGTTAACGTCCTTTATGCGTTCTCCGCGGCGCTTGGCGAGGGCGTCGGACTAGTGGGTTCCATTAGGGCGACCTTTCTATCGTCTAATCGCATTTCTAGCTATTCTCACCTGCGAAAGTAATTTTTGCTGGTGCCGGTGTCCTCCTCTTGGTAGCTAGTGTCCTAGATTACCCTCACAGAGACTGTCCTAACACCGAACTATCCCAGGCGGCAAAGGACGTTGTTGCGAGCCGAGATGCGCTCTTCGATATCTTCGAGCGCATTGAAAGCTTCTTCAGACGGCTCGAGACATATATCGATGTTCCGACAACAGAGGCGATGCGGGATATCATCGTGACGATAATGGTCGAGGTCCTTGGAATTCTTGCGATCGTGACGAAGGAGATGAAGCAGGGACGAGCAAGTGAGTCAACCCCTTATGTCGCATGTCCCCTCGCTGATAGAAGCTCAGGGAAATACCTCAAAAAACTATTTGGAAAGACCGATATCGAGGACGCGCTGAGTAGACTGGATAAGTTGACGCAGGAGGAGGCCCGGATGGCGACTATGCAGGTCCTGAAAGTCGCTCACCATATCGACGACGGAGTAAAGACTGTCAGAGACAACGTAAAGGACGTCAATGACAAGATTAATGTGGCTATTGAGGGTACGTCAAGCACGCAGGCAGTTCACAGAAACCATCGTAAATTCTTATGCACTAGATGGCAAGGAAACAAAGGTTCTGGTGCAACAGACGGTAAACGATATGGATGAGACAAAGCGTTCGTGGTTCTTTAGCCTGCTGCTTTTGTTGAGACCGAAATGTTACTACAGGTGACCAGGTACGGCAGTACCACCGAGCGTGGCTTTCTCCGCCAGATCCGTCCACTAATCTAAATCTCGCGTGCAACGCTCAACATGAGGGGACGGCAACGTGGTTCTTCCAGGGAAGTAACTTCAAGGAATGGGAGTCCAAGTCCACCGCATCCTTGCTGTGGATCCACGGGAAACGTGCGTCCCTATGTCCCTTCGCGGCCCCCTGATCTGATCGCTTCAAATCATTATAGCGGGTTCGGGGAAGAGCATCCTTTGGTTCGTTATCCAAAATTTTAGGTTCGCCCTTGAGGAACTTACACCACCAACTAGTTCCGCGATCATCCAGAATGTCATGGTGTTACGGGAGGCTGGACTGGCCTCCATGGCCTACTTCTATTTCGATTTTAGGGATACCGATAAACAAAACCTCCAAAACTTGCTTCCTTCGCTTCTAACACAGCTCTCCGCTCGTTCCGACAGTTTTTGCAACGTCATCTCCCGCATTTATAAGGCACACGACGATGGCGCACGTAAGCCCAGCACCAGCGCGCTGATTGCGTGTCTTAAAGAGATGCTCGCGCTATCTGGCCAAGGCCCAATCTATATCATCTTGGACGCGCTAGACGAATGCCCCAATACCTCTGGAATTCCATCCGCCCGGAAGCAAGTCCTTGATCTCTTAAAGGACCTTGTTGGCCTCCGGCTTTCAAATCTTCACGTGTGTCTCACCAGCCGTCCGGAGATCGACATCCAAACCGCGCTTGAGCCCCTTGCGTTTCATTCAGTCTCGATTCACGACCAAAGTGGACAAAAAAAGGATATTGAGGACTATATAAGATCTGTCGTCTACGCGGACTCGGATACGGGGATGAGGAGATGGAGGGACAAGGATAAAGAACTAGTTATTGAGACGCTCACGGAAAGAGCCGATGGAATGTAAGCATGTTTGACGATACCGTACTGACGACGCTTACTGATCATTTCACAGGTTCCGATGGGTTTTCTGTCAACTGGAAGTGTTGCAACATTGCCTTCCACAAAGCATCCGGAGAACCCTTAACGAACTACCCAAATCCTTAGACGAGACATACGAGCGCGTGCTGAAGGAGATCGGGATGGCCAACCGGGCTCATGCTCATCGTCTGTTACAATGTCTCACAGTGGCCCTTCGGCCCCTGCGTGTTGAGGAGCTAGCAGAAATACTTACGCTTGACTTTGATGGGGCCGAAGGAGCGATACCGGAGTTGAACGAGGATTGGCGGTGGGAGGATCGGCAACGAGCTGTGCTATCCACGTGCTCCAGCTTGACCACCGTGGTCGATGATGGTCATTCCCGCGTCATTCAGTTTACGCATTTTTCAGTCAAGGAATTCTTGACATCCGATCGCCTTGCCACTTCTAAAGGAGACGCTCCGTACTTTCATATCATGCCCGAGCCTGCACACACGACTCTCACCCAGGCTTGCTTGGGGATTCTACTCCAGTTGGACGGCAGCTTCACCAATAAACAGGTCAAAGTCAGCTTTCCCTTGGCCGGATATGCTAGTCGTCATTGGGTGAAACACGCCCAGTTCGGAATGGTGTCATCACGTATATGTGATGGGATGCGGCGTCTTTTTGACTCGACTAAACCATATTTTTCTGCGTGGCTCCAGTTGCACGATATAGACGATGGCTGGACTCACTTCAGAGATTACGAGACCGCACATCGTGGATCTCCACTTTATTATGCCTCGTTGTGTGGGTTTCGTGACCTGGCAGCGCACATCATCGTCGAGCATCCCGAGCAAGTAAATGCGATGGGTGGCCATAATCACAGTCCACTGGTGGCGGCATTGCACAAGGGATACTTCGACGTAGCAGAGCTATTGCATCAGCATGGGGCAGCCGTGGATGTTACCAGCTACCGTAACCGAACTCCACTACAAGCTGCATCGGTGGAGGGACTTGCCGACATCGCGCGGTGGTTACTCGACCACGGCGCAGACGCGAATTCGCAGCAAGACGACCACTGGACTCCAATTAATTCAGCCGCAGTGAATGGACACCTAGAGGTTGTTCGGACGTTACTGGAGCACAGTGCACGCACCAACACTGCCAACGACGCAGGCCATACTCCATTGCACCAGGCGTCAAATTATGGTTACGTGGAAATCATGAGGCTATTACTCCAACAAGGAGCGGATATCAACGCACAAGATAAGGACTATTTGACGCCATTACATCTGGCATCATCTAGTGGATGGTTTGAAGTTACACGTCTACTCCTTGACCACGGCGCGAACGCACATTCCCCAAACAAGGATGGAATGACCTCGTTGCACCTAGCATCGTCCAAGGGGAGAACGGAGATCGTGCGCCTACTGCTCGACCGTGGCCTGAATACAGATGCCAAGACCAAGGACGGAAGCACCCCGTTACACATAGCGTCGTCCGAGGGGAGAACCGAGGCCGTATGCCTGTTACTCGACCGTGGCGCAAACGCAGATGCTGAGAACAAGGACAGAAGCACCCCGTTACACCTAGCGTCATACTGGGGGGAAACCGAGACCCTGCGCCTGCTGCTCGACCGTGGCACGAACGCGGATGCTAAGAACAAGGCTGGAAGCACCCCGTTACTTTTAGCATGGACAACCGAGATTATGCGCCTGTTGCTTGATTGTGGCGCGAACCCAAATGTCAACATCTGCAAGGGTGGACCCTGTCAAAGCTGTCAGGGACCGGTCGGCGACAGTCGGCAACCGGTCCCTGACAGCTTTGACAGGGTCCACTTTTGCAGATGAAGGACAAGTTTGGATGGACATTGTTGCACCTAGCGTCATACCAGGGGGAAACCGCGATCGTGCATCTGCTACTCGACCGTGGTACGAACGCGGATATTGAGAACAAGGACGGAAGCACCCCATTGCACCTGGCGTCATCCAAGAGGACAACCGAGATCGTACGCCTACTGCTTGGCCGTGGCGCGAATGTAAATGCCGAGAACAAGGACGGATGGACCCCTCTTCAGGTAGCATCAGGAGAGGGGAAGGACGAGATCGTGCAGATGTTGACAGAGCATGGTGCGCAAGTAGATAGAGCGCCATAGGTTACCTTACAGGTCTGAGCGAGTGAAACGACTAAATTGTGCACAATTTACCATTGTAGTATATTTATATGGAGTCACCGTTCCCTTCTGCGAGTATCCGTGTGGGCACACTTGGAACGATGCCGAATAGTATATAGCGTAAATCGGAACATTGTACTTTTTTTTGGATCCATTCATATCCCACCTGGTAGGCCGTAGGCCGGACACAGCACGAACAAGCTACACTAAGGGGGGAATTATAACACTAAAAAGTGCTCCCCGGCGGTAATAAGTTGCAAAACTACCAGGGAAGGTGGGTGGATAGACCATATCAGTGCCCGCCGTGCAGGTGGACTATAGTATGTTGCAAATAAGTTGATCGTGGCGTCAGACGCCGAGAGTTTCTTTTCCTGGGTGAGGCCCTTTTCCCCCAAAATCCCTTGGAGCCCCGCGTATTCCCAACTTCTCAATCGAGTTCGGGTGACATCTCAATCACTGGGCAAGGATCGGGCTTGGACATCGCTCCGCTTATCTGTAGGAAGGTTAGCAACCAGTGGAGATTTTTGGAGCGGTATAGGGCATCATAGGGTGTTCTGATGCGAGAACAAGTACTTACCGAAGCCTCTGAATGTGAACCCCTTTACGAATGTACTCATATGACAGACAATCAAGCAGACGGTAGCCGAACTCGTGACAAGTCACCGAACGTAACCTAGGAAACTCGAGCTCCACTACAGGGTTCATGGCTAACGAGGAAACCAGATGAATCTATATTCTATTCACGCGAATACTTGCACGAGGGTATCCCACAATTGCTCACGCGGTGGCGCCACAGAGGCCCCGTGCGTGCGGCGAGCCGAAGTGCGTCGTCGGTACGACGGTCCGCACATGCGCAAGCAGCGCCGCAGGCAGTGCGTATCCAAGCGTGCGCAAGACGGTCTCGTGCGTCTCAGCGTGCCTGTAGAGCTGGTACGACGCGCCGAGGAGGGCGTTCGCCTGGGGCACGGGAACGGCAGCTACGGTCAGCCAGCCGCCACCGTGCGTCGCGGATACGGATGCGGGCGGCACGCCGTGGTGCCCGAGCCAGGAATGGACGAGCGCGAGGGCATCCGGGTGCGGCGCGACGAGCGCCGCGACCTGCGCTTTGGACAGGTGCGAGCCGTATCTGCGCATGTGAGTATATGCGCGCGTGGAGCAGTGGCAGAGGACGTGCTTTGTATGTCTGGGGTCGCTGACCTCGTACAGCGCGTCGGTCAGGGCGTTCTCCCGGTGAGCGTTGAGCGCAATGTAGAGGTCGATGATAGTGCCAGAAGGTGGGGGGCCTACGCTCTCCCAGTTCGCTGGGACGGCATCCCATGTGTGCTTCACGTACACGTCGTCCCAGTTTAGTGCGAGGGACATCGAAGGACAAGGGACAGGTGGGCAAGAAGCGGAGAAATGCGGGAAATGCGGGCGGCGGACTCGGGTTACGTAAGTTTCGTTCTTATAAAGCAAAGCATCAATCAAACATCGATGCCAATCACAAGTGCATATATTTCAAGTTGGCATAAAAAAAAGGTGGAACGATAAGCTAGAAATAGAGCAGCTTATGATAAGTCTAGGGCCCAAGTGCCTCGAGTATCAGTCGAGTATAGTCTGAGTACAGTGAGAGCTCGTTCTGACTCGGAAGTCTTCGATATAATGCATACAGTGGGTGAAAGCGGGAGACGGTTCTCAATGCAAACACAGATGAATCACGGCAAGGAGAATCAAATCCATGAAACAAGATTGGGATCGTTCATGTTATGGTGTCGGTTCGAGTGCTAAGATAATGAGCTGCCTGGCGGCAAGGTATCACTGCACCAAAGAGAGATATTCAAACTGTTAGCAAGATGTCGGTCGCAATCTGCGCGTCGACAACTTCGTGACCTTCACAAGTTATATTACACGGTATCCGAAGTGCCCTTGGAACATTCCTTCAAAATGGCCGTACTACTCCCTTTCATCTAGACGGGGGAGTCACAATCGCTAGATGGACCCTGCGAAAATATATACAGTATACGAACGCCGTAGTTCCCCTGTTAGATAGTACGAGCCCTAGAGTGTCATGGAGTATCACCCTCGGTCTTGATGCCCCGCGTGATCCCTAATCGCTCCATCTCCCACACCGACCAATGGAACACCGGCAGAGGGTGTGCCTCGGTATTGAACACCCACCGGTCCAGTGGGACGAGTTCTTCATCCGTAAAGAGCAAAAATAGATATTTGAGTCTGCATGCCAGACGACCGTCAGTAGGATCCAAGAGGGGTGTGGTAAACGACATACGTCTCGGCAAGGAACCAGCTAAGTTTCAGAGATCGCGGCAATCGTGAGCACAACCCTACCATAGCATACACACAGAGCACTCCGACTCACCTCGGCATCTCATCGATTTTCGGCCCACCGACCCGTTGGACATCTTCGACGCTCGCGTATCCACCGCCCTCAACGCGCGCCTCCCGCTCCAGTGACTCAAACACCTCCCAGCCGCGCTCGCGCCACATCACGTCGCCTGTGGTGCGCCACAGCAGGTAGAAGCTCTCCACCGTCTCCGGACGCAGGAGGTAACTCTTTCCGATCGGCGTGTACTCCGGCGCGGTATCGGTGTCCCTGACCGACTCGGGGGATCGCACGCCTGGGGGATCGCCCTGGCTACCGCTCTGCTCCCACTGCTTTAGGTGAGCGAGCCACGGGTCACCGAAGGGCGAGGGGGGAGCGGGCCCTTGCGTCGAGCGCATGAGGGCCACATCTGGCGCGAGCCCCGACGGCGAGTCAGCATAGAGCACCCAGCACGTATGTGCGAACGCGCGGGCAGCCCACATGTGTCTCTGTGGGACATCGCGGAGCGTCGCAGCGCCAAGCGCCAGCGTTGCGGGGAGGAAGCAGGTCAAGTGCTCAAGTTTGTGGGAGGGTAGGAAAGTTCCATGAATATCCACAGTGGCATCGGTAACATAGAGGAGGCCGCGGTTTGGAGTTAGGTAAGTGAGATGATCGAGGATTGCATCCATCGATCGGATATCTGCACAGAATGAGTTGAACGACGCAGGAAGAAAGGCGAAAGCGCACAGAGATCACGCGCTTTAGTATCCGTGCGGCCGGTGAGGAGCCACTGTTTGAGCATATACTCATACGCGCTGTCTCCAATTGCGCCGACGGACACCGACCCTAGTACCCCATCAGCAACCAAGCTGGGTAGGTCTAAAAAAGAGCGAGACATACGACCAATCGGTACACCATCCTCTATGGACCAAAACAACGGAAACAACTCTCCCGTAGATGTGACGTTCGCCTCGTACATGATATCCATGACCCTCTCCACGGCGTCATAGTATACTTTTCGGCCCGTCAAATACGCGAGGTACTTGTATTCGAGCTGGCAAGTCACTGATTCGGCCAAACCAGCGTCCCCGGCCCAGCCTTTAGCCACCTTGCCATTCACGGTATTGACCGCGAACATCGGTAGACCCGAGGACGTGTTGAGTGCGGGCAAGAGTGCGGTCCCGAGGTCATCGGCGCGGGCGAGGAGGATGGGGTCTTGTGAGAGGGCGTACGCCGAAAGCAGTCCGCCGAGATAACGAATGACGGTCTCAAAGAATGGCGCATATTTATTCTGTTCGTTACACCGATCGCGAATACACGTCAGAACGAATCACGTGGGACTGGGGGTACGTACTGGTGACATGGTGAAGGTCACGTTAGCCACAACGGCGAGTCCGGCATCAAACTCCTCGTAGAGGCCCATGAGCCACATCGTGTCGAGCGAATCGACGATAGAAAGACCCCAGCCATTGAAGCTACGCATGACGCGGTGTCAATCAATCAACGGCAGCGGCTGCCGCGCGAGGCAGAGGACAGACGCACTTATCAACGGGGAGCTTGGCGATCGGCTTCAGCTCGTCGTGTGGTGCCGCGTGAGTGAGATAGCCCTGGTAGGCGTGCAGGAATGCGCCGCGCACGGCATCCGCCCTCTTTGCCCACGGTCCGTCATGTGCGGCCATGGGATCCGCTAGGGGGCGCTGAGCCTTGATGCGGTGACGTGGCGGGCCCATTGGGCGGTGAGGGATAGGCGGTATTTGATCTTGTGGAGCGACGAGATCGAAGAAGCCGGATGGGTCTGTGCGAGGAAGCATTGCGGCGAAGAGAAAAAGAATGAAGAGACAGAGTAAGATGATACGGACGATGGGACGGTGGAGGACGCCATAGAGAGATTGGGAGGACAACATGAAAGAGTGAAAGAAGGAGTGAACGATCCTGAATGCCAAGGAAAGTATGTGAGCGCTGTCTGTGAGAGAGTGCTATGATAGCAACCGTTATTTTGTCACATGAGCGCTGTGCACCGATCGAGGAGGTCCCGAATAACTCAAACGTCTGACCGCGGTCGATACTGTAAAGGGTCGTCAAGCGGTTCAGTTGAGACGGGCCGCCTGTTCGTCAGAGGGTTTTCTGATCTGACTGAGTTACTGTAAAGTAGGGTTACATGTACATCGGACCGCGGTCGATGACATCGGGCACTGGGAGTCCACTCCACTTACACTTCCGCCTCTCCCCGGTTGAAATAAGTCGAACCTTTCTCACTCGATGCTAGTGCACGCATGCAACGATATCATTTGCCTTCCTTGAAGTGGCTGTTGTCGCCAGCCGAGGGTGTCTACTGGTCCCCTCGTCGTATCCGTACGTATAACAGGATCTTTGGCACGCCAACAGTGCAAACGATTAGATTACAGTACTGTAAAACGTGAACCAGTAGACGGCTTGTAACGTTATATGGTGATCCACATTGACTGCCTGACCTGGATAGATAGCGGCCACTGCCGTTACCGTCCCACTGTAACAGTCTCATAGACCGAATGAGGCCCGAGGAGCAGTGGAGTGTATGCAAAACCCAAAGTATCAATTGGCCCAGAATTGGGCAAGAAAACTGTGACGCAAGAAATTTGGATGTCTGTGTCTGAACACACTCGGTGTCACTCCAATGGCCAGCTCGGGTCGAGCTCGTATCTCGCGTACCTGCCAAGAGACTGTCACACACTCGAGCCGGTTTCTCTGCAGACCCGGCCACATTCGCTAGCCTGAGTGGGCGACGACATCAAGAGGAGTCCTTAAAAGTATAATGCATACCGTAATGCTGGGTAGCGAGCACAAAACGACTTACAAGAGTCCCAAGAAGGCACGCTTACCATCCACCAGCAGCGTTGCGTTTACACGCCACTGAAACACCGCATTAGTCATTCCTGCTGATGGGCCTTCGAAGCGTCTAGATTCGAGGTATTGGACCTTTCCCTCGGCCTTCGCTTGACCACCCTCAGGCTGTCGCGAGCTGTAAACGGAGCGCGTAACACGGGATACAGAAGTGCCACGCGGACCCGAGCGAGAGAGTCGAGAGCAAGGTCGAGAGTCGAGTTTTGAGCAGCAAGTGCAGAGGAATAAAGTCGGACGGATTTCGAGAACACGAGTTGTGATACACACAGAGCGTACATTTTATACTACTCCAGTTATCATAATTTGCAAGTAGAAGTCGCAGTAAGTAACACGAGACATCAGAGAGTATATAAACGCGTCGTCAAGACGCGAGGTCAGGAGGGGAAATCGAGGCGGAAAGTCAGAACGATGAGGCATATGAATGAGGGAAAGGAATGTCCGAAGCCGAAACCGAACGCGATAAGGAGCAGTCGAGGTGGCGAGGTTGTGATCTTCGTGCTCGCATTTGATCCGAAGCTGTAACATAGATACTGTACAAGAGGAAGTCAGGTGAACAGGAAGGGGTGTCGTATTCTAGCGGCACAACGGCCGAGGTCCAAAGATTAGGGCGGGAGAGGCTCGCAAAGCAAGGCGAGACGAACTCCCTCGGGCACCGGCCCAATCCGGCCCTGCCTGCTGGCGGCTCCCCCGCAAGTCGGGCTCACAGCGCAGTTCAGCAGGGTCGTCCTCTGGTCCTCCTTAAGGGACTGTATCCACAGGGTCGGACCAACCTCTGGCCGCTCCGGAGATCTCGTCTAATCACTCTTATGACCACTTCGGCGAGACTTTGATGCGGGAGAGCGCATGGGGCGCGGAGATTTGTCTGCTGAGGGGACGACGCGCAGGGTCCGCCTTTTTGAATTAATACAAGTCCTCATTTGAGCTTGCGTCCTTTCTTTGGGATCTTTGGGTCACTAGTTAGCTTCAGGAAGCGAAGTGATGGTAGTGAAGAATCGATGCGCTTAAGCCCTTCTGCTCGCGGCGCTTCCGTCCATTCTTTTTTCAACGTCACTTTGGTATTGGTTTCGCATCGTTGCTCCACTGCGGATCTGTTGTATTTCAGAGGCTTCTCGAGAGGCTTCGGGAGGGCAGTTGCTGCGGCTGTCGTATCCTCCGCTGCGAGGTTCGCTTCCGTTTCGGCTGCTTCGTTGTCTTCTATGTTTATGTGGCCTGCGGGCTAGCGTATCATAGGGATCGTCGCTGAAGCCAATAAAATATCAACCAGATAGCGGCCTGGTCCCTGCCCAATCATATTAGGTTCGGACTTTAACCTTTCGCCAGGTGGAGGGCGTTGCGCGCCCGGCTGCGAGAGTTTGGGCGCCGAACACTGAAACCTCGGTCCCTGGCAGGGGCGTAACCGGATTACGAATAAAAGAAAGGATGTCGTCTCGACACCAGCGATGGGAAGGGACGGGCAAATGACTGGTTGCAATAACAGATTGATATTCATCTAGGACGGGAAATCACAAGACTCATAGAAGGGACTGGTTTTACCATGCACTGGGTACTCATCAAGATCCTAATTCTTGCTCGGACCGACACCTTGCTTTTCATAGTCCATCAACGTATCAACGCGTAGCATAGGGTACTCGAGTTGGTTTGAAAAGGAAGAATTGGAGTTTGCGTGTTTGAGACGGGAGAAATGGATTCGAAGCTCGACCCATTCGCATGACTAGCCTCTGCCACAGCTGTTGCAATGGATATACGTGTCTCGAAGAGGCACCCCGCAGAAACCCAGCCTTGCTTACTGATATTGGAATCTAGGATACGTATGGTCGCGTTGTACGACACACCACCCTTGCGCTCGGGATATAACGACGAACATATTACCCCTATTGACAATCAGCTGAGTTGATGTAGATCGGAATAGAAAGCACGTGCACAACGACATCGAACTCGTCCTCCTACTCCCCGATGTATGGATATATTGCCTCTGCACACGATATTTCGGCCATACGATATTTCGGCCATAACTGGGACCTCCTGCGCGGGCGTGCATGTCTCACGTCCGGTCGAGGCGGTTGCAACGGCCATATGCAGGACGATAGACTTCCAAGGGCATAGCTGCTTGGGCCCTTCACACGCTGCCGGTCAATGGCATCTTCGCGATCCTTATTATTGCGGGCGGCGTTACATCTGACCAGCAGGGTTGCATAGGCGTATCCGTAGTCGGATCTAGGTGGGGCGTGGAGGGCTATCCGGCAACTCGGCCCGCTGCTCCACTACTGGAACGGCCCGATTTTCTCTTTTCTACTCCAACCACGACCTCTTTGGCATGCTTTGCACTTCAAAAGCAATATGCAGAGTCTGGGAGATAGACACAGCAGTCCTCGTTTGAGGTGGCGGGCACGCTTTCTCACTGACCGTCGCCATAGTTCTGGACTGACAATTTATGTTTATTTGGTTGGACTACAATACATCTTCTTGCCCAGCCAACCCGAGGCTACGATTCGTCCATCACATCGTCAATTTCTTCAGCACCTGCCCCTTTGGCCTTCTTCACAGGCGGCTCTTCTCGAATTCCTGCACCTTGCTTGAGCAGCGCCATACGCGTGCGCATCTTTCCCGCAGCCTTTGCGCTGCGCTTCCCTGTGACTTGAGTCGCGGAAGCGTCGGACGGGTTGCGGATCATCGGATTGTGAGTCGCGTCGATGTTTTTCGGAAGGCTCGTGAGGGATTCGTACAACTGCAATGCGGAGATCTCGCGCTCGGTGGCTGCCAACGTTGTATCACCGGAAAAGAAAGAGGAGAGCTACTGCATGTCGGCGCACCAGGGATGACAGACGCGCCGTTTAGAGTTGACAGCAATGGCGGTGGCGGGGACACCTCGCTTGCCTGGGTGACACCGTTAATTATAAGAGTGGATCAGTGAGATTGGGACTGACCGAGTCCAGTGCAAGGCGAACCAGCCTGACATGAGAGGGCGTGTCGGGAGACGGACCCCCGGCGGCCCAATGGGCGTCCACCGACACCCACACACAGTCAGGGCTCCCAGTTAAGGGCGCAAACGTGATGACGGGGCCACACAAGTCATACGCATGCACGACGAGTGGGTCTCCCGACACCGCCGCAGGGTCGGGAGGCAACACAAACCAGAACAAGGCCGTCGCACTGGGCGGAAGGTGCTGTCAGCTGGGTTTGTAGGGGATGGAAATCCCCAGGAACGCACCCCACAGCGCTGAACACGACGGCCAGTCGCCCGCCAACCTTCAACGTGTCGATCTTCTGTACGACGAGCACTAGTGGCCGCTCTTCAATCTCCGGGGAAGCCGTGGTCGGCATTGCGTCTGCTTCGGCCGCTTCGTCTCCGCTCTCGTCATCTCCATCGTCCTCAATCCCAACCTCAACCTCGCCCTCACCCTCGACCCCGACTCCCCCGCCCTCACCGTCGTCATCGTCGTCAACTTTGGCCTTCTCTACCTCTGGTGTTGAACGCACGTCTCCATCAGCTGGCATTACCGCACCAGAAGCGGCCTTCGCCTCCCGGCGGCGCTGTCTCGCGAGCCACCTCCGGCCGGGCGGCTTGCGCTCCCCATCGCTATCGTAGCCGCGCTTGGCCTGTCTACGGCGCACGGCAATGAACGGAGGCACGGCGTCCTCGATCGCGACGTCGTATAGCCGTCTGCCTGCGCGCCAGTCCCACACCTTCAGCTCCGGGTCCCCGCCGCCGGACACGAGGACCCCGTGTGCGGTGGGTTCGCGCGGGATATGGATCGCCGAGATGAACCTACGTGGCGTTGAACTGCAGTGGAGGAAAGGCGAGTGGGGTGTGGGGATACCTTTTGTGCCCGAGGCAAAAGCTCTCAATTGTGTATCCTTGTGGGAACCGGCTCGCGCGGATGTGCTCGTCGCGGTCTGCGGTGACGATGTGTGTCTCGTCTGGGGAGAGGAGGAATGTGGTCAAGAGGGAGGTATGGCCCAGGACGAGCGTCCCGCCCGACGAGTTCTCGTGTGAGGCGAGGGTGTCGGCTTCGGTGGATGGTGCAGATGTCAGGGTGGTTGTTGGCAGGGGAGTAAGCGGGTAGCTTGCAGGACCGTAAGTAGGCAAAGAAAAAGCGCGCCGGTCAGACACACCTGAAGACGTCTCCGAACTTGTCTGCAACAACGATCGTTTGGCCTGAACGCGCAAACGCGATCTGGGTCGGCTTCTTCGGGAGCTCTCTGTGTTTTTAATTCAGTCGAGAGAGGAAGTTCTAGGAGAACAGGTTGCGCACCGCTCGCTCAGAAGCTGCAGGTTGTCGATCGCCCAGACTTTTAACAGCTTGTCATCCCCAGCTGTGGCCAAGTGAGTGCATCTGCTATCAACGGCAGCACAGCGCACAGGTCCCGCCTTCAGTACCCCATCTAGCTTCGATTCCTCAAAAGACACGGTCGAATGAAGCAGCTTTCCTGATCTGAGGGTAAGTTCAAGAAAATGTCTGCAAATGAAGTCTCTGCGGCGTACTTCGAGTCAAGAACCTGAATGTGGGGCCCAGCAGTAGCTACTGTTTTTTTTTCTCCGTGAAATATATTTGTGTGCGGGTAGGACGTCATGGCGAGTCTGAAGAATGGTCAGGGTGGTCAAACTGATCTACAAGGGCAGATATCTAATCTGATATGTTCATCTCCGGGTCGACGTGTCAACGCGCGTCAAGTTGACATCGACCCCCATTTCAACAAGACCAGCACATTCGACGAGGTCTTTAACCCGAAAATTATCTCTTTGAAGGACACCCCCTGTGACCGATGTTCTCAGACGAGATCAAAACTCTCCGAAGGCTTGGCTTCCGCCATGTCTGTCGTTCCTTTTTGCATCCGGCGTTCACATGAACTAATCCACTCCACCCATAGGTCCTCCTCCAGATCCTCAACTTTGCCTCTGTCCTAACCTCAGGTCTCATGATCTGGAAAGGCCTCGGACTTATCACGAATACAGAGTCGCCGATTGTTGTTGTCCTCAGGTGCGTGGCCCTTTCTCTCGTTTTTAGATCCGCCCATCGACGCATTCGCGTTTCGCGCACGACCCTCAGCGGTTCTATGGAACCAGCGTTCTACCGCGGAGACCTCCTTTTCCTCGTCAATCCCGCAAACAAGCGCTACGAGACGGGCGACATCACCGTCTACAGGATCCCTGGCCAGGACATCCCAATCGTGCATCGTGTTCTCGAAACGCATGATGTCGTGAAGGTTGTCAATGGGTTCGTCCCCCCATTTTCCCTTTAATAATGCGCGGAAGGCTCAGCTCTGCTCGAAGCGTTCGCGAGACCACGCCTCTCCCTGAAAACCAGTTGCTCCTCACCAAGGGGGACAATAACTACCTCGATGACGTAGAACTGTACAAGGGCCTTGACTGGTTGGAGCACAAGCACATAATTGGCAAAGTCCGCGGGTGCGTCGTCACCTCTGCGGTGAGGAGCGTCCTGTGCCTACTTAAGCCCTTTCTTTCTGGACAGATTCTTGCCGTACGTCGGATACGTGACGATTGCCCTGGTACGTGGCCGTTTATTTTCTTGCCGTGGATCCGACTCAGGGTTGCGTTGGCAGAATGACTTTCCGCAGTTGAAATATGCGCTTTTGGGCGGGCTAGGGCTGTTGGCTCTAGTGCAACGCGAATAGTTGCTCGTATTTTTTTGTCCTCCTGTGATACCATGTAAACGCAACACGCTGAGGATCACTGCCATATAGAAATCGAGTCGCTGGTGTATTGCTTGCGGGCGGCCGCCACAGCCAGGAGTAAAAGTGTTCGGTGTCAAGTTGTCACAGTGGGGGCGGTGGAAAATAGAGACAAATTGAAAGCCGGTGTAACTCCAAATGAATGGCGCTTCCCACAAAGAGGCGGCGTGTTTTGTGCATGTTTATCTCAGTGGAAGCAGCACGGTATAACTATAATATTTTATTTACAGTTTTGTTTGAACTAATAACGACGGCATTCTTCATGCTACTAACTGTACTAGTCTGCTCGGAACACATCCAGTGCACGTTCACCTACACGGCAATTTAGTGTGCAGAGCAATCTGGCACACACTGGCACGTCAGGCGTGTATGCGGCGAGTGAGTCCATCCACCAGTCGCAAGCCCCAAACCCCGTTCCGCAGATTGAATGATTTGGGGACTCGCGTGTTCTATATAAGCTGACACTGGCAATGGCGGCTCCATCAATCCCCCCATAATGTCTTCAAAGTAAGTGATTTCAGTCAGCGTCTTCATCTCTCAGGCTCTACCGCAGGAGGGTCCAAGGCGCAAAGGGGCCGTGGAGGCCTTCCCGCGGCACCTAATTTCGCTGGTGTGCCCGTCTCAGTTGCGAATGCGTTGCTACTGGATAGTTAAAGCCGCGTGCCAGGGCGGCAGGGGAACGCACACAGTAGGGCTGCAGGGAACCCTCCCGTATGGAGCACAGGGAAAGTTCTTCTCTGTTCAGACATGGGATATAGATACGAAGGCGTCCACAATATACTATATACTAGGGGAGAGCTTCCAGTGAACCACTGAGCGAAGGTCGAAAACCAAAGCTTTCCACTCAGCTGGCAAGTCTGAAATGTCGCAAAATCCGGGAAGGAAGCGGATTGGTGGAGATAACCCGATCCACCAAGTCGGGCCAGAAGCGTAATCTACAGTAGCTCCAAAAAAAAAAGCGTAATTAGCTTGGTAATTAGTGCCCTTCCCGAATTTTGCGACAAAGTCCGAGTCGACAGAAAAAGGTGGTGGGGTTGTGACATTCACCCATCTGGCTCCTGGTATTCGTAGACTCACCATATGAATGTCGCAAGGATATGCGACATGCTGTACCAGGTTCACCGGAACCGTTTGTGAAAGTAGATATCCGATAAACATGTGGAGGCGAGTCACAACATCGTATTTAACCCAACTGCGATCTGTGGCCGGACGAATAAATAAAGAATATATGTAGCCCGCCTACGCTTTGAACACAGACACGGCCTCATCATGATTGTGGAGAATATGCGACTCGCCGAGACGAGATTTTGGCTGTTTTTAATTGCGCACTCAGGTTAATCAGGATGGACCCCCTACTACTGGAGACGTTGGACGAAAAAGGACAAGAAAAAGGACCATGTTCGGGTCCAACTTCTCTTGATTCGTACTGTTTGGAAGTCCGAGTCCTCAAGGAATTCTACCGCGGCAGTCTTAAGTCACTTGACCAGAGGTGGAACAATATTTTGGTCAACTTACTGAGCAGCGTATTCAGTTAGTGGGAATGGGGGTGGGGATGGGGATGGGAAGCCTCTCGAGCAGTCTCTGAAAATCAGGCGTCCCGATGCCCGTCACCTATGGAGTCCAGTGTCAACGTCGGAAATCAGGAAACATGAGCCTGGAGAGACCCACAGGATCCCATCCAGGGACAGCGGAGAATCCACCAGTGCCGCAGCCCGGATTCGAGCCATGCGTGATGTCGTTGAAGCCCTGGCTGGCGATGCCGTATAGCCAGGGGTTAAGAAAGCCGAGAACTGGCCTGTTCTGTGAAAGCTGATAGTCATTCAGCAGAGAGATTATGCCTGCCACTACCTGTAAGTTAGCGGCTGGCTGAGTACTCGAGGAAAGATGATGCAGAGAGATGGGAGGGAGAAAGACGTACTGGCGCCGAACAGCTCGTGCCATGTATGAGCATATCCTTGTTGTTGAGGATGACCACGAAGCGTGTCGCCTGGGCAGAAACGTCGGGGAAGCCGCGGCTCGAAGCGCTGCACATATTGCAAGTAAGAATAAATCAGGATCGGTCACGTGGGCGAGCGCACTTGTAAAGGCCCGAATGCTGATTGCCGAGTTGCTGGAAGAAACCGAGCACGGCGTCGGTCTGGTAATCCGGGCGTTTAAACACATTCGAGAAGCCCCCGGAGGAGAAAGGCGCAGCAACCTCGATGCGTCCCGTCGTTCCGCCAACGCTGGTGACCCAAGGACCTGAAAATCGTGTCGCGGAGTGGTGAGTGACTGGTATATGAGCCTGTGTACTGCTTGTGAGCGGGGAAAAGCCGCACGTACATGTCGCGGGAAAGATGGGCTGGAATTCGACAACCCCGGTGCCGTCATTTTTCTTGCAATCCGCGCCGCCAACACCTGAGTCACCACTCGCGAAGATAACGCTGATGCCGCGAGCGCCGAGCTGCCCAAAAAGTTGGCACACGCTCTTCGCGTAGTCAGGCGGGAAGGTCTGCTCGTTGCCACCGTAAGACGTGCTGATCGTCTGCGGAATGTCTTCCGATCTGATCATTGTGTCGAGCCACCCGAGGAATGGCTCGTTGTCGTTCACCGGTGTGAAGCTGTCAGGGATGAATTCTTCGGCTTTACCACCAATGCTGTAGAAGACATGAGGGGTGGGCCAAGCTATTCCCTGCGTGTATTGCATGTCAAGGTTTGCCTCGAAGCCAGGCTTTTTCGGGTCATATCCACTGTTGTTGATATCAATAACCAAGAAAGTCGGGTCGTTCGCGTCGGAGCGGAATCGTCTCATGAACCTCTTTAGGTCTTTATCGCCTACGTACTGCCCGTGGAAGCCCGTAATCCCGATCCTATTCTGTTCCGTTGCTGCGGGCTGGTATGTTACAGAGTTGTACCGCGAGCGAAGGGCCGCTGGAGTGACGCGAACATCACGGGTCGACAGTGCCGCTACTGCCCTACCACGGTGTCCATGTGCTCTTTCCTGCGACGTGAGTGGCGAGCCGAAGTATGTCGTCGGCGCGACCGTCTGCACATGCGCGTGCAACGCAGTAGGGAGAGCGTAGCCGACCGTGCGGAGAATAGTCTCATTCGTCTCGGCGTATCGGTAGAGCTGGTACGACGCGCCGAGGAGTTCGTTGGCTGTCGACACGGCCACCCCGGTCACTGTCAGCCAGTTGCCGCCGTGTGACGTTGAGACATTGGAGGGGGACACGCCGTGGTGCCGAAGCCATGTCTCGACGAGCTTGAGCGTATATGGATGTGGCGCGACGAGCTTGGCGACCTGGTCCTTGGAGAGATACGCACCATATCTAGAACGTAGCAGCGTCACTTGTGTTGGCGGAGGAATGAAAAAGAGAGCGTGCTTTGGATGTTTCGGATTGCTGACCTCATGGATGGTGTCTGTGAGGGCGTGCTCGCGGTGGGGCTTTAGCGCGATGGAGAGGTCGATCGTGCTACCAACGGGTGGTCGGCCGATGCTCTCCCATTTTCCAGGTATAGTATTCCATCTGTGTTTTGTGTGCATGTGGTTCCAATTTGGCGGGAAGGGCGTAGCGACGCTATCGATGGGCCTCGCGATGACGGCGAGGGCACAGAGCACAGAGAGCCGGTGGTAATGCATAGTTGCCAGCGGCCACCGAGACGGTGCCAATGTTATGAGACGGTTCAGCGAGTTGTGCCAACTTGTGCGCCTGCGACGTGGTGTGGTGTGAGCGTCGTCAGGCGGTGTTGGAGTGGGAGTGGGTGGCGTGAGTCGAGCTAAGTTAGTGAAGAGCGGCAATTCCTGGTGGATCGATGTTTCTACCGAATCATAGTACCGAAAATAATCGACCGCGGGTTGCCAGTGTATATACGCCTAAAGACCTGCTTTACGTCAGATGATATCGCTCTGATACTGATGCCCGAGGTGCATGGGGAGTCCACATATGTGACTTTGACACTTGGGATCGATTACAGCGGGCATTTGTCATCGTGACAGACCGAGAGAAAGTACCAAGGATACTAGTAATTGGATAGTAGACATTGCGCTGTCCCCGGATGGCCCGGGCCGCCCTGATCGAGTGTGCAGGTTTTGAGGGTGCCACTGAGGGATATAATAAGGCAAGTAATAAGGTCGCATGGGCCTTGTACCGTGTGAGATCTTCTAGAGGACTCGGATTCAGTCGGTTTTGGGGGTCGTTTTTCTTTTGCATCGCTAATGCCGTGCGGCTGTGCAGCCTGATGCATGATGGGGCATGATGGGTAATATGGCCGTCGCATCACTTAACTTCGCTGGAGGGAGTGCCCTCGGTTGCGAATACGTCGCTCCTGGATAGGTAAGGCCGCGCGCCAGTGTGTCGTGCCGGGAAACGCAAGCAGTGGGGCTGCAGGGAACCCTCCCGCCGGGTATGGAGCATAGGGAATGTTCTTCTCTGTTCTGATATGGAATATAAATATGAAGGCGTCCACAATAGGCTATATACTAGGGGAGAACTACCGATGAGCGAAGGTCGAAAACCAAGAGCCTGTCCGGCGGCGAAAGAGGGAGCGGCGGTAGTCGCATGCGACCTCTTTCGTCAGGGTGGGAGAAAGAGGTGGCGTGCGACTGCAAAGGAACTCAGCCGCGTTCCCGAACGCTACTTTTGGTTGCGACAGAGAAATTAATCATTATGTAAATGAGTCACGTATGACTAAGCGTGACCACCACGAAAAGGCATTTCATGGCAGGCAGGAGCGGATAAGTGGAGGGCGAATAAGGGATTGACTAATGTCCAATATATGGACCACTAAGTTGACTTGATTGTCATTGCGAATTATATTAAGATAATGGAATAATTTATAAACCTCTCTTTATGTGTCAGAAAATTATAAATAAAATACTCCAACAATTAGATATTAGTCTATTGCTTAAGAGAGCTCTAATTATTTCCAAGCATATTTACACTTAATTGTTTATGTTGGCTGGTGCCTGACAACTAAGTTTAAATACATTTGGAAATAATCAGAGCTCTCTTGAGCAAGTGGCAAATATCTAATTGTTCGAGTATTTTTATTTATAATTGTCTGACACATAGAGAGAGGTCTACAAATTATTCCATTGTCTTAATACAGTTTACGATAACAGTCAAGTCAACTAAGTGGTCAATATATTGGACATTAATTGACCCCTTAGTTGACTATAAGCGGATTCCACTTACCTGCTCCTGCCCACCGTGTTTGTGTGCATAGCGCCACATACACAATCAAGTACACAATCCTGCTGCTTCTCTACACGCAAATATGCCCGAGACTCAATCTGATCAGCTTGCTGTTTTCACCATGTGCTTCACTGTTGTTGCCAGCTATTTGCTCTTGTCTGCAGCTGCAAGATCTGTGCTTGGGTTTTCTTTGTGATTTGAGAAGGTTCCGTTACACACATCTCGGCTAAGGGGCCAGGTGTAACGCCACCACTGCGTTAGTCCGACTTGGACATGAAAGGGCGTTTCATGACTTAGCCGGATGTCTCTTCGAGGTCACGTGACCTGATCACGGGATGCACGGCATCTACGGGCACGTGATTTGAGTGTACACTAGGGCGAGCCGAGCCACTAGGTGATCTGATAATCGATGAAGACGACTTGCTCTGAAAGAGACAAGCGAAGCGCGCGTAGAGAGACAAATAGAAGTGGTGGATTGAAGAAGACCAAGATGGCGTATCTTGGTCTTATCGAGCCACTATTTATACATGTACGAGGTAGCTTTAAAGCTCCTCTTGAACTCGTGTGACTAGTAGCATAAGTAGCTCGAACCCTACTACCGCTACCCTAGGAATGAGTCATGCCCCGTTGGCATGTGATTCTACTGTCTGTGCTGACTGATACGACTGTCCATGACACATTACTACTTACTAACGAGGTCATAACCGTAAGTAAGAGTCCACTTCTCCCGTACCGTGACACCAGGACTCGATCAACGAGCTTCTGATCAGCCATGATGGCCGATTCCATAATGAACTAGGTCTAAACAAGCACGTCTTCAGGCGATTGATCTCTGTGCTCGCAAGGGATGCTGGTTTGCGCGCTACTCAGCTTGTCTCAGTTGAAGAACAGTTGGCAATATTTCTCCATTATGCACGGCGTGGATTGTCCAACCGAGCGCACCAAAACCCAGCGCATTTCAGCAGGTCACGGGATGACGAATATAGCGACGTCGGTGGACAGTGCCGCCGAAACGCTCGCTGGGGCCTTGGCTGATGTGGCCAAGAGCATGAGCTCGGCCTCCGCTTCGGATGCCCACAACGCTGGTCGGGGCCTTGACAGGAGTGGTCAACGCCATCCGACCTCCCACCCTCAGCTACTTCTAGCGCCACCGACATTCGCACCGCCGCCATCAACATTATCGAAGACGAAGAGGGCTTCTCCGACAACGACCTCGCCTGCGCCGCAAATTGTATCATTGCAAGCGCAGAGCTTGCAGGTACTTACGTCGCGATCAGGTCCCGAGGTGCGCGCAAAGCTCTCATTCAGGGCGCGATGGAAAAGTTCCGGGGTCTCAAGTAACGGTGGGTTCTTAGACACACGCAAAAGCACGTAAAAAAATGTACATTATCGTCTGTTACTGTAATCCACGCGTGCCTCAGTTGTTAATCAAAAGTCGTACATGCAACAATGAAACGATACGAGTGATATTACATAATAATTTATTTGTGTCACGTCTATGCGACTCAGAAAGAGAGAGGTCAGAAACGACACTCTAGAGTCGTTTCTCACTTTTGGCAGGGCGGTCGCTTACGACCGTGATCGCCTCCGGTTGAGATAGTCACGCCCGGACACCCCATTGCGGGAACCGGCACCAGTGAGAATGCATTCTCACATTTGGCTGGTGCCGCGAGCGACCATTTCGCCGCGGACAGGCTCCAAGACTTTCCACTGGCAAGTCGACCGAAGAAGGTCG
>JAKELL010000585.1:0-23112 GCA_021524915.1 Lactarius akahatsu | reverse complement strand
AAGCGACTGCAGTACGCGCGTGTCGTACCACTCATATCCGAGAAGTTCGACGAGCTGCAGGCCAGGCTCGTACGTCCAAGATCTACCCCCGAGGCCATTCCAATTCCCCCACGCGCCGGGGGCCCTTGCGAGATGCCTCGCCTTCATGGAGAGAGCAGCAAGCGAGCTCGCAAGTGTTTTCAATGCAAGTCGACGGACCACTTGATCGCGCGGTGCCCTCAACGGAGGGCCAAGCAGCCGTGTCAGTGGTGTGGCAGTCGTACTCATCAGTACGATGTGTGCCTTATCCGTCGAATCTCCCCTATGTCCCCCGCGTATATCGACCCAGATGACCGCCCTCGGTGGTGCGGTAAGTGTCTGCGGTACGATGCCAAACACGAAGAGATACACTGCCCTCAGTATGAGCAGTGTCGAGAGTGTGGTGAGCGAGGTCGCCATCTTTTCCTGCGTCGTCATACCTGTCCCCGCCCCCCGTCGCCGATCCCAGACACAGTGCCAGTCGAAGATGACTGGTACTACACCAGCGACTAGTCGAAGTCGTGGCGACTTCGAATCTGACGGGGGGGGTAATGTCACGATTCTCGTCTTTCTGTACGATAGGTCTTATCTGCTTATCCGTCTTATCTCGCATTCGCGTGTACGTTTACCTATGTTCCGCTTCGATTCGGCCCTCGCCTCTTATCTCGCACCAACCCCATGACCGCAGGGAAGCCAGGGCTGTGACTTCTAGGGCCCGCTGACGTCATTGGAGCCCCGCGTGCCCCCGCGGGATTCCCTTGTACCTTTTACGGACTTCCCCTTTGCACTTCCTTATTAGCTCGCTGGGGCCAGTACCTCAGGATCGCGTCATATGTTTGTACTTCACAAACAACCTGTAGTAGTATATAAGTTACGCTCTACCTAGCTTGTACGGTAGACTTGACTTCTTGTGTAATACCACAATCGTCTTTGCCTCACGAACGACTTTGACTCGCCTTTGCGCTTGAGTCCCCTTTTCGCTCGCCTTTTCACTTGAGCCTCGAACTTCTGCTAATATCCTTGTGTCCCTGGGAGACCAAGTGATACTTGTTCATCACCGAACTGAACCTTAGCCGGTTCACGCCTAGCCGATCCCGTTGACTTATCGAAGTACACGTCGTACTTAACGCCCCTGTGGTGGCGTTACACAGTATATGTGCCACTGCGTGAGGAAGGATTCGTACTCATCTCTGTTTCCGTCGAAGATATTTGGGGTCTCCCCCACTAGTTTGTCAGCTCCATGGGGTGCTCCTGGTGCTCCCGGTGCTCCTGGAGCTGGTCCTCCTGCCGGTGGTGGTGGTCCTCCTCCGAATGGGTCTCCACCTCCTCCTCCTCCGAATTGAGGTTGTCGTCTTCCTGGGGGTCCTTGTCCGAAGCTGCCTCCTGGTCTTCTGGGTTGTGGGGGGCCTCCTGCACCTGGTGGAGGGTCCGCAACGTCTGGTCCTACCGCTCTGAAAATTGCCGCGTCGTCGGCTGTCATTCGGTGTCCTGTTGTTGGGTTGATGGGACGTAAATAGGCTTCGGCCTCTTCGGTGATTCTTCGGGCTTCTTTGATTGCTGTGTCAACTTCGGTGATTGTTGCGGTGGCCATTTCTACGGGGGGATGTACTTCGATGTTTTCTGGTTCGTTTATACGTAGGGACTCAGCTGTTTGTATTATGTCCCCGACTTCTGACTCTTCGTCGTTTGTTTCCTCGTCGTCTCTGCTGGTTTCTGATGGTGTGGGGGTTCTGGGTTCAGAGGTGCTCGGTTCCTCTTCCGGTTGTCCGTCTATGCGTCCCCACTCTGTGCGTGTGGGTAGGTTTCTTGAGTCAATGTCGCAGTTGTAGTTTCTTCCTGCAGGTCGTACTGCGTCGTAGCGGTTATCTATGGGGTTCCACGTGATCTCGACCCAACACAGGTGATCGAAATTGAACTCAACGGGGCGGTATCGGGTTGGGCCCGATGCGAAGTCTACGAAGTATCCTGTTTCTCCCCTGTATTCCCTCCACCGAGCAGCTCCTAAGAATTGTGTTGGGACGTTGCAGTCTCCTCTCCGTTCGAGGGAGTAGGTCTGAAAGTTTCTCCACTGGTCCCTGGTTGTGAACGCCACGATGAATGGATCTTGGTCTTAATGTAACGCCACCACTGGCGTTAGTCCGACTTGGACGGCAAAAGGGCATTCACGACTTAGCGAAATATTCCTTGGAGGTCACGTGACCTGATCATGGGATACACGGCGCTTATCCGGCACGTGATCTAACCGTACACTAGGGCAAGTTGTGCCACTAGGTAATTCAATCGACAAAGACGACTTGCGCGAAGGGGGAAGTGAATTGCACGTGGAGAAGACGAGTGGAAAGTGGTGATTGAAGAAGACTAAGATGGCATATCTTGGTCTTGTCGAGCCACTATTTATACATGTTAGAGGGCGCTTTAAAGCTCCTCTCGAAACCTATTCGACGAATAGTGTATGTAGCTCGAACCCTACTATCGCTATCCTGGTAATGACTCATGTGTAACGCCACCACAGGGGTGTTAAGTACGACGTGTACTTCGGTAAGTCAACGGGATCGGCAAGGCGTGAACCGGTTAGGGTTCAGTTCGGTGATGAACAAGTATCACTTGGTCTCCCAGGGACCCAAGGATAATAGCGGAGGATCAAGGCTCAAGCGAAAGTGCGAGCGAAAGGGGACTCAAGCGCAGCGGCGAGTCAAAGTCGTTCGTGAGGCAGAGACGATTGTGGTATTACACAAGAAGTCAAGTCTACCGTACAAGCTAGGTAAGGCGTGACTTATATACTACTACAGGGTGTTTGTGAAGTACAAACACATGACGCGATCCTGAGGTACTGGCCCCAGCGAGCTAATGAAGAAGTGTGAAAGGGAAGTCCGTAAAAAGTACAAGGGAATCCCGCAGGGGCACGCGGGGCTCAAATGACGTCAGTGGGCTCCAGAAGTCATAGCCCGGGCTTCCCTACGGTCATGGGGTTGGTGCGAGATAAGGGTCGGAGATTGAATCGAAGCGGAACATGGGAGAAAGTACATGGGAGCGCGAGATAAGCAGATAGGACATATCGTACAGAGAGAGAGATCGTAACATTACCCCCCCGTCAGACTCGAAGTCGCCACGACTTCGACTAGTCACTGGTGTAGTACCAGTCATCCTCGACGGGCACGCTATCAGGAATCGGTGAAGGGGGGCGCGGACAGGTGTGACGACGTAGAAAGAGGTGGCGACCGCGCTCACCGCACTCCCGACACTGCTCGTACTGAGGGCAGTGTATCTCCTCGTGCTTGGCATCGTACCGCAGACACTTGCCGCACCACCGAGGGCGGTCGTCTGGGTCGACGTAGGCGGGCGACATGGGGGAGATCCGCCGGATGAGGCACACGTCATATTGATGGGTGCGGCTCCCACACCATTGACACGGCTGCTTGGCCCTCCGTTGAGGGCACTGAGCGATCAGATGGTCTGTCGACTTGCATTGAAAGCACTTGCGGGACCGCCTGCTACCTTCCCCTTGAAGGCGCGGCATCTCACAAGGCCCTCCGGCGCGTGGGGGGATGGGAATGGCTTCGGGGGTAGATCGTGGGCGTATGAGCTTAGCTTGAAGCTCGTCGAATTTTTCTGATATAAGCGGTATGACCCGTGCATACTGCAACCGTTTCCGCACGCTCGCGAGGTCCATGTCCATGTGGAAACAGTCTCGCGTGAGGTCCGTCTCCAGTCGCCGGAGCTCGGACTCGCGAACCGCGATTGCGTCCTTGCGCAGGAGACATTCCCGGAGGCGAGATACATCCGCGTGGATGCGGACGCTGCGCAACTCCGTCAGGACCTCGTTGATACATATGGCGTGGGGGTCGTGGGGGTGGAACATGGCGAGTTGTTGGTCCGTGACATGCTGAGGAAGCTGTCCCTCGTATACTCCCTGCAGGTAGACGGACTGTACGTAACAGGGGTGCCCCTTCCCCATAGTTCCTACGACCTCTTGGTAATTCTTCCGGTAGTAAATGAAGCGCGCTATCTGCTTCGGGTATCCGGCATTCCCAATCTTCATGGGGAAGTATAGGGATGTGAGGTCGGGGTTGTTGTGAAGGAATGGGAGCCCCGGGTCTACGGTTTCTTCTTCCTCCTCGTCTTGGAGGAAGGCTATGGTCGGATCGGGCTCAACGATACGAGGTTGGGCAGCGGGTGTGGTTATGTGACCGATTCCGGGAGGGAATGGGGGAGTGGGAGCAGAGGGGGCGTGTGCGCTTACTGGGGTGTCGACGGATGGGGCGGTGATGGTGAGTAGTGACGTAGTAGTTTCTTCTCGCGCAAGGCGGTCAAGAGCAGGGGCAATCAGGGATAGGACAGGGGGTTCGGGGCTAGGGACTACAGAGTATGGCGTACAACCCTCCGGCTGGGAGGGGACACCCTGATCCTGCGAAGGTACCGTTAGCTGTTCGAGTATGAGTTGCGCTGGTGGGCGCGAAGGGATTTTAGACATGATGGGAGTGGTCGTCATGGTGTGAGGAATGAGAGGAGGGGGGATGCGTCGTTTGAGTCCGTGGGGCGTCATCTTATATCCTTCGTCCAGCCCCTTCGGCGGTCGGATTGTGCCGATAGAAGTCGGCGATAGTGTCAGGTGCGTGTTTGACGTTCTCAAGGGGTTCCCATGAACTATCGCTCACGGGGAATCCCTTCCACTGAATTAGGAACTGGAGCTTACGCCCTCGGCCGTGGAGTCTCGATCCGAGGATTCGCTCCACTTCGAACTCTTCTTCCCCGTCAATGAGGTCAGGAGGGGGTCGCGTGAAGTTTACCCCGTGTAGTTCCGTCTCCTTATATGGGGTGAGGAGGTTGGCGTGGAACACGGGGTGAATCTTCCATGATTCCGGGAGTTCTAATTCGTAAGACACCGCTGAAAGGGCCTTCTTGATGCGGAACGGCCCGTGGCGCTTGGGGGCTAACTTGGCTGTGGGGTAGAACGTCTTAAGGTTCGTCCCTTCTAACCACACTTGCGCCCCTTCTTGGTAGGGAATGAAGCGAGTGCGCCCTCGCTTTGCCATGAGTTCTTGGGCGTGTTTGATGCAATCTTGCGCGTGTTGTCGGAAGTTGCCCATGTCTTCCAACCGCTGGTCAACTGATGGGGATGTCGTGGGTTTCGAAACCCAGTTGGTACGTGGTTCCCATCCCATGATGAGCGAGAAGGGAGAGTGTTTTGTCGTCGCGTTGGGCCACGCGTTGTGTGCGAACTGTGCTACGGGGAGGGCCTCTGCCCAGTTGTCCTGCTGCACGTTACTCCAGTGGCGTAGGTATTGTTCCAGCCATTGGTTCGTACGTTCTGACTGCCCATCTGTTTGAGGGTGATATGCTGACGAGATATTCTGCCGGATTCCGAGAACTTGGCAGAGTTGTGTCATGAATGCAGACGTGAATCTAGGGTCCCGATCAGTGATCAACTTTCGGGGTATGCCGTAATGGGGGTAGACATGGCGAAGGTATAGCCGGGCTACGCCTTCCGCTGTGATCGTTTCGTTGCAGGGGATGAAGATGGCTGCTTTGGAGCAGTCGTGGTCGGTGATGGTGAGTATCGAGTCGTATCCTTGCGACGGCGGTAGTTTTGTGATGAAATCCATGGCTACGACTTCAAAAGGTTCTGCGTCTGGGTCGGTTGTGATGGGGGAGAGGTGTGGTTTCTGCCGATGGGGGTTGATTTTGTTAGCTTGGCATGTGGCGCAACCCTTGACGTACTCCTCGACGTCTTTACGCATATTAGGCCACCAGTAGTCTCGTCGTAAGAGTTCGTAGGTGTTTGTGATTCCGGGATGCCCCATCGCTGGTGTGTCATGGAAAAAGGTGATTACCCCCCGCTTAAGATCGTTATCCCCGATAACGACAAGGGCATCGCCTTTCCACCATAATCCTCCATGCTTCTTCAGACTGTGTGGCTCGACCCAGCGCAGTACTTGTGATTCGTCTAGGTTTTGCGCTATTTGGGTCCAAATGTCCATGTCGTGCATTGACATTTCCGTGGCTCGGATGAAGCGGTCCGCCGGGAGGACGATGACATCATTGTTATCTCCATCGCCTGGTGCGTAGTCTGCTCGTCGAGACAGGGCATCTGCGCGACCATTCCGGATTCCAGATACGTGTTTCAATACGAAGTCGTATTCTGACAATTCCAGGAATTCGCGTGCCACTCGTCGACTGATCTTTCGCGGCTCCTTCCAATATTGAAGGTTGGCGTGATCGGTGTGTATGATGATTTTGTGGGGAGAGCCGACGAGGTATGTGCGCCAGGCGCGCAACGCTTTGACCACTGCAAGCAACTCTCGATCGTAGATGTCGTAGTTTCGTTCCGCTTGGGATAATGATTCCGAGTGGAACGCTACTGGGTGGAGCTTCTGGTCGCTTCCTAATTGGTTGAGGACGGCACCAATGGCGACGTTTGACGCATCTACTTCCACCTCGAATGGTTTCGTTAGGTCTGGGGAAAGAAGGACTGGTTCTCGGCATATTTGGTCCTTGATGCGCTCAAACGCACGTTGCTGGTCCGCCCCCCAGTGCCATGGGGTGTCCTTCTTCGTAAGGTCGTGGAGGGGGCGTGCGAGTGTGGAGAACCCTTTGATGAATCGGCGATAAAAATTGCAGAAGCCGATGAAGGCTCGTACTTCTTTGAGGCTTTTCGGGGGTTGCCATTCACGGATCCCTCGTACTTTTACAGGGTCCATCCGCAGCTTCCCGTGCCCCACGATGAGTCCGAGGTACTCTGTCTCGCGTACTTCGAACTCACACTTCTCTGGTTTGATGTACAGGTCGTTTTCTTCACAGATGGTTAGGACCTGGTGGACTCTTTCTCGGTGGCGTTGGAGATCGTCAATGGTGGCGATAAGGATGTCATCCATGTATACGATGACCTCGTTTGTCAGCACCGGTCCTTGGAATGTAAAGTCCATCATTGCTTGGAATGTCGCAGGGGAATTCGTGAGACCAAAGTACATTACGAGTGGTTCGAAGGCTCCTTTGTTTGTTTTAAAGGCCGCCTTCCACTCATCTCCTTCGTCTACGCGAATGTTGTTATATCCCCAACGGATGTCTAGTTTAGTGAAGAGTCGTGCCTCTCGGATTTTGTCGATGAGTTCGGGGATGAGGGGGAGGGGGTAGTGGTTGCGGACGGTGACCTCATTTAGTCGTCTATAGTCTTGTACGGGTCTAAGCTTCCCGTCTTTCTTCTTTATAAAGAAGAACGGTGATACGTATGGGGATTTCGACGGTCGAATGTACCCCCGCTCTAGTTGTTCGGCGAGAAATACGTCGAGGGCTTTGTCCTCTTCTTGGGTCAGCGGGTACACCTTACAGTCCATTGTTGCGGGCGCGTCTGGTATTAAATCGATGGCATGGTCCCACGGGCGTTTTGGCGGGAAGCGATGAGACGCTTCCTCGTCGAAAACCTTGCGGTAGCGTCGGTACTCCGGTGGTACCATCTCTTCAAAGGTGCGTGCCTCTCGCTTGGCCACTTCCCGCTGGGCTAGTTCCGATGCCGTCGTGGTTTTTCATAGTAGCGCCACACACGGCTCTTGTTCATCGTCCGCGATCTGTTCCCATGCCTCCTCATCGAGTTGATACGTCTCCAACGCCCGTATAGATGCTTCTACGGGCGTGGCTTCGTCCGATGACTGAAGGCTGGATACAACTACTGGTTGAAAGTCCTCATCCAGCGTCGCCTCTCCCCACTTCACGAGTGGTTCGAACGCCGAGAACCATGGGTAACCCAGTATAACTTCGTCCCTTCCCAAGTTCGTTACTAGGAAGCGAAGTGCTTTGGTGTCGTTCCCGGTGCGGACGTTCAGGTCGGTGTATTGGGTGATCGCCCCGTCTTGGTTATGAGTTCCGTCCACGTTCCAAATGCGTATTGGTTGCGTGACATCACGTGTTCCAATCTGCAGCCGCTTCAAAAGTGAGGCGCAGATAAAATTGTCTGTGGCTCCTGAATCTAGGAGCACCTGTCTTTCGGCCGTCGCGTGTGCAGATTTAAAGAGTACTGGGATTCGCATGGATCGATATCTGCTATGGTACACGTTTACATTGAGTGCTCTAGCCCAGGCCGTCGGGTTCAAGCGTCGGGAAAATCCTCCTTTGCGAATAGTTTTTCGACCATTAACTCCCGTACCTCCGGAGGTTGTGCCTTCATCGCAGCGATCTGTGCTTCAGCCTGCTCTTCCGTCGAAAGTACGCGGTTAGATTGTATGGCGACAGTAGTGACGGCGGGAGTTGATATGGTCGGGGGAGCGGGGACGGGAGCTGGTTGGAAGGTCGTGGAGGATGTAGCAATTCGAGCGCCCTTTTGTGGGCAGTTACGCGAGATGTGCCCCGCAGCACGGCATCTAAAACAACGCCCCTCCTTTTGGAGTTGGATTCGATCCGCGTCGGTGAGAGCCACGGAGGCTCGGGCGCGTCCAACATCCATGGCATTTGGGTCGCGGTTCTTGCTGAGGGCTTGTACCCACTGTTCGCGGTTATGCCCTCCCTTCTTTTGACGCGGGGGTCGGTTCTTGCCGAGTCGGTCCTTTAAAACCAGATACTCAGCTTGCTGCAGTCGAGCGGCTCGTTTCCAGTCCTCCCACGTAACGGGGTGTTGGAAACGGATGGCATTAATGACTAACTGGTTCGGAAGCCCATCTTGGAACAGTTCCAATGTCGTGGCTTCGTCCGGGCCATAGCCGGCTTTCGTGGTCAGGTTGTCGAACTGGGCGATGTAGGAGTCGATGTCTTCTCCTTTCATTGCTAACGTCTGTAGGGCCTTACGGGCCTTCGTTTGTTCTGCAGTCTCGGTATACGCCTGCAAGAACCGGGTTTCTACCTCGTTCCAGAGGTTATTTTGAGTTCGTAGGACTCCTGCTGCTATCTGATCGTCGAGCCATCTCATCTGTTCGTCAACCCAATCGTCGACGAGCGGTCCTCGAATGTAAGAGAGGAAGGCCATGGCTCGTTGTCCTGGCACTGCGAGCAGGTCCACTGTCGGGTTCATCCCACAGTACAGCTTGAAGGCGCGTAAAAACGCCTTGCTTTTTTCTCGGTTCCCGTCAAACTCAGGTGGGGGGTTTCCTCCCAGGCGGCCATTGCCACCAGGGGCTGGTGCGAGTCCTCCGGCTAGTGCCGGTCCACCGCCACCGCCACCGCCACCGCCACCGCCACCGCCACCGCTGGCAGGGGTTCCTCCGGCGGGTGCTCCACTTCCGCTGGGTACACCTCCCCCACTCGTGAGGGTGGTACTTGCGGATGCTTGTCCTGGCTGAGCCATCGCGTATGATGGAAATGCTGAGGTGGGGAGATTGGTTGTTGGTACGGGTACGCTCGGGGATGGGGTACTGGGGGGATCGATGATAATACCCGAAGGATTGGAGGATCCCAAGGGTCCGGTATTCAAGGTGAGGGGTACTGGTCCTGTAGTGTACCACGCTCCTTCGGATGGGGAGTATTCAATAAAGGCCCAAAGGTGCCTGTCGTCGAGATAATGGATCTGTCGATACGACCGTGTCGAGGGATCAAAGACAAAGTATCCTTCGACTCCGTTGTGTTCTGCCCAGACCGCGGTTCCTTTGACTCTATCTGATAGTTCGTCTGAGCTAAGGCGGTCAATATACTCGGGCCTAAACTTGGTTCGGCTACGACTAGATGTCGCCACTGTGAGAGACTTGACTTAATGTAACGCCACCACAGGGGCGTTAAGTACGACGTGTACTTCGGTAAGTCAACGGGATCGGCAAGGCGTGAACCGGTTAGGGTTCAGTTCGGTGATGAACAAGCATCACTTGGTCTCCCAGGGACCCAAGGATAATAGTGGAGGATCAAGGCTCAAGCGAAAGTGCGAGCGAAAGGGGACTCAAGCGCAGCGGCGAGTCAAAGTCGTTCGTGAGGCAGAGACGATTGTGGTATTACACAAGAAGTCAAGTCTACCGTACAAGCTAGGTAAGGCGTGACTTATATACTACTACAGGGTGTTTGTGAAGTACAAACACATGACGCGATCCTGAGGTACTGGCCCCAGCGAGCTAATGAAGAAGTGTGAAAGGGAAGTCCGTAAAAAGTACAAGGGAATCCCGCAGGGGCACGCGGGGCTCAAATGACGTCAGTGGGCTCCAGAAGTCATAGCCCGGGCTTCCCTACGGTCATGGGGTTGGTGCGAGATAAGGGTCGGAGATCGAATCGAAGCGGAACATGGGAGAAAGTACATGGGAGCGCGAGATAAGCAGATAGGACATATCGTACAGAGAGAGAGATCGTAACATCATGCCTCCTCGGCATGTGATTGTACTACTTTACTGATTAATGCCCCTGTTCATGACACATTCCTGCTTACTAACGCGGTCATGATCGTAAGTAAGAGTTCACTTCGCCCGTACCGTGACACTGAAGCCTGGACTGCGCAAGGAAATGGCCGTTCTTGACCCCCCTTCAGTGAATCATGCAATCTGTGCCAATACTGTGGCCACCATAGATATTCCACCGCAATCCCCGTCACCACCATATGTTACTGACTTGGACGTAGCCATCACAGGACCTTTGCTATGGGAACCAAATGCTGAACATATAGGAGATCATCTTCCATACCCTTCGCATTGCCCATATGATATAGTTTAATGCGTCCTCCGATCTCTTGGATGTGCAGATATCACCATACTGATACAATTCGATACATTTCTTGTCTTGAGTATATATACAAATACCATAGCGAAATGTGTAAAGTGGGGAAACGTCCCGCGGGGTACTTGGTCAGCAGCACTCACTCTGCGCAGGCTGCGTGAGCCACACTGCTGCCTCGCTTTGGACAAGATGCTCAAAAACTTCGCTGAGGGCATCATACCCCACTCATCCAGCCACTTTTCAACGGGAGAACTGCAGCTCGCCGCGGGTGCTGGCAAGATCTGGGAGAGCGTGGAGATGGAATGTTGTCGTAGGAGCGTGTCGGAGTTCGTCAAAGCCTAAGTAAAAGAGTAATAGGGGCTAGGAGACGTCACAGCGAGGCGGAGACGCACATGTGGTACTTGAAATTATGACTTAAACTTGAATGCGGACCCTGTAGATGCAGATGTGACAATAGAATCAGTCGACGACAAGATAGGTGGGCATAAGAAGGTTGAAGAACCCTTCAATAAGCTTCAGTCTCTGTTGCAGGATGGTAGTAGTAAGATGGTAGGGTCAAAGGAGACAACTTTGGCTAAGACTTTGACACTCACCACAGTACCCTCGCCTGACCCCTTGACATCCCCGAATAGAACAGAAAAGGCCTCTCTTTTCCTCGCGCGCCATCACCAGATGGTTGACTGTCCATGACAACAAGGCCCTGTCGAATTGATTTGAAATAAGGTGCACATTCGAGTCTGCCTTACGGGCATCCAAAGAGCGGCTGGGTGATCTGTGCTTCGCCCTGAATTGTAGAATAGCTGTGTATCCACGTAGATCTGCGACGATCGAGACTGCGTTGTTTCACAGCTGACATAACTGAGCCAAACAATGCAAAGTCATAACAACCCACTCTTTCGTACTGCTACGGAGACCAACTTCAAGGAGTCTCCCTCTTCAGACAGTGACTTCTGTGAATACTGCAAACTTTACTGAAGGCGACATACTAGGGGCGAGATGTCATCCATGCCTTGGGGACGCAAACTATAAGTCGATGCTATAAATATTGGGAATTTGCTGCAAGATTCTTGGCAAGATTTGCTGTCTGGGGGACCCCGGGAAGGTGAAGGAGCGGAAGAGATCATCCTAGACCAAGATGCCCTGAGTAGGATAATATGGAACCCATGATTGCATAGACGACTCGGACTGACAGTCTGACAACAATATTATCACCTCACCCCTTTGGGAACAATCGCGGGAGACGTCTTCAGTTCATCTCCTTTGTTTTTATCGCGCAACATACAAATGACTTACGAAACTGCATCATGTGAGAATTTCGCAACAACAAACATCAGGGCGTCGAGCACCGACGGTCGATCCTTTGTATTGGCCTCGTGAAGGTACTTTACTATTTTACAGCTAATCAATGGTGGTCGCTCTTAATACCTTCCGCCCCACCACCACATTGTCATCTTCAAAGTCCATAACCTTCAATGTCTTCCAAGGATATCAGCGTAACCGATGCAACTATAGGCCCAGGTACCTTGCCCATTCTTGGCTCTATCCTCACCGTTCTCACCTGCCATTACAGCTTCCACAGGTAGCCCCCAGTATCTGCCGCAGGGGGGGCCAAATAAGGTGCCACATGGAACGTCTGACTTGGTCGATGGTTCTGGGCCTATTTTCTCCATGTATCTGGAAAGGGCTGTTGAAGCGCAGAACTAACGAGCGGAGCGTTAATAGCAAGGGGCTAGTAGACAAGTTAACTTCAGAGGTGAAGGGAACTCTATTACAACTGCATACCTAGTAGACAAGTTACTATGGAACGTCTATGAGTAAAGGTAGTTGGAGAAGTAAAGGGAAGGGACTTACACTTCAGAGGTGAAGGGAACTCTGAAGTGTAAACATCTGCAAAAGTGGACCCTGTCAAAGCTGTCAGGGACCGGTTGCCGACTGTCGCCGACCAGTCCCTGACAGCTTTGACAGGGTCCACCCTTGCAGATGAAGGCGAAAACAGCAGTCCTTATATACAGGACGCTTAGCTAAGAATGGTCTGTGCGCACAGGTGATCCAAACACAATACAGGTGGTCTGTGCACCAGAGGGAGAAATGCCATTGGAGGGCAGAGAACAATAGCTGCCTAAAGCAGACAATACCGGTGAACGTGCTCGAAAGCGCGTGCGTGAGAATTCGTGGGCAGAGGGTGGTTATAAGAGGAAGGGGGGTAAAGGAAAAGAAGGGCCCAAGGTCTAGATCAAAGACGAAACGCGAGAACGAGCGAGACTGAACAAGGTGGCTTTCCCAGACCACGGGAGCAAGGTAAAACCGGAACGTGTACGAAACGATCGTTACACGCACAGATTCAGTCGGAACTGAGAGGGAAAGAGACAAGATGAGGGAAGTAGGGAGAGGGATATGAGGGAGAAAGGAGAGCGAAACGCGCGAAGGTGGAAGTGTGGAGGGGTCAAAGTCGCAAATATGGATGAAGAGGGAGAGGAGGCGAGATTGACGAGAGTCGGGTTGAGCGCGAAGTCGAACGAGTTGAGGGTGTAATGGAAGGAGACAATGACGAGTCAGGAGAGGTGGAAGAGAGGGGGCTTCGAGAACGCGCGAAGGCGAATGTGCGAAGTCGAACAAGGCAGGGAGTCAGAGGAGGCAAGTCGAATGATAGGAAGAAGTCTTCTGCGAAAGTCAGAGCGACGATCGAAGAAATAACCTAGAGTCGAGGAGGAACGATTAGTAGGATAAACTCGTGAAGCAGAGAAGAGAATCGATTTTGAGGAAGGCGAGAAAGAGACGAGCGAAGGAAACAACAAGTCGGGTGCCCTTACACTTAGGCCTGACCTCGAATAGTTGTTGAATCACATGAGGAGGAAGAACGAACGAAGGATAGACGGGGGAAATCGACTGGTTTATTGAGAGCGCGCAATCCGAAGCCTTTATACATCCGATCAGTACCTAAGGCGAAACGAAACGAAACACGACTAAGTCGAAAGTTGCGAGGGACGAAATGTGAAGTGGGGGAAAGTCAACAAAGAGTCATAGGTAGGAAGAGAGTCGAGGGGTGAAAACACGAGGCCAACGCGAGGTAAGTAACACGAGTCCGAGGTAAAAGTAGGGTGTTCGGTGAGTAAGGGCGCGTGGCCGAACGACAGCGCCGGCGATAACAACGATGCGCACTACGAGTACAAGCAAGAGGTCAGAAAGTGGTAAGTAAGATCAAAGAAATAATGGGCGCGCCTGTGCCCGAGACAGAGAGCGCAAACTAGAAGGACCCATCCAAAGAATGAGGCTTGAGGCACGACGACACGAAGTCGATCGGCCGAGGGTGAAGGCATGGGCGGTGGACTGGAGAAGACTGAAAGGATGAAAGGGAAGTGGGTGAAGGAGGCGTGGAACACTTGAGGCTGTCGGTGTCGCAGTTCAAGACGAGCTTAACCCGACATGGGTAAGCTATGGGTGATCGAAGGGCGTCCGACGAGGGCAGGGGAGAGAGGAATACGACGAGGCAAGGAACGACGAGTTTAGGGACGAGATGGTGGGGAAAGGATAAGAGATGGAGCGAGGCGAGACGAAGAGAATAAGGACGAGTAGGTGAGTTGGTGGCGATGGCCGAGATAAGGCGTGATGGGTGACGACTCAGCGGGAACTGAAATGGGTGGAAATGGCCGGTTTCGGGCTCAGGGGCCGGGCTACCGTTACACCGGTATCTTAACAATGAAGAACAATAAGAGTCTACACGTGACTCTAACAATAAAGATAAACAAAAGCGGTCCGTAGAAGTCCGGCCAAGTCCAAATTAGTCCGTAATGGACAGATACTGTATTTAGTATATGGGATGACTCAATCATATCCCACAAGACATGTGACTTATTTCAGTCGCGTCTCAACATCCCTCCATGATAGAGGCAGTCCATGCTAGGTACAGGTGTTTGTATAGAGCCCAGAGTCGTACAGAAGTTCGGGATTAAGGTTGGAATCTTTGTGCAGATAATGTTCAATCCGAAGCAGTTTCTACACCCATTTTATGATAGTCCTGTGATAGAGGACTGCTTTTTGAAGGGTGAGAGTCTGTACTGAGTTGGATCAAGGTCCAACTCCTTCAGAGTTCTAAGAAGGGTTTTTCATAGCTCTCATGGATTAGAGAACATGATGTGCTTGTACAGAATTACAGAACAATGTGACGTCCTTGTTGATAAACCAAGGATCGACAACCATTGACTGTGTACAAGATTTTTTCTTGTAACCCTTCTTACATCATTCCTAGATCAGTGACCATTTTGTCAAAGGGTTCTTTGGGCAGTGACTTAGTAAGTCCATCTGCAACCATTTCCCCTGTAGGAGTACGAATCAGGTCTATGACCTTATTTTCTACGTACTCCCTGACTACATGGTGTTTGATCAGGATGTGTTTGGACTGCCTTCCAGTGACAGGGTTTAATGCTAGGTCTACAGCACCCTTGTTGTCACAGTGTAGGGGAATAGGGGAGGTAACCTCATACCCTAACTCCCCTAGGAAGGTAGTGTACCACTGAGCTTGGTTAGAGGCCTCAGCGAGGCTCATGTACTCTGCTTCTGTGGTAGACTGGGCAATGGTCTTCTGCTTTCTGGTACACCATGAGATGGCTCCATTGGCAAGCAAGAAGACGTAACCAGAGGTGGAGTGCTTTTCTTCCTGATCTCCCCAGGAAGAATCACAGTAGCCATGAAGGCCAGCTCCATCTGTGTCAGTCCCTCCAGCATAGCGTATCCTGTAGTCCTTTGTTGTGTTTAGGTAGGCTAGGACATACTTGGCTAGGCGTAAATGCTGTGGTGAGGGATTGGAAGCAAATTGACTAAGGCGCGCAACAGCGAAGGATATGTCAGGTCTGCTTCCTATCTGCGCATACAGCAGAGACCCGATTATCTGTTGATACTTCTTAATCTCAGAAGTAGAGGCCTGATCTTCGAATTTGATCAAGTGTGCCTTGGTGCCAGAGGGAAGAGGGGTATATACTGGGTTGGAATCTAACATTCCAAAGCGCTCAATCACATCGCAGATGTAGTCTGATTGGTTGATTTCCATAGTGCGGTTTGCACAATCTCTGGTGATGTTGACACCGAGATAAGATTGGATTTCACCAAGATCAGTCATCTCATATCGGTCTGATAGAGAGACTTTCAGATCATTGATCTTTGACAGAGAGCTCCCAAGTATAGTGATGTCATCTACATATAAGATCACAAATAATGTGTCACCCCCCTCTTGAAGATGATACACATATACTCCTGCATCAGAGTACGTCCGCGTGAAGCCTAGGTCACAAAGGACCCCATGGAATTGCACGTTCCATGCGCGGGAAGCTTGTTTCAGGCCATAAAGGGCCTTCTGTAACCGGCACACAAGGTGCTCGGAGCCAGCTGTGACGAAACCGACAGGTTGCTCCATATAAATTTCCTCCTCCAGTTCCCCATGAAGGAATGCCAATTTGACATCCATCTGGTGAATATGCCAGTCTTCAAGCGTAGCCAATGCAAGAAGGAGTCGTAAAGACTTGAAGCGGGCAACTGGGGAGAAAGTTTCATCAAAGTCCACCCCCTCTAGTTGGGTGAACCCTTTTGCCACTAGCCTAGCATGAAAGTGTCCATCTGCTTTCTTCTTAAACACCCATTTGCATTTAACCACCTTCCTTCCAGCAGGAAGGGGTTCTAATCTCCAGACATCAAGCTTGTCGAGAGCATCCAGTTCATACTGGCATGCTTCAAGCCAATCGACAGCTTGGTCAGACTCCATAGCCTGCTTAAAGGTCTGAGGGTCCCTATAGCCAGGTACCTCTGCCACATTAAGTAGGTCCATCATTCCCAGCCTACTGCTTCCTTGCACGAATTCATCGTCCTCTTGGAGATAGCGAGGATTTGTGAATCGTACCCTAGTGCTCCGCCTTGGTCTAGCAGGCGAAACCGGCTGAGTATTCCTCGGAGATCTGGGAGTAGATCTGGGAGGAGATACTTCCCTATTGAAGTTAGGGGCCGGTATGGGAGCAACTACTGCAGCACGCCTAGTAGAGCGAGTGCGAGTGCGGGTGGGTGCAGTATTTGTAGGAGGAGGGGCTTGGGAAGGGGGAGTGTGGTAGATTGTCTGGTCTGCCGCAGCAGGTGAGGTGTTGGGGGGTGTGCTAGGCTGTTGTTGAGGTTCTGCGGGCACCTGAATAGGTGGGAGTACAAAGACTGGTGTAGGTGCCGCAGGGGCAACAGCTGGTGTAGGCGGGCTAGGCACTACAAAGAAGATCTCTCCGCCGGCAGCGCCTCTTTCGAGTTCACCAGACACGGGAGGGGTGGGGGTTTGAGAGTGACGAGCCAGGTCACTCAGGGATGGGAAGGTGCTTTCGTCAAATGTAACATCTCGTGAAGAGACGAAGCACCGGCTATGTCTATCCCAGAGTTTGTAACCCTTCGACAAGGGTTCATAGCCCACAAACACGGCTTCCTTTGCTTTAGGATCTAGTTTGCGCCGGTTGTGCTCGGGTACATGATAGTAGGCTTTGCAGCCAAATACTCTAAAGTAAGAGACATCTGGGACTGTACTATCCCAGAGCTCCAGCAGAGTTCTCCATTTGTTAGAACGAGTGGGAGTGCGATTGTAAATTTGCACAGCAGTTTGTACTGCTTGTTCCCAAAAGCCAAGGCTAAGGCCTGCATGATGAAGCATGCTGGTGCCTTTTTCCATAACCATGTGGTTAAAACGCTCGGCTCTCCCATTCTGTTGTGGAGAATGAGGCATTGTGAGAGTATGCTCAATTCCCGCTTCCAAAAGTATGCGCTTTAAGTCATTATTGACGTATTCGCCACCACGATCCAAGTGTAAGGTTTTAATGGGCTTATTTAGTTGTTTTTCAGCCCATGCCTTGTAACGCCACCACAGGGGCGTTAAGTACGACGTGTACTTCGATAAGTCAACGGGATCGGCTAGGCGTGAACCGGCTAAGGTTCAGTTCGGTGATGAACAAGTATCACTTGGTCTCCCAGGGACACAAGGATATTAGCAGAAGTTCGAGGCTCAAGCGAAAAGGCGAGCGAAAAGGGACTCAAGCGCAAAGGCGAGTCAAAGTCGTTCGTGAGGCAAAGACAATTGTGGTATTACACAAGAAGTCAAGTCTACCGTACAAGCTAGGTAGAGCGTAACTTATATACTACTACAGGTTGTTTGTGAAGTACAAACATATGACGCGATCCTGAGGTACTGGCCCCAGCGAGCTAATAAGGAAGTGCAAAGGGGAAGTCCGTAAAAGGTACAAGGGAATCCCGCGGGGACACGCGGGGCTCCAATGACGTCAGCGGGCCCTAGAAGTCACAGCCCTGGCTCCCCTGCGGTCATGGGGTTGGTGCGAGATAAGAGGCGAGGACCGAATCGAAGCGGAACATAGGTAAACGTACACGTGAACGCGAGATAAGACGGATAAGCAGATAAGATCTATCGTACAGAGAGGCGAGAATCGTGACATTACCCCCCCGTCAGATTCGAAGTCGCCACGACTTCGACTAGTCGCTGGTGTAGTACCAGTCATCTTCGACTGGCACTGTGTCTGGGATCGGCGATGGGGGGCGGGGACAGGTATGACGACGTAGGAAAAGATGGCGACCTCGCTCACCACACTCTCGACACTGCTCATACTGAGGGCAGTGTATCTCTTCGTGTTTGGCATCGTACCGCAGACACTTACCGCACCACCGAGGGCGGTCATCTGGGTCGATGTACGCGGGGGACATAGGGGAGATTCGACGGATAAGGCACACATCGTACTGATGAGTACGACTGCCACACCACTGACACGGCTGCTTGGCCCTCCGTTGAGGGCACCGCGCGATCAAGTGGTCCGTCGACTTGCATTGAAAACACTTGCGAGCTCGCTTGCTGCTCTCTCCATGAAGGCGAGGCATCTCGCAAGGGCCCCCGGCGCGTGGGGGAATTGGAATGGCCTCGGGGGTAGATCTTGGACGTACGAGCCTGGCCTGCAGCTCGTCGAACTTCTCGGATATGAGTGGTACGACACGCGCGTACTGCAGTCGCTTCCGCACACTCGCGAGATCCATGTCCATGTGGAAACGGTCCCGCGTGAGGTCCGTCTCCAGCCGTCGGAGCTCGGACTCGCGAACTGCAATCGCGTCCTTGCGCAGGAGACATTCCCGGAGTCGGGATACATCCGCGTGGATGCGGACGCTGCGCAACTCTGTCAGGACTTCGTTGATGCATATGGCGCGGGGGTTGTGGGGGTGGAACATGGCAAGTTGTTGGTCCGTGACGTGCTGGGGGAGTTGTCCTTCGTATACCCCCTGTAGGTAGACCGACTGTACGTAGCAAGGGTGCCCCCTTCCCATGGTTCCCACGACCTCCTGATAATTCTTTCGATAATAAATGAAGCACGCGATTTGTTTTGGGTATCCCGCGTTCCCAATCTTCATGGGAAAATAGAGGAAAGTGAGATCGGGGTCGTTGCGAAGGAAGGGGAGTCCCGGGTCTATAGTTTCTTCTTCTTCCTCATCTTGGAGGAAGGCTATGGTTGGGTCGGGCTCGACGATACGCGGTTGGGTGGTCGGTGTGGGTACGTGATCGATCCCGGGAGGGAATGGGGGAGTGGGGACGAGTGGAACATGTACGGTTATTGGGGTGTCAATAGGTGGGGCGGTCAGGGCGAGTAGTGACGTGGTGACTCCTTCTCGCGCGAGGCGATCGAGAGCGGGAGCGATGAGGGATAGGACGGGAGGAGCAGGGCTAGGGACTACAGAGTACGGCGTACAACCCTCTGGCTGAGAGGGGACACCCTGATCCTGCGATGGTACGGTCAGTTGTTCGAGTATGAGTTGCGCTGGTGGGCGCGAGGGAATTTTAGACATAATAGGAGTGGTCGTCATGGTGTGAGGAGTGAGAGGGGAGTGCAGTGTGTGGGTTTGCGGGGCGTGTTCTTATATCTTTTGTCCAGCCCCTTCGGCGGTTGGGTTATGCCGGTAGAAGTCGGCGATGAGGTCAGGTGCATGCTGGGCGTTCTCGAAGGGTTCCCACGAACTATCGCTTATGGGGAATCCCTTCCATTTGATCAGAAATTGGGGCTTACGCCCTCGGCCGTGGATTCTCGATCCGAGGATTCGCTCCACTTCGAACTCTTCTTCGCCATCGATAAGGTCAGGAGGGGGTCGCGTGAAGTTTGCCCCGTGTAGCTCCGTTTCCTTATATGGGGTGAGGAGGTTGGCGTGGAACACGGGGTGAATCTTCCATGATTCCGGAAGTTCTAATTCGTAAGACACCGCTGACAGGGCCTTCTTGATGCGGAACGGCCCGTGGCGTTTAGGGGCTAGCTTGGCAGTGGGGTAGAACATTTTAAGGTTTGTCCCCTCTAACCACACTTGCGCCCCTTCTTGATAAGGAACGAAGCGAGTGCGTCCTCGCTTTGCCATGAGTTCTTGGGCGTGTTTGATACAATCTTGCGCATGTTGTCGGAAGTTTCCCATATCTTCCAACCGCTGGTCAACTGACGGAGAGGTCGTGGGTTTCGAGATCCAGTTGGTACGTGGTTCCCACCCCATAATGAGGGAGAAGGGGGAGTGTTTCGTCGTCGCATTGGGCCACGCGTTGTGTGCGAACTGTGCTACGGGGAGGGCCTCTGCCCAGTTATCCTGTTGCACGTTGCTCCAGTGGCGTAGGTATTGTTCTAGCCATTGATTGGTGCGTTCCGACTGCCCATCTGTTTGGGGGTGATACGCCGACGAGATGTTCTGCCTGATTCCGAGAACTTGGCAGAGTTGTGTCATGAATGCGGATGTAAATCTGGGGTCTCGATCGGTGATTAGTTTTCGCGGTATGCCGTAATGGGGGTAGACGTGGCGAAGGTATAGCCGGGCTACGCCTTCCGCTGTGATCGTTTCGTTACACGGGATGAAGATGGCTGCTTTGGAGCAGTCGTGGTCGGTGATGGTGAGTATCGAGTCGTATCCTTGGGACTGTGGTAGTTTCGTAATGAAATCCATGGCTACGACTTCGAAGGGTTCTGCGTCTGGGTCGGTTGTGATGGGGAATAGGTGTGGTTTTTGTCGGTGGGGATTAATTTTGTTGGCTTGGCATGTGGCGCAGCCCTTGACGTACTCTTCGACGTCTTTGCACATGTTAGGCCACCAGTAGTCTCGTCGTAAAAGTTCGTAGGTGTTTGTGATTCCGGGGTGTCCCATTGCAGGTGTGTCGTGAAAAAAGGTGATTACCCCCCGCTTAAGATCGTTATCCCCAATAACGACGAGGGTGTCGCCTTTCCACCATAATCCTCCGTGCTTCTTCAGGCTGTGCGGCTCAACCCAGTGCAGCACTTGTGCTTCATCAAGGTTCTGCGCTATTTGGGTCCAAATGTCCATGTCGTGCATTGACATTTCCGTGGCTCGGACGAAGCGGTCTGCCGGGAGGACGACGACATCGTCATTATCTCCGTCGTCTGGTGCGTAGTCGGCTCGTCGAGATAGGGCGTCTGCGCGACCATTCCGAATTCCAGATACGTGCTTTAATACGAAGTCGTATTCTGATAATTCTAGGAATTCGCGTGCCACTCGTCGACTGATTTTTCGCGGTTCCTTCCAATACTGAAGGTTGGCATGATCGGTGTGTATGATGATTTTGTGAGGAGAGCCGACGAGGTAGGTGCGCCAGGCGCGCAACGCTTTGACCACTGCAAGCAACTCTCGATCGTAGATGTCGTAGTTCCGTTCAGCTTGGGATAACGATTCTGAATGGAACGCTACTGGGTGGAGCTTCTGATCGCTCCCTAGTTGGTTGAGGACGGCGCCAATGGCGACGTTGGACGCGTCTACTTCCATTTCGAAGGGCTTTGCTAGGTCGGGGGAGAGGAGGACTGGCTCTTGACATATCTGGTCTTTGATGCGTTCAAACGCGCGTTGTTGGTCTGCCCCCCAATGCCATGGAGTGTCCTTTTTTGTAAGGTCGTGGAGGGGGCGTGCGAGTGTCGAAAATCCTTTGATGAACCGACGGTAGAAGTTGCAGAAGCCGATAAAGGCACGCACTTCCTTGAGGCTTTTTGGGGGTTGCCATTCGCGGATCCCTTGTACTTTTACGGGATCCATGCGCAGCTTCCCGTGTCCGATGATGAGTCCTAGGTACTCCGTTTCGCGTACTTCGAACTCGCATTTCTCTGGTTTGATGTAGAGGTCGTTCTCTTCGCATATGGTCAGGACCTGATGGACTCGTTCTCGGTGACGTGTGAGGTCATCGATGGTTGCGATTAGGATATCGTCCATATACACAATTACTTCATTCGTTAACACCGGTCCTCGGAACGTGAAGTCCATCATCGCTTGGAACGTTGCGGGGGAATTTGTGAGTCCGAAGTACATCACAAGCGGTTCGAAAGCTCCCTTATTCGTTTTAAAGGCAGCTTTCCACTCGTCTCCTTCGTCTACGCGAATGTTATTATATCCCCAACGGATGTCTAGTTTCGTGAAGAGTCGTGCATCGCGAATTTTGTCAATGAGTTCCGGAATTAGCGGTAGCGGGTAGTGGTTGCGGACAGTGACTTCATTCAGTCGTCGGTAGTCTTGTACGGGTCTGAGCTTCCCGTCTTTCTTCTTTATGAAGAAGAATGGTGAAACGTATGGGGATTTCGATGGTCTAATGTATCCCCTTTCTAGTTGTTCGGCGAGGAATATGTCGAGGGCTTTATCCTCCTCTTGGGTCAGTGGGTACACCTTACAGTCCATCGTCGCGGGCGCGCTCGGTGTTAAGTCGATGGCATGGTCCCACGGGCGCTTCGGCGGGAGGCGATGGGATGCTTCCTCGCTGAACACCTTACGATACCGCCGATATTCTGGTGGTACCATTTCTTCAAAGGTGCGTACCTCTCGCTTGGCCGCCTCCTGTTGTGCTAGTTCAGACGCCGTCGTGGTTTTTCGTAGTAGCGCCACACATGGCTCTTGGTCGTCGTCCGCGATCTGTTCCCAAGCCTCCTCATCGAGTTGATACGTCTCCAACGCCCGTATGGATGCTTCTACGGGCATGGCTTCGTCCGATGACTGGAGGCTGGATATGACAACTGGTTGGAAGTCCTCGTTCAGCGTCGCTTCTCCCCACTTTACAAGGGGTTCGAACGCAGAGAACCATGGGTAACCCAGTATGACTTCGTCTCTTCCCAATTCGTTACTAGGAAGCGAAGTGTTCTAGTATCGTTTCCGGTACGGACGTTCAGATCGGTGTATTGGGTGATTGCTCCGTCCTGGTTGTGAGTTCTGTCCACGTTCCAAATGCGTATTGGTTGCGTGACATCACGTGTTCCAATCTGCAGCCGTTTTAGAAGTGAGGCGCAGATAAAATTGTCCGTTGCTCCTGAGTCTAGGAGTACTTGTCGTTCGGCCGTCGTGTGTGCAGATTTAAAGAGTACTGGGATTTGCATGGATCGGTATCTGCTATGGTACACGTTTACATTGAGTGCTCTAGCCCAGGCCGTCGGGTTCAAGCGTCGAGAAAATCCTCCTTCGCAA
>JAKELL010000584.1:0-23303 GCA_021524915.1 Lactarius akahatsu | reverse complement strand
GATCCGGGTCTGAGACTTAGGAAGAGGAACAAAACTGAGCAAGCGATTAGATATACCCGGAGCAATAAGCTAGGGTGTGTCTTACTTGTGCTGAAGAGACCCGAATGAGATTTGAGCGGGATCCTTGCCGTACTTGGAGAGGAAATGCGTCATTCAGCCAAAGATAAGGTTGCGAAAGGGCATCTAGTTACCTTTTTCGAAAGTTCTTGCAGCACAGGGTTTCCAAACTCTCCCCTGACCAAGGGAGTATATGCTTGGACGACGATGCCGTGTGAGCGGCAGTAATCTACGATGGCTTTCTGCTGGCAGAAAGGGTGGAGCTGGCACGACGGAATCGATCAGCAGAGGGCCGGTATCTCAGAAGACGAAAATTGCCTCTATCTGATTGACGGAGGGAGCTTCGAGCCCTGCTTCGCGGATTTCTTCGAGATGCTTAACATTGCTGGGGCGTTTTCGGTCATGTGGGTCCTCACCGCAGTGTTCACGCCTTTTTACTCACTAATTGGACACACCCACAGACCTGAGTTTACCCGCTTTCCTGGCGGCCAAAAGTGCTTCCCAGGCCTCGAGACGGGCGGTTTTTCCCCCGTAAGCGCTGTGTATGAGATAGAGGTCTAGATAATCTATTGCGAGATGGCGATCCCAGATAAGTGGGTTGAAAGCCCCCCATACCAAAGCCAAAGTTCTTGAGCGAGTCGCCGATAGCGTTAAGGCAGCTTTGGTAACCACCACCGATCTTATTGATCTTGGACGCTAAGACACGACAGCGTCAACCGTACGGCGCGATCGATCAGGACAAGTGGCGAATGCACACACTGACGAAAATGTCTTGGCGAGGTAAACCGCTATCCCTGACAGCCTCCCCAACCTGTGTTTCGTTTTTATACGCACGAGCTGAGTCTATATGCCTGCAATCATATTATTCGAATGTAAGGTTGGGGCAGAGGCGACGAAAGGGACGGACCGATAGCCAGATTGAAGAGCAGCAAGACAAGCTGGCTTGCAATTCGGGTTCTGGTAAACTCCCAGCCCAATAACAGGCATAGATATTGCGGCGCCTGCGAATGCAAATACATAAAATCTCAAAAATAGAAGTGTCTAAGATGTACCGCTGGCGGCAGGTCGCAAATAAGTGCACGTGGCAGACATTGATCAAGCCACGTCTGTCTGAGCAAGCCTGAGCTTGAGCCTGAGAACATTTATGGCCTCTTTTTTCGCGTCTCCAGCTCGCGGCTTGCCCCTCATAGGTCCAACCAGACTCCTCTATCCTTTACTTCCGTGCTGACCCCTGGTACCTAGAATATGACAACGACCCATCCGACCCTGACAAGCCTTTCCGCTCTGCTCATGAAAGCGCCATCTTTGCTCACCTCCGTCGTATCCCTCCCCTTCCCCCACAGCCCAGGAAAAGTGTCGACTACCTCAGCGTAGATCTCCCGGGGGATAATGCTAGTGGCGCGAGAGCGGACTCCGCCATGGGGCACAGCAGGGCGCCGAGCTCGACGGATATGCTCAAGAATCCATTTGGGAGAGACACAATCGCCTCGGACGGTATCCTCGAAGAAGGGAAAGAGGAGGAAATAGAGGTCGATCTCACCTCCTGGGTTTGGACTCGTTCATTCCAAAGGATAAGGCCCGTGGCGGCAAGAATAACAAGGGGAAAGACAAGGTCGAGACACTCCCCAATCCTCATGCGGTCACGCAATCATATCGGTCCGTTCGTTCTTTGAGTATGGGAAATTTAGATTCGTTTGGCGTAGGGGGTGCCTTCCTTGACTCACCGTCGACGGCTGCGCCAGAGAGGAGGCGAAGGTCACTCGGATCTGCACTCGAACTCGGGGATTATCAACAAGTTCGACCGCCCCTGCTACGCTCGTCGACCCACGACGTTATTGATCGTATCCCAGTTGCACCTCCTCTTCACTCCGTTCCGTTTCCAGCGCAATCGGTTCGCTCCACATCTCCTGGTCCGAATGATCGCCTCGTTACGCCATCTCGCGAGCGTCCAATGTCTTCTGCTAGCATAGGTCTCCTTTCTGAAGCAGAAGAGAAGCCAAATCCCTTCGCGATAGAACCTCCTACCCCCGATCAGGCGTCGCGTTTTGATCCAAAGGCCCGTGTGCGATCAATGTCAGTGGCTACGATGGGTTCCATTGGCTCTCGAAACGTTCTTGCGGAGGAAGCCCTCCATGCTCCGTTGCGGCCGTCATCTCCGTCGTCTCGCCTTCACATGAGAACGATCTCAAATGCCTCCATGCTTCGTGATCCCGATGCCGCTTCGCTCATGAGTGGAGCGCCAGTCCAACGTCAGCCCATCAGGGAAAGACTGTATTCGACTGCTGAACTTATGCGCCCTAAGGTTCTTGTCATGCCAAGTCCGCTCCAGGGTCAGAATATTGTTGTACCAAACGAACCAACAAGAGAAGGGTTTGAAATCACGACCGATGGGCCCCCTCTTCCATATGGAGCACGTTCAAACACTGGTCGTCGCTTATCTTCTGCGGGGCTACTTGGCACCCCTTCAGCCTCCGCTGTCCCAATAGCTTCGAACTCATTTACGCCTAATCCCCGTGCCAGCCTTACGTTGTCTCAGCTGACATTCAGGAACACCCTCATGGTAGGGGGCCAGCGCGATGTCGCGTACACGGATATCGACACTGGTCTCCGCCGGGCCACAGAAGATGGTGAACAAATTGTTGAAGAATTTCCTGAGGAGGAACCCGCTCGCCCTGTAACAGTGGTCGTAGATGAGCCCGAAAGCGCCGGTAGGCCTGCTGGGAAGTTGTACGGGCGTAGCCTGGTCGATGAACTGGAACATCGCAAGGCTACCATGCGTAGTAAGCAGAGGCGCGTTATTTCCCCGACCCTTCACGTTATACCGTTCATCTGATCCGCGCTGCCCCTCAGAGTATTCACTGGTGATGATCGTCCCTCCATGATGGCGCGTGGCCCAATGCAGCGCGCTACCACACTTATCGACCCTTCTTCATTGAATCAGCGCCCGGTTTCACAGAATGTGCTGGCTAGATCGGAAACACGCCCTAACCTTGGCCGGAGGGGCTCTTTGGGCGGGAAACCCCTTCTCAACTTTGATGACGATCAACCACCAGGATCGGGTCCTTCACCAGGTGGACGTGCCGCGCGGTCAGTCTTCGGTGTTGACACGTTGTGGGAGCGTGAGATGATAAAACTCAAGGAAATCGAGGCGATGGAGGCGGAGGAACAGAGACGGCAGGAAGCTGCCGACTCAGAGCGGTTGCAAAATCAATTTAAGAAAAAGAAAGGAAAAGAGAAGGCAGTCCCCCAGGATTTTCCCGTCGAAGAACCCCTTGTACCCGCTGCAACCCCCGTGCTGCCTGCCATTCCTAAAGGGATCACCAGAGGTGCCCCACCGCCTCCCAACGACGATGACTCTGAGAGCAGTAGCGAGGAGAGTGATGCGGACGCTCCTCCCCCAAGGATTAGCGCCGAGGGCTGGCACTCCGGAGACTCTGACAGAGGGAAAAATGGGCCAGTTCGCACCACCGGTGTCGGACCACGTTATCCAAATCGGTCGCGTAAAGGTACTCACGCCACTCAGTCTCAGCTTGTGGGCGACGACGACGACAGCGAAGAAGATATGCCCCTGGCTGCCACCGTTGATCGCGCCGTTCAACGCGCGACTCGTCTTGGCCTCCCGGGCGCCGGACCAAACGGCTCAGACTCGGACGAAGAAAAACCGCTGTCGCAACTGCTGACGAGATCCAAGCTGCTGGACATCCCACCACCACTTGACACTGGCAAGCTTGACCCTCCATCGGCCTCGGCGACTCCCAGCAACGCTGTTGACGAGGATGAGGACGAGGACGAGGACGACGAGCCACTGGGTCTGCGGGCCTCGCGTTTCATTTCTTCGCAGTCGCAGCTGGGGCACGTAGGTGCCGAGGACGAGGACGACCGTCCCCTCGCCTTCCACCCGTCGGAACAGCAGCGTCGCACACAGTATAACATGCTTTTGCAACAGCAGCAGCAACAGCAATTGATGCTACAGGCGCAAATACAACAAAGCATGATGTTTTCCCCTCCATCGTTGATGGGTTCTGGCTTCTTCGGCGCTCCCGCGGTCCCGCAGGTGGTCATGCCTATGATCCCTCCAGCTCCTGCAAGCCCACCACCTGGTGCGCAGGACACGACGAAGTTCGGACGCGTAGATAGGTGGCGACGAGAAATCGTCGGAGGACAACCGTGAACCGTGTAACACGCCTCGAGCCATCGCATACCCGTCATCCTTCGAAGTTTTCTATATGAATGCTTAACATCAGTCTCTCTCCACACTTCTTCATATCGCTAGCACGGACATGGTACTGTAGATGGGTTTTCTAATATCACTTTAAAAAAAGTACAGCGGCATAATGTGCGTGAAATGTCCGCAGATAAGTATCTATGCAGGAAATAAGCATTGGCAGTAAGGCAGTAAGTGAGGGTAGAGGAGGCAAAGGAGAGGGAAACTTTAGGTGGACATCCGATGCAACATGAGAAGGTACGACGACAACATGATGAGAATAAGCCATTAACACGCAAGTCCCGCAGGAGCGAAACCAGGGGTATAAAGGATTGGGTGCGCCGGGTGAAAAGGGAGAAGGTGCGGGGAGGGGAATGGGATGTGTCATGACGGATTGGCGACCCATAATTTGCGCTTTGGAACAGTGACGATTGAGACATCGCGACGCGCCATTTCATCTTCTATACGACGCTGTCGCGTGTCTTCATCTTCATCTGAATCGAGCTCCTCCGTCTCAGACCGTAGGCCGGCATAAGACGTCGCATCCTCCGCCGCCGTGTGGAACAATGGCGGGTGGAGATAAGGGCTACGGGGCTCTTGAGGAAACGGGAATTGGTCTGTGCCTGCCATGGAGATAGGACGGGAGGGGATTGGCGTTGCGATCGGGGGGGCAGGGGCCCCAATCGCGATGGGTTGTGTATTCCCTTGGAAGCGACTGAGAAGAACTGTCAGGGCAGAGTGCTGGGGACGTCCGTTCCACGACATGGCGACGAGTAAGGCGTAAAACGCAATCGTCCAGACCGAGAAAGCCACGAAAGGCGCTAGCGGTGCTCGACTCCAGAGCTCCACCAGAGAAACGACGCACAAAGCCAAAATCAGAACATGCATGAGAACATGAAGCGTGATTTCTCCTTTTGGTGGTACCAGCGGCGGCTCGACTTTGGCAGACGGCGGATCAGATAATCCATGAGCGCTAAAATGGGCTGTGGTCGCAGGCGTCGAAGTAATCCCCCGATTATTAAGCTGCATTAGGGCATAGTCCAGATCACCCTACAAGCTTCCGCTTCAGTAAGACGTCCTGAATCCCCGATCGTTGTACGTACCACAGCATTCACACTTCGGCGGCGCTCGAGCCAGCTAAGATCGCTCAAGTTGCGAGAGGTTGGAGGCGACCTATGGGCGGATTCATAGATGTTGAGCGTGCCACTGACGCTATGGTGGCGCACCCGCCGATTGACGACTTCAAATGTGCGGGGAACAGGTGATTCAGATTCCGGGGCACTCTCTGCACTGGACGCGAGTCCTTCTCGGCTTCGAAACCAGAGTCCGAGGTGCCTCCGAGAAGGGGTGTGTCCGGGTGACGAGACTGGGGAGCGTGCCCGTACTCCGCCCTGAATCCCAGTGTCGGCGATACCTCGGAACGAATTAAGCTTCTCTGCAGTGTCGGAGGAGTCAGCTCGGGATCGTTCGGCCCGGATCTTCCCAACGATCTCCTTCGGAGTGGAGGCGAACAGCCGCCAACGTAAAAAGTAAGCCAAGAAAAGAAGAGGGACAACGCCGTAAAGGGCAATAAACAGAGCAAGTCCCGCTCGGCCATGTGAGGTCTTCAGGTCCATACTGGATGATGCCGCGCGTCTGCTGATGGCCGCACCGCTCGAGATAGACGTAAAGGAGGATACCAAAGCAGTCAGGCCAGTGCCGTACGCAACAACCAACATCAGCACAGAGACGTATAGTGGACCAAGGGATTGCTGCGAAGAAGGACCAGAGGTAGATGGCAGTGATAATCTATACAAGATAATAGTCGGAAGGAGTAACGCCAAAGATATCGGAGCCAGTGACTTGTGCGTGACGGAGGTGTCGAATAGATGGGTTGCATCAGGCAAAGTACCGGATATAGATGATGGTGATGGTGAAGTCGTCGGAGAGCCGTGCCCTGGGGGCGATGCGGAGGACGACGCTGATTGCGTGCCTATCGCATTTGCACAGGTAGAAAGATATTGCACGGTAACACCTGCGCCGTTTGCATCCACACCTGTCTGCAGTTGCCCATCGCCAAAGCCACTCCATTGCTGTCCCGACTGCGACACCGATGCGCCGTATGCCCTGAGAATCCACATATCAGACAGATAGTTGCCAGAGCCGTCTTGGCCGCCGAAAATTATCGTATCAGAGTATAAGGCCCGGGAAGAACCCACAAGCCCCGAGGAATATGAGATTGAAGCTGCCCCGCTACGAGGCTGAGGAAACGATTGACTCCCAGACTTGCCAGGGTCGCCAGCAGGGAGGATACGAGACCACGAACCACCATTAATGTCAAGCACATCCTAATCAAGAATTGGGAGGACGAACACCGAACGAAAAAGTTATTCGGCTTACCACCTCGCCCTTCTGGAGGCCGCCTCCGTCGTCCCAGATAGAAGAGTTAAACAATCCGAGGAGAACAAACACTTGGGATGTGAAGCTGGATGAAAACGTATTCTGGTTTGCCACCACCGCAGAACCGATGCGGGGTACAGCACAGGAAACAGGCAGGACCGAAAGTCCGGTGCTGGTGTCAGTCACATAGGAGTACGGTTGAGCACAAGAAGTGTTAGGACTTGGAGTGCCGATGCAACCACTGAAAGCCACTAATTTCTGCTTTACGATGGTACCACCCTCCCCCGATACAGCAGTATTGTTGTTGCCCACCGATTTTTTTGACCAGATCCCAACAAGGGAGTTCACAAGATTAGATGAGAGTGTACCGGAGATGTCGAGTTGCCAGACTTCGGAGAGCGGGACAGGGCTAAGTTGCGAACCGGAACTTCGGACGCCGCCCATAAGAAGGAAGGTATTGGTCGGCCCTAACGATCCGGAAGAGTTGAACGGGATGTTGGTATCAATTCCACCCACCGCGCCTAGGAGGGCAGGGATAGTCGGGCTAGATGATGTATTCACATGGGACCAGAACTGATTATTGTAATCGAATTCCTGTGGATGATCGTGAGCACACAGTCAAGTCAGAGAGCGAATGCGCTGTCGGCTCACCCAAACGTCAGATAGGGGTTCTCCATCGGAATCTTTGCCTCCGATTACGACATGTCCACTGCGACTTGAGATACCGATAAGAAGAAGTTGGAAGTCTGATGTAAGGTGAACCTACTAGCTCGCGGCGAAATCGCCACCTCCAATAGCTGCACTTCTTGGGGGCGGCAAAGCAGTATTTCCGCCTTGTAGCGTCGGAGAAGACCAGAAAAGAGTATTCAAGTTGAGGCTGGGTAGGATGACGAATATCAGAGAAGGTCATGAGAAGCAAGAAAGGAAATACTGACAGGTAGGTCTGCTGCTGCGGAAGGCCGCCTTGGGATTCACCGCCAAATATGATGAGAGTACGGGTGGTGTTATCATAGCCAATCGATGCATCTTTGAGGGGTGGAGCTGGAGAACCTCGAAGAAGACTTGTGAGATTGATCCACTGAAGAGGGGGTACTGGCGTGGATGTTGATATGGATTGGGCACGAGTTGTGGAGAAGAGGCAAAAAGAGTAAAGGAACAAGAAATTAAGAGAAGGCATCACTTCCCTACTACCAACGCCAATGCTGGGGCGCCAGCTGAGCTGAACGTTCTGACCGCCAGCAGTTTGTTGCTCTGAGGCCGTGGCCGCCTGGCAGCCAACACGCCTTCACCAGTGGCCACGCCACGGTTACGGCCAATAGTCGGCCAATGTTACCCGTCTCGGCTTGGCACGGCCCGGTCTTGAACACCAACGACGACGATCATGTCAAAGCGACTGTTGACCCAAGATGCGCATACAGCCAGTAATCTTTCCTTTCAATCCTCTGCATCTGATATGTAAGTTTTTACTCCCCTCCCCTCTTCTCCTCATGTCCTCTCTCAAGAATTACCGAGGACCTCAATGCTCAACTCCAGAACGTAGGACGTCGCATAAGGAGGAGTGAGCCCAAGCCTTGCTATCTTATCGTATACCCACTCATCTTCCAACCCAGGTGTTTCTGCAGGCTACGCTACCAACAGATTCTCCTCGGCATCACCCATGCAGGATGCGACGTCAACCCCAATTAACGAGTCCCCGATCTTTCGCTCAACCTATGATACCCTACAAGCCGTCTATTCTCAATTTCCATCTCCCATTCCTGCACCATCCGATAAGAAACGCACGCGTGCCGAATGTTCAGTCGATGAACCGGAAGAACCTTCTGGTAACGGTGACCGGGAACAGGACGGCGAGGGGAGCGATACGGTGATGCAAAGTGCATCAGTAATTGGAGCAAACGATCTTGCCTTGTCGCGGCCTATGAAACCCCTCCGTCGTAACCGCAGGACGTTCGGGCAGACGATGTCTCTACCAGCAACTGTATTTGAATCGCGCGTTGGCGAGGAAGCCCATACTATGTTCAAAGCAGACCCGCAAGAAGAGGAGGATTGGAGTACTGCTGCCTTTTCTGGGGAGACTTCAAAACCCCATACCTTGGCATGATGGAAATCTAGCGTCCTGGGCCATCTCCAAAACCTGTAGGTACGTTGTTTTAACTAAGCAAACAAAAATGTTACCACTCTAGAAGTGAGCTGGAGAGAGTTAACCAATCATATCAGTCTGTTGGCAATCGTATTAAATGGAGATTCTTTGCACCCTCGACGCGACGCCACCCATACAGTCCCAGTACTGAATCCGGTTCGGTGGCATGGGTCAAGAGCAGCCAAATATGGTAAATTGTTCAACGAAGGCGCTAAGTGGCGAGCGGTACCAAATCCCTGGTCATCGGTTGTCTTATCCACGTGTACCTTCCCACGTAATCAATGCTGAAAGCACTCGCCACTTCGGCTTTTCCTGGGTTCATCACTGGCAGTTTGTACTAATCGTTTATGGGCGTCCTTGTGATCGCAGTCACAGCTTTATTGACTTGAACGGCATTTATAAGGTTTGTGCCTGCCTGCTGGTTGCTCTTCTTGTTTTCGGGTTCGGGTTTCGTGGACTAAGGCCTGGTCCTTTCACATCACCGTTTGGAGCCATTTGGCGCTCCTGGTGATTGTCTCGCCACAAGCCGGAGACAAGACCCCCGGCATATTTGGTCACTTGCAAGGCTCATCACGATACGATCGGCTAGCATCGGAATAATTCTTCAGTTGCCGAATGTTCTGTGGCGGCAAAATCGCTTACTTCACTTAAAACCCACAATGCATCCTCCTTCTTGTGTGCCTCTCCTTCCTTACCATGTCCCTGCTCTCGGAACGCGGACTCTACCTGAAGTATCCTTCCCTAGCGCCTAGTTATGCCTCTACATCTTCTCATACCCATGAGTCACCGTGAGTTCACTACAATGTACAATAGACGGAACGCTTACAGCATGTTTCGGCTTTATAGTCCTCGGCGCTCCCAGCGGGACCTGATTCATCCGCAACCCGTCCAGTCGTTGCCCCCGCTGCGGGCTTTTCTTAGAGACGAGGGCATCAACGCGGACATCGATGCTCGTCATCCCCAACTCGTAGGGACCGCTCATGAAGCCGCGAGAGAGGAAGCGCGGCGGAGGGCTCTCAAAGCTGCTGCGACACGGTATGTGCTTTCTGACCTACTGATCTCTCTAGTCTCACTGGCTACCCCTCAGCCTTTACAATAGATCCAGCCCTAGCCACGAGTATCTGCAACCGACCCATCCCTTTGGTGGAGTACGCATGTCGGGGTGCCACAGGAGGAACCTTGGCCACGGGGGTCCACCGTATCCCCAAAAAATCGTCAGACGGTTGGTGTCGCCCCCATGCACCATCAAGGATAGCCGCTACACATTAAGAACTATTTCGTCGCCACAACCGTCCGGATCTCGAGCTGGCACAGCTGAGAAAAAGAAGTTGAGAGAAGTGGAGTCATTCAGGTGAGTGTCGACCTCGCGTGGGTCACGACATAGGACGATGATTTTGTGCAGGCCGCCGCCGTCGCCTGCCGCAAGGAATGAGATCACTTCACCTGTTTCTTCAAGAAAAAGATCTAGACCTGTAGACTTTGAGTTAGTCTCATCGGCCTTTGTTTCTCCGTCCTTTTCCTAACGCCGATGCCCATCCTCAGGCAATCAGATGATGAAGACTCCGACGGTGACAGTACCAGCCACTCGCACTTCAGTAATGTGCCGGAGACAAAGAGGGATCGACTCACGGTTCAAGCCGAAAGTAACGACGTCGATATGACAAATTCCCCTTTTGGAACGGCCACCATCGAAAATGATGAAGGGTCTTCGCCGCGGACATCTAGCAGGTCTTCCGGCGGGCTTAGAGCTGGACAGAACCTCGAACGCGAATATTTCTCACCATCTGGAATCAAGCTCGAAGTTATCGAGCTCCCCGTCAAATACGATACTAAGGAGTGGCTCAAGCATGTAGAGCAATGCCCCGAGGGGAGTAAGACACCGTGGCGTTGCACATGGCAGACAATGAAGAATGGCACACCGACGCCATGCGACTACTCTTCCAAAAAGCACCTGGTCAAGAGGCACATTGAAGCGACACACCTTTGCATCAAGTATGTGCTAACTAAATTTGGTTGGCACTTTGTCCTAATGCGATAACGCCTTTTGCAGGAGGTTTCAATGTACGTGGTGTGAGAAGACTTTCACGCAACGATCAAATGTGGCGGGATGTCATCTGAACACCCAGTAAGTTTTTTTTTTCTTTTGTTCGGCACTTCCCCTATCGACCCTGCTTTTGTAGTACTGGTGCATCCCCTCATGGATGTGATTTCTGCGGCGAGCATTTCAAAGATCCCTCCAAGAGGCACAAGCATATGTTACGCAATCACGGTTACCGTCCAGGGGAGAGTAGGAAGAAGTTCAAATCCGATGAGTCTGTTCAAGGGCAATCTGTTCACGAGTCTCTCGAGCCATGGAAGGTAGCGGATGAATGATACTATGATACGTAGGTATCGGATCCCATTCTTGTTTCCTTTTCTTCGATACCCGCTACCTGTCATCTTTGTTTTCGTTGTCTACAATTGGGCGGTTGCATACTCTGCTATATGGGACATGTGTGACATCGGAACTAAAGACGAGATGTCGTCTCTTGGCTACAAGCGAGTGAACCCCCGGGAGCGTGGTTACCATAAGCGACACGACCAGACTATCGGCCGATCAGTCCCAATCGGACCCTTCTTTGTCCCCCCATCAGATATGCGGCCGCCGTTGGGGGATAGAGCGCCACGCGGTAGGGTTTAATTGTAAGGGTGCTCTAACCTAGCGGAGTTGATCCTCTGGCATGAGGCAACTGCGCCGCAAGACTGAAAATACGGTCTATTGGTAAAGAAGCCCCTTACCTTATCCAAGGGTGTTTGAGCGTCTGTCTCATCAACGGCGGGCATCAGGCATGAGCGGTTGTGGAACCGGAGAACAAAAAAAGGATCCGACCCAGGATAATGGCGCTGATCATCCCCTTACGATTGTGTCCGAGTGATCGGGATTTGTAACTGTAGCGCCAGTTTCCAGTAAGCAATTGATCCCGAGTGACAGGTTTGTTCTCAACAACAACGTTCCTCAAATCCGTCCATACCGAGTTCCTGGTAGAACGCCCACCAGTTTCAATTGAACATGTCTCCCCGTACCGCGCCAGCGCTGGGAAGTCTTGCGATTCAGTCACCCTCCCAATCGTCGCAGTTGGTGCATGTCTCCCCTGCCACTTGTCATAATCTCTCAGCATTCAAAGGTTCGTCTTCTTTTGGACTTTCCGATCCGTCACTCCAATGCTGGTGGTGTTTCTCAAGCAGTGAATTGTCCGTAGAACTTCTCAAAGAGTACCGCAAGTTGGACGACACCGTCACGATGAGGATAAACCGGACCACAGCTCAGTTCCGTGATCGCGATCGTATGGGTGCCAGTGGGAAGGGAAGCGTCCAAGAACAGGCATGTTCATATCTGTGGCAGGAGCTGGTCGGTACGCATGACTCACTCCATCATTACTTGGGAGTTCCGAGGGCTTGACATCGTGGTAAGAAAACTGGAAACGTCGGGCTGAACTCATCAACTATTGTGTTGAGATTACGAACGAGACACGGATTGGGCAGTCGGATCAGCTTGGGGATGGTGCATCCCCTTCGTCTTCCCTTGCTGTCTCGGACGAAGCAAAGGTACCTGGGATCACCAACCAATCCCCGTTCATTCTTAAGTTTTTCTTGTTTAGTCCCGACAAGTGCGCAATGAGGTCGCGGTTGAAAACATTGTCCGCCGACGCTCTTTGGATGGTTAGCGGGTGCCACAGAATTGTCCGTGGGAGTGCGAAAAGCTGATATCATCTCATACAGCGTTCATTTCCCGATGCCGGTATTTTGAGGCACCAGCATCTGACGAAGAAGCCCGGCGGTGGTGGAATGAGGCTCAGAGGCGCCATTAATCTATGTAGTTTTACTATAATACGCACACATGATCACAGAGATGCTCCAAGTAGGTAAAGTGGGGAGCATTGTGTCTATTAGTGTCGCTGTGGCCTGGCGTAAATGACGCAACTCTGAGCTGGCACTATCGCTCTCTGAACTGAATCCATATCAATCACGACGACGACCGACCATGCTCTCTAGAGTCATCATACAGACCTTATCACTGTTTTTTACTGCAGCACATGCGAGTTCTATCACAGATGCACAGGACTCGTGGTCGATTCCAGGTTCTTTCACAAATAACCTCAGGGTCCCCGTAATTCTCGGCGTCATGTCACGTTGTCCAGATGCTCTCCTTTGCGAGACTCTGTTCGATAAGGTCATCCCAAAGGTAGCCGAGAAGATCGATCTTTCTCTCACTTTTATTGCTAGGCGCGGTCATACCTCATCTTCAGACTGGCTTTGTACTGACTCCCCTCGAAACAGGCTCAATTCATCAGATTCAGAATTCGGCGTCACCTGCCGCCATGGACGCGATGAATGTGCTGGGAACGTGCAGCAACTATGCGCAGCAAAGTACACGCCAATGAACACTTGGTGGGAATTCGTCACATGCCAAAACTACGAAGGCAAAGACAGAATCGGAAGACCAGACGTAGCACTCAAATGTGCCCGCACCGCTAAAATCGACTGGAATGATAGCGAAATCGGTCGGTGTGCAGGCGAGGATGGCAGTGGAACGGGGGAAGAGGGTGTACGACTGTTGCAGGAGAACATCAAAGTAGCCGAAGCTTTGGGGATTATGTACGTCGCCGGTTTGATCCCTCTGACTGACACGTTCTCATATTTTCACGCCACAGTAAGAGCTGCACCATCGTGATCAATGGGGAGAAGGTTTGTGTGCACGACGGGACCTGGAAGGATTGCGAGGTCAGCAGCCCTTCCCAAAATTGCTACGCGGCACAAACTAATCCAGATACAGAATGGTCACGAAATCAAAGACTTCATCAGGCAAATCGAGTCAGAGTATCGAAAATTGAATGAACGGTGAAATAGGTTAGATGGTCGATCCAAACGAGACGCTTCCCGGATACGTATTGATCATTATTTCCCGAGTATGAGTTCGTATACGATGACTACTATGTTAATTCCTATGAGTGGTACTGTTCGGGGTCAGTTGTTGTTCGTGTCTCAGGCGCAGAAAGAGAAGGTGACACGTACTTCGCATGACGGTTCTCACTGCACCTATGAGGTTGATGAGTCTGCCTTTTACGCCAATGTCTTGCACAGGGTTCCCGTATCCACCGCCGTGGTCATAATTTTGTTGAAACCCGACATTATTTGGTGGTGGGATGGATGACCATCCGACTGTATGAAGAATGAGGCGCCGGCAAGCAGAAGACAAGTGGACACGCACTACGAGCGAGAAAACGATCTTCGCTGAGGACCGCTACGGCATTTATGAGGAGCAGACCAATATAAAATATGCCGCCGAGGAAAAGCATGGCTGAAGGAAAGAAAGTGTTTGTCTTGTTGAGGGGAACTGCTCGGATTTCTCCGGTCCTACACTTGCACCACGACGACCATGGTCATGCCACGCTTTACGCGCGAGGCACTCGGTACGGGTACGCACACATTCTTATGTCCTGATGATCTATTGACACGTCTACAAAGCTGTGGTATTGGGTCGCCTCGTCTCTTCTCGCCAACATGCCTCAACATCCCGTTTACTGCTGACTGGTTCGCGTAGACAGTATGTGGATCACCGATCACTGTGTTCGGTATTCTGAAAGGCAACATTTCCGTAGCGCATCCTTTGGGGCAAATCCCTTCGAATGGTTCCGGTCTACTCTGAATCCAAGTTTGCGACAGCAGCGGTCAAGTCGCGAAATAGATACCGCGAAACGGACAGAAGCCCAGGATGACAGCCAAAGCATATTTGATACAGTCACTCCAGAAGCGGAGAAGGCACAACAAGCAGACTCAAAAGCGGTCGGCGCTCGACGGAGTGATCATGTACGCGAATGAATAGCGTATCGCGTCTGTCCGCCAGTTTCTCACCGCTTGCCTAGCACAAATACTCGACTGCAAATTTCAAAATCTCACATCGGAAGCTCAACAAACTCGGTCGTCAGATTTCTGGAAAACCTATCGATTCGGCCATCTTGCAGATGACGTTCAGCGAGAAGCGGGCGAGCAAGCGCATTCGTAATATGCTCGTCATTGCGAAATCTCATGCGGCGCTGAAGGGCATCGACCCTCGGAAGATGGTTGTCTGTACGTCAAAGCCCATCCACCCCTGTCTGTTCCCTCTGATGTGACTATGTATACCCAAGCCGAAGCTTGGGTGACCAAGGGTCCAAGGTCGCATAAGCGTATGGAAATAAAAGGGCGCTGCAAGTATGGCATTCGCGTCCACCCCGACTCGCGGATGAGCGTGATACTGAAGGAAGGAAAGGCGCGGGCACAACTGTTGGAAGAGGAGCGCGCGCGTAAATTAAAGCGAATAGTTTCAGCAGGGCTTGTGCGAGAGGATAAACCGCTGCGCAACCCAGGGTCGATGTGGACATGGTAGCTTACCTAATATAGTAGCCACACGTCACTAGAAAATACACTACGCTACTACGCGCACTACGCACTTGACCTTCATCAATGACTCCGTCTCTGGGCCTGCGTGGCTGGCTTCGTCTGCCAGTTCTCGCTTTGGCTTCTCTTTCGTGGTCCTTTGTCTCCGCTACATCCCATTCCTTTGAAAATACCGCCATCGTACGCACCGTTGACCTTGGTGGGTCTCTCGTCCACGTCACAACAACGTATGCTATTCGGGCGCTTGATAATGGTGCCCAACAATACCTCGTCACTCTCGGGGAGAAAGAGGCTCATTCCACGAGCTGGTTCGAAGCAAAACTCAAGGGCCAGAACGAACCTTTGACTATCGCCACTCGTCCGCTCATTCCTCACGAGTCAGCATATATCTACTTACACTGCACTACCCATATTGACGCGTCGTTTTTCTTTGCAGCGGCACGTACGCGTACATAGTCGACCTTCCAAAGCCTTTGGGTGTTAACGGCACGGTCAACCTTGTCGTCGAGTCCGTCCTAACTCATACCACCTATCCGTGGCCCGAAAAAGCATCACAGAAAGATGAACAATCGCTCAAGTACGAGGGAGACTTGCTCGTTCTCAGTCCATATAGGACCGCGACTCAAAGGATCAAAGTGCGGTACGTGTTGGTCGTACACACCTTCTCGTCCATTGTGTAACGTGAGTGCAGTGCGCCGGCGCCCCGCATTATCTCGTACACCACCCCTAAGGGTTTGGACGCGTTTACGACCGACAATGTTGCGACAAAGTCGAGCGCCACGATCACCTATGGCCCTTTCAGTAATATCCCTCCATCTGCGTCTACTGCGTTCATCGAGGAACACCAGAAGCACATCGTCGTGCATTACTACTTTGAACACCCGGTCGTGGAGATTACGTCGCTGAAGCGCACTGCCGAAATTAGCCATTGGGGTGCCAACCTCAACATTCAAAACGATATTGACCTGCACAACGCTGGTCCTGCGTATGTTTGACTTGCTTACGCTCACCGACTCGCTTCTGAGCTTTTGTGATAGATTAAAGGGTCATTTTGCGCGTATCGAACACCAAAGCCAATCGTACTTCAATCGTCTGGCGCCGCACATCATTCCTTCTTTGACTTTTCACCTTCCTCCCGGCATTCATTCCGCATATTATTATGACCTCAACGGCAACGTGTCAACATCGCGGTTACGCCTTACCCCATCCATACCTAAAGCTGCCCAAATGAAGCAATATAGCACCCTCGAACTGCGCCCGCGGTACCCTCTTCTAGGCGGCTGGAATTACACATTCACCCTCGGGTGGGACTCGCCACTTGCAGACTCGGCTGGATATGATGCCAGCACGGGCCTGTATGTCGTGAGCGTTCCGGTCCAGACTGTCATTCCGGGTGCAGTTGTCAACCAAGCGGAAGTGAAGATAATATTACCGGAAGGTGCAACGTAAGCCAGTGCGAAGAATGTGCTGACTCGACTTTTCCGCTCACCCGTCTTTGATAGTGACATTGGAGTATTTCCTCCTTTTTCCCCTCTTGCACAAGAGCGCTCGACACACATCACGTACCTCGATACTATCGGACGCCCTAGTGTCGCCTTATCATTCGAGAATTTGACAGACAAACATAACGGACTGATCTATGTGAGTTTTACGAACAGTCATTTGGGCTATTTCTAACAAAGTTGAGTAGGTGACATATAAAGTTCCGCTATCGGCGCATCTGCAGAAGCCTAAGGCCGTTTCCATTGCTTTTGGTGTTCTTTTCCTTGTCGCCTTTTTGGCCCGGCGAGTAGATCTCAGCTTGTCCAAGTGATCCGTAGTGGTAGACAATGAAATGAGATCGTCATTCAAACATCTGTGGTGACTTTATTCCAACAAAGAGCCGTCTACGTTAAGTAGATGCCCTGGCCATTGTTGAAACTACGGCCTCGGGATCAAGCTTAAGTCCGAACACGCTCGGTATAAGTATTGCGATCATGGTCGAGAGTAGAGATATCCCCTTCCGGTTGCAGAAGGTCAGGAGATTAGACCCACTTCGCATACAGAGACAGTGCTCAGTCGTACCTCGTGTGTGCTGCCGAGGCTATATCCCTGGAACAACACGACTACCTCATGCAAAGCTGTGCGAAACCCCAGGTAACAACCAAAAAAAATACATAAGAAGAATGAGCTCAAATAGTTCGTATTGCTGGAGATCGATATGCGAAATAACTGATGCGATGCTATGAATTGTTTTCAGTCGTGGATGGTTGGTTCTCCCGCACAGGGCTGTTGTTGGGGAGAGTGCCGTGTAACGCTAGCAGGCGCTGGACTATGTCTTACGGCGAAGTTCAGTAAAGTGTAGTTAGGAGAGTGTTAGCACTCACCGTGGTGCGTCGCGCCTTCTACCCAGACTGTCTTCTTACGGATGGCCCACTTCTGCTGGAGCCTGTGACCACTCCAACTTTTCCAACCGTCGTCTGGCAATATGTTCCATGGGATATCGACTTCAAAATCAAGGCCCAATGAAGCTATCCTGTATTGACATGTGGTTAAATAAAGAGAACACTCTAAGGACACATACTTGTGAACAAGGACATAGATGTCAAGAGGGCCCCAACGGGGTTTCCGCCCTTGGTTTTGTAGTCGTGGGTTGAGTGAATCATTCCTATAATGTGAGAATGAATGCGAAGTACCAAAAAAAAGCCATTGACCACACCATTTACCACGGCACTGCTTTGGGGACCTTGTATTGCCCATGCGTGCTGCAACTTCCTTCCAGAACTTCTGTGATGTTGTGCTTGTCTTTCCCTCAGTAGACATTGTTTCAATGATACAAGCGAGTCGAGCCCCCTCTTCGTCAGACCAACGGCCTGTACAAATTGACAACCCCGTCTAGAACAGAGTGCAGATATACACATACCTTTGCGTTCTGTTTCGGCATAAACCAAGTATTGCTGGTACCTACCCCGACAAGATTCGGGCATCCTTTGCATCGCCTCGCCGATCTTGGTCCAGTCAGATTTATACTCCTTGACAAACCTGACAGTTGTTTAATTGGAGTCCCCGCCGTCCAGGTAAAACACCCACTTTACGAGTGCACTGTCTTCGTGAACATGCCATTTCCCCTTCATCCGTAGAGGATGGTATGCGCGTTGCACGTGGTCATACACCGACCGAATACGCCTCGAAGGCACTGCGCACGCTGAAGGGGGAATACTTGTGAACAGATTTATTCAGGGGAGTGGAACTTACAATCACTTACCAACAGTGGCCCAAAATCCGTCCTTTCTGGTCGCCCCGAATATGATGTCCTCAATGTCCTCAAGGCTTAAATTATGCTCCTGTCTGGTGGGTGAGAAGTGTCTATGATGCTTAGATTATCAGCTCACTGCTTTGTATCTGTTAATCGCACCATCGACCTGTTCCTTTTCAATGTCGGTGTAAGGACCCTCGCGACAGGGTACACCTGAGGCATGTGTGCAGCATGTACACGATCTTAAGGTGGAACTTGAAGTGCTTACCCTGGCGCACCATCTCCTCGGCCGACCACCACTTTGTCATGCGGATCTCTGCATGTTCCTCTGGGGTTATATCACTACCATCCATCTCAGAAACGGGATATCGGCAAAGAGTTGATGATCCGTGAGTCAGGGATCCGTACTAGCATAAACACTTATTCCGAATTTTATAGTCACTTTCACGCGTTCTTTGCTTGTTCCTTCTTGTGTTCCTTGCAGTAATTAGGTACTACCTGATTTGTTTTTCAACAAAATTCACACTACACTGGTACAGTAACTTGTGGGGCTACACGCTACACGCAGGCGACTTAAAATGGGGGAAGACAAGGGCAAAAAAGAAAGATAACTTTACAGTACTAAAATGAAAAACGCCTTTGGGTGGGCCGTGTGCCCGGGTGAGTTGTCTCTGTTCAAATGTTGTCAGTGCCACTTTGTCCGAGTCGCATCTTTACAACGTCGTCTTCGCGATTGTACCCCCGGAAATTATCTCGCGCATTCACTACTTTCAACGAACTACCACCGACTGCCTCCCCAACAAAACCTCGACTGCCTCCGCCGCCTAGAGCACCGAATAGCACCCACTCCACTGACGCGTCGAAACGTCCCCAAACCGTCCAACCTCTGTCAAAGCGGCGCCACATCCTGCAGCCCTATGAACTGTCCAAGCGGCTTATCGAGCTTTGCGAACGAGGCGACGTGTATCTCGCACTTAACATGCTCCAGCACGCTCCAAAGAACGCCCAAAACGTAAAAGTGTGGAACACTCTCATACAGAAATGTATGAAAGCGGAGAAATACAAACTGGCGTTCCATGTCTTCGTAGACGTACGTCCTTCATCATATATCTCTCACTTGAACAGCTCACGCATCTGTCCAGATGAAACGTCGCGGTTTCATACCAAACATCAGGACATACGCGACCATGATGCGTGGGTATGCTGCCGTCGAGGACTGGCAGCCGCTCGCGAAGCAACTGGGGTTCGTGCATTCCATCTACGGGCAGCTGTTGCAGCGACTCAAGACATCCAACGACCTGGCCGAAGACCGTACCAGTGGGACCGGGGTCACATCACTCGTCCAATACCCAATTGCCCTTTACATCTCCATTCTCGGGAAAGCCGAGAACTATCAAAAGGCCCTTGATGTCTTCCACGAGCTGGACACTGATGGTCCGCTAGCGCCACATCCAAAAATCTGCAGTGCCCTCCTGAGTCTCTCGGCTGACCGCGTGGGCACTGACGATATGGAGGCTACGACGCAAGCGGTGTCCGACGCAAAGTACGTCTGGAGGCGGCTCGTGCGCAGCCTAGACAAGCAGCCGAAACAATATATCGAATCACGCTCCGTCGATGCCATCATCAAGGTGCTTTCTTGCGGCGACAAGTCGGATCACGAACTCATGTTCGACATCTTGCGCGATATCTGTGGGCTCCCTCGGCCTGGCGAGGACCGCCCACCACCGCCACCCAAAGTCGAGCCGAACATGTTCATACTCAACGAGACCCTCGACGGTTGCGTCACGGCGGGCCGACCAGAAATGACCATACACTACGCGCAGATCGTCATGGATTCCCCCGAGCTGCGCCCCATCCTTCGCATGTGGCACCTGGCCAAACTCCTTCGCGCACATACCCTCCTCGCCAGCAAGGGCTCGGCCTCCCCTGCGCGGTCGGAGAACGCAGCCGCTTGGATAGAGTGGTTCATGGCGCAGGGCCGCGAAGACAGCGTGCAGAGCAGATACTCGTTCAACACCGCGCTCGGGCTCTGCCACCGTTGCGAGGACATGCAGTCTGCCCTCCGCATAGCCCGCGCAGTGCTGGAGGGTCCCACGCGCGGCAGCTCAATATCGGCTCAGGCCTGGACGTACATTCTCCGTCTCGCGATCGTGGCGCCGCCGGACGACAAGCGGCAATGTTTGGACCTTTTGGCCCGGCACAACTCCGTTCTCGACGTTTGGGAGTCGAAGTCGGCCATCGGTCGGTTCGAGAAGAAGGACTACGTGACCCTTGCACGCTGCATCGTCCAACTGCTCCAAACTCCTCTCGCCTTGCCAGGTTCCGACGCCGGTGACGGACTCGATGTTAATGATGTCGCCGAAACTTGGTCGGATATCAGAAGACGCGCCAAGTTTCTCTTAGAGACGCAACCGCTGGGACTACCACTTTCTTCGAAAGTAGATCTACTGTAACTTACGGTGCTGTGCTGACATCCCTCGGACCCTATGTTTATATAATCACATTTTCGCCAACTGGTTCAAAGACTGGCTGCGCGTCTTGTAAGTTCTAGGAGCGCTACGCACCGTGTTACGAGTTAACGGGTAAGGTTACATTAGTTGTCAGTTCAAGGAATATCCACAATTACAAAATCCCGACAAATGAGCCCCATATTGTGTAAGATCGACACGGGCATCTGTGGGACCGATCATTTGGCATTCCGAGCTCCCTGAAAGCGGCTGTGACTGCGAGTGTAGTCTTTTCTTCACTGATTTGAGGATCTGTCGCAGTCGCCTGATCATTATTACTAGCCACCTCCTGTTTTTTCTTGCCACACTTCTTTGGCTGAGTCGATTGGAAAGTTTGGAGAGTACGCAGTCGACTCTACAAGAAGCACAGCCAAAACAACAGTGTTTGGTCCTCGAGCTGCACGCCCGGCACGCTGAACAAGGCTTGACAGCTTCCAGGTAGCTTCCACTGAACGATAACGTCGATATCAGGGATGTTACAGCCCTTTTTGGAAAGTATTTAGCTGAGGCGCGTGTTTAATGTGTGACGCACCATTCCAGAGCATCCGTACGGGTGTAGGCTTTGATAGTAGGAACGCACAGACTACTCCCAGTGAACCATACTTTTCGCGGAAAGCAGCGCTAGCACCCCAGTGGGATATGCAGTGTGCTTCGCCGACAATGATGGCACATACCCGAGAGAGCAAGTCGTGATTGCGAAGGATGTCGTTGATAAAGCAGCGAGACAACACCATTTCGGGTGAGACGAGAACAATCTGGTAGCAGCCAGCACAGATACTCTAAGTGCGAGGTACATCTTGAGTTGTCCAAACCATCCGTTTCATGATGGGGTGATACCAGTCATACCACTTGCGAACAAATTCGTTTTAACCATTGTCGAAGAGCAAACAAAAATCGTCTAAGTCCTCACAGGCCTCACGGCCTATTCTGACATTCCTTCTACCAGTGTGCCCAGGCCGTGGACACTGTAGTACCACTTTTTAACATGCTCCAGGTGTTTTTAAGATGAAAATCCTACTGTGTCGCAAGAATGAGAATTGACGGTTTGTCACGTTTGCCGGTTGTCTGACAACCAGGTGCTGTCCGAACTCTCGGTAAGGGACAGTACTTGATTTGTTTATCAACAAAAATCACACTACACTGGTAACTTGTGTTAAGGCGACCTGAAATGGGGGAAGGGAAGGACAAAAAAAAAGGTGAAATGACAAATGCCTTGGGTGCATCAGTGATGGATATGTGGGCCGCGTGGGTGAGTTGTCTCTGTCCGAATGTTGCTTTGTCCGAGTCGCATCTTTGCAACGTCGTCCTCGCGATTGTATCCCCGAGAAATATCTCGCGCACTCACTACTCTCAACCAACCACCACCGACTGCTCCCCAAAAACCCAGAGTGCATACGCCGCCTAGAACACCGAATACCACCCACTCCACCGACGCGTCGAAACATCCAAAGGCTGCTCACATTCTGCAGCCCTATGAACTGTCCAAGCGGCTCGTCGCGCTTTGCGAACGATGCAACGTGGATCTCGCGGGTAACATGCTCCAGCACGCTCCACATCCAATAGTCTACAGTGCACTCCTATGTCACTTGGCCGACCGCGCGGACAGCTACAGTGTGGGATTGCGAGTGGTGTCTGACGCGAAGTACGTTTGGAGGCAGCTTGTGCGCAACCTAGACAAGCAGCCGGAACATTATATCGAACCACGCTCCGTCGACGCCGTCATCAAGGTGCTTTCTCGCGGCTACAAGTCGGACCACAAACTCATGTTCGACATCCTGCGTGATATCTGCGGGCTCCCTCAGCCGGGTGAGGACCGTCCACCACCACCACCCAAAGTCGAGCCGAACATGTTCATACTCGACGAGGCCCTTGATAGTTGCATCATGGCGAGCCGACCAGAAATGGCCATACACTACGCGCAGATCGTCATGGATTCCCCCGAGCTGCGGCCCATCATTCGGGTCTGGCACCTGCGCAAAATCATTACCGCACATATCGTCCTCGCCAACATGGGCCCGCCGTCCCCCGCGCATTCTGAGAGTGCGGCTACTTGGGTTGAGTGGTTCATGGCTCAGGGCCACGAAGACAGCGTGGATATCCAGTACTCGCTCAACACCGCGCTCGAGACCTGCCACCATTGCGGGGACATGCCGTCTGCCCTCCGCATAGCTCGTGCGGTGCTGGAGGGCCCCACGCGCGGCTGCTCAATGCCAGCTCTGGCCTGGGTGTATCTATTTCGTCTCGCGATCGTGGCGCCGCCGGACGACAAGCGGCAATGTTTGGACCTTTTGACTCGGCACGACTCCGTTCTCGATGTTTGGGAGTGGGGGTCGGCCATCAAGGAGTTGCCTGAGAAGAAGGTCC